>VWZP01003312.1:55667-203813 GCA_013396995.1 Dicaeum eximium | reverse complement strand
GCCAGCTTCAGCCGCTCCTCGGAGGGCAGCGCCAGGCTGGAGCTGTCCAGCTCGCCCAGGATCTGCTGGCCCAGCACGGTGCGGATGTAGCCCTGCTCGGGCCCGCGGCCGGCCATGGGCANGCCCAGCCCGGCACAGCCCAGCCCTTGCCAGCGGGGAGCGGCCGCCGCCTTCGGGATCCGCCGCCTGTCCCCGTCCTCCCGCCGGGACAGTCCCGGAGCGGTCGGGGCTGAGCTCCTGGGGCCGCGATCGTGCGTTTGTGTTTGTGTGAGTGTGTGTGTCTGTGTTCGTGTGTGTGTTCGTGTGTGTTTGTGTCGCACCCGCCGGGACACCGGGTTGCCGTGGCACACGTACCCCCTCCCCCCGTGAACAAACACACGGACCCATTTTAAACATATAAATATGCGCTGTCCTCATGCGCCGTCCCTCATAGGTGCTTTGCATCGCGGTATGCAAAAGATAATTCTGTGTTCTTGCACGTTTACATATTCTGTACGTAAGTTTCAACCTGGGAATAGCCGATGCTCGGAGCGCGGTGGTCCGCGCTGTGAAGACCAAACTTTCAGGCGGGAGTGGTTGTAGGGCTGCTGGTTTGGGAGGTTTTCCTGCTGTCCGAGTTTTTTCCAGGCTGCCCTAAGGGATTGCAGAGAGATGAGTTGCAGCCGCCTTCTCTCCGTTTCGTTCTGAAGAGGTCATGAGGGAATTGCTCAATTAAAGCTTGGAAAGACCCCGACTGGCTCTGCCCCTGCTCTCTGTCGTGAGCGGGTTTTGCTCCCTGAAGTACAGCTGGGAGAAGGCTGAAATTCTCACACGATCTCAGGACACAGCTTGGAATTAGTGTTCAAACACTCCACTCACGGTAGGTTGAAAGGAGGAGGAACAAGGGAGCATACAGTGTTTTGGGGAAAGGAAAATGTAGGCTTTAGAAAAAGAACTAGGCGATCCAGGGTTGCACAATTAAAAAAATAAAAAAACCCAAATTCCACCAAACTACATGTAGGTATTTCAACAGAAAACATGCTGATTCTTGAAAGCAAATGAAAACTAATGTGGCTTTCAACTTCACATATTCCTATTTCAGCGACATGCTGGAGCTCACAATGAGCTATTGAAGCTTGTTTTTTACCAAATTTCAGACAGCAGTGAGGGTACAGATGGCTGGGGAGGAACTGGGGTGATCCTTGACTTAGGGTACACTGTAGCATAAGAAACTGGGCATCTTCTCACAAAAATCAGGATGGGGAAGAAGAAATGGCTCCACACTTCAGAGTCCAGAATCCTTTTACCCCTGATTTTTACTCTTTGTCTCTCCTCTGTGGTTTCACTGAAAGGGGGAGGGAGCTCTGGTCCTTCTCATCACTTGGACTGAGTTAAAGTCACTCCCCTTCCTTCTAATGTGGCACCACAGGAGGGGTCATGGTAGTGAAACATGAGAATAGTTTCACTAGTTGAGGGAAAATGAGTGACACACTCCTTTCCTTATAAGTGGGGAAAAGTTATATATCAGAGCAGAAAGGAGGGGGAAGCCAGCTGGGAAAGTGGAGCAGGAATTTGTGGAGAGGAGGAAACTGGAGGTATGTGGCAGAACAGCAGATAACCGTGGTTCCTCAGGCATAAAGCTTTTTTTGTGCAGTAGGATAGGACTAACTTGCACCCTGACCTGTTAATGAAGCTGTGTTCATGTCATCAGTCAGTCATGCACTCTGGATGAATATTGGCAGAATTGGGATGGGCAGGAAATAATTGTAACAGAAAAGTGCCAGGGTAAAAAAAAAAAAAAAAGAAAGAATGGACAGGATAGGGTGGGAAAAACAATGGGGAAGACACATCACAGCTAGAAAGGAATGTAAACTATGTCAGAAGCTGTGTTAGACCCTTTTGCTAACATGCAGACAGTCACAAAAGCATTTCCAGTAAACAATAGATAGTTCATTCTCAGGCAGTATGAGTGAGGAGATTAGAAATAGTCTAAAAAATGTGAAACATTTCCTCCCCTCCTCCTTTTCCCTACCCTCTTCTCCATTCCTGAACTCCAGCACAAACATAAATTCTGGATAGTTTTTATAGTCAAAACCAATTTGGTTTAACACAAAAAATTGCATCTGAAATGGATTTAATATTTTATTTTATTTAAATTATTATTTTATTTAATATCTTGCAGAGGGTGTCCTCAGATGTCACTGACACCACATAGAGGTTCACAAGTTCTTGGCACAGTGGCATTGCCTCTGTTCAATTGTTATTAGCTTTATTTAGTAAGTATGTACCTTTATTTGTGCTTGTGAGATCCGTGGCAAAAGAAATAGCAGTTTGCTCTGGGCTTTAAAATCTTTAATTAGATTTCTGAGATGGATTTCTCTCCTTGTAACTAGGAGTGCTGACTGGAAAGTTGGGGGTGGGGGCAGAGAGGAGGAAGAAAGAATTTTGCCTGCACAGCAATTCAGAAAATGCTTAGCCAAGATCTGAAATAGAAGTGAATTAAGATTTTTACTTAGCAGAAGAAAATAAACAAATATCATCTGCAAAGGACTGATTGCCCCATCAATAGCAATTCCTTGAAGTTGATTTGTTTGGTATAATATCCCATCTCAATTGAATAAACAAACAAACAAAAGCCCCAAGTCTTTTGAGAGCGAAATGCTTTAGCAGTGTCATTTGCAGATGGAAAGCAACATAGCTGGGATTATCCCTAAAAGGTAGCAACTTGTGGTGCATGTTTGCTCATTAGATTTTTGAAACAGAGAATTAATTACAATTCAGCAAGTGCTGATTAAGGGGTGTGAAACACCAAATAAAAACATTTGTTTTCAGCCCAGTGTCTGATGCAGTCAAGCAGATCAGGAAACCAATTTTTTTTTTATAAAACAAATTTCTTATTCTTACCAGATGTGCTTGGCCTAAACCACAAAACCTTTCTCCACCAGAAGCTTCCCACAAATGATATTTATATGAAAGTTGTGGTAATTTGTTCTTTCACTCTTTTTTCCTTCCCAGTCCTCCTCTCTCTCTGTTAGGACTTATGGAACCAGCTGGGTTTGGACCCTGGAAACAGATGATTTTCAGCTGCAGGAAAAACCGGTGTAAGTATGAACACTGATGTGTTCGGTTTAAATGTGAAACAGCATCTTAAACACACCCTGAAATAATGTGTGTAAAGCTCTAGGACCACACAGAAAACAAAGTGCCATTCACTCAGAGTTTGGTTTTCCCCCCTTTTTGTTTTGGATCCCGCGGCTGAAGGTGTGGTATGTAAGTGCCGGCTAGTCAGGATATTTTTTCTACACGTGTCCTTTTCCCTCTGGTTGGATTTGCGCGATTCCGCGAAGGGAAAGGGAGCCAAGGAAAAGCGCTGGGAGGAGCGAGAGGCCACAGTGCCACCGCGTGTCCCTTCGCTGGAAGGGCGCGGCCAAGCCCGCTCCTTGCCAGCCCTGGCGAGCAAACCCGGCAGGGCACACTTGGAGAGTGCACAGGAAAGGGTTAACTGCGTGCTTTAAACCTACAATTCAGTTTGTATCTTCTTCCAGTAGCTTTTTTTTTTTTTTTTTTTTTTCCCACTCTAGCATCATTTTTGGAAACAGAGAAGCAGAAGATCCTGTAGGATAATTTAAAGTAAATACTTTTTTTGCTGAGACACCTAGAGGAAAAGTACTATTTTTACATTGGTAAAATGAGTGTGATAGCAGTTCTCTGCTTGTAAGAGATATTGCAATAAACGAAGTAAGGACTGTGATTGGGACTCTCTCCCTAACCTAGCCAGAGTTCAAGGGAGCAGCAAACTGCCTGAGGAAAGGAAAACCAGTCACACACTCATGATGAAAATGATTCCCATTGAGACGTCACAAACCTTCACTCACTGCGATGAGGTGGGTGTGGAACTGCTGGTTTGGAAATCCAGGCCGTAGCCTAGAGCTGACTAAATGACTTGAGCAATGTCAAACCAGAACTGCTGCGTGGCCATGAGCTTTGCTTTATGTCTCAAGGACTGCAGATAACCGTGGCTCCTCGGGCTTTTTTTTATTGTGTAGTAGGACAGGACTCGCCTGCATCCTGACCTCGGTTAACAAAGCCCCGCTCATTTCACCAGTCAGGTCTCGATTTGTTTCTCCCTGCAGCTGGAGGTGTTGATGTCTGTCCCACCTAGAGCAGGCTGGCAGCTGGTGTTGGCCAGCCCTCAGGTGAAATCTCAGCCTGAGCCACAGTCTGAGGAGCAGTTCTGTGTGGTGTCACTGTCCCACAGTGCTTGATGGAAGTGGTGGTACCGCCACACATCTGCTAGAGATCTTTGCTGGGTGCATTCAGCCAAGGGATGCTTCTGAAGGCTGTGCCCAGCACGAGCTCTGGGGTTAGATTGTACTCTGCTACAGCAGAGCAGTCTCCCAGAGAAAGGGGAATGTGTTGGTGTGGCTGCCCTTGTGTGCAGTGACATCTGTCCTCTGTGATGCTGTTGAAAGGGTTTTTTCATAGTGAAGGAGACAGCAGGAACTGAGATAAAGTTTTTAACATGCCTGACTATGAATAATATCTGTGGAGATTCCCCAGATAGATCCTGGGGAATGTTTTACTTGACAGTAGGCTCCTCTACTCTGTGGGTAGGGGATGGTCTGGTTGCACAGCCCCAGTGGGAAGATATTTTTCAGAGATTAAGAATGGAGGAGACAGCATTAATCTAAATTTTCTGTCTCCCAGCCGATCCTTTGTGTTTGGCAGGACCATCTGCACACTGGGAGCTGGAGGTGGGGTGGTCAGCAAGTTCTGGGGGAAGGTGGCAAAGCCCCCTCTGTCCCAGCCTGTCAACATCTTGTGGATAACATTCCCCTGACTGCGCTCTTCTCACACAATTTATCACAGCAGGCTCGAGGCTGACTGGCAAAGCAGACAGAACTGAGCAGCAGGGAAATATGGGCAAAGCTGGTAATGCTGCATTTAAGCATCAATAAAGTAACAGCATGGCCCTGCCATGTGTTGGACTCCTGTCCTGCTGACTCAAGCAATTGCCTGTGCCTAAGACATGTTCTCTTGTCCTCATTTCTTTTCTTTCCAAATCCCAGTGCTCTGTTTTATCCTGTCATTTTTAGATTCTCACTTTAACAATCAAGTGCAATACTTTAAAAGCGTGTGTTTTCTTTTTCTTTCTCCTTTTTCAGTCCCAGAGATGCACATAAGCAGTGCTTGGAACAAAGGGTATTCCCTACATCTGTCAGTTCTTGAGTCATCTGGGAAGGCAACCAGGAAAGGTCTGGGAAGACACAATGGAGTGGTGGGATCAGATATTGTGCTATAAAGAGCAGCAGTGCAGTGTGACTGGTCTGCAAGGCTTGGAATGAAAGGAATGAAGTGGGGCTGATTTCAGGAAGCTGCAATCACTGCTGTGAGTAGCACACTTATTCTGCTGTCTCAGGTGTGGATGCTTTCCCAGGCATTAACATTTTGGTCACTGTAGCAAAATAATGTGCTCTATATGTAGGTGAGGACACTGGGGTTTATTTGTGTTTATTTGAGCTTTCATTGCATGCACCTAGAGGTTCTGAATGTTATCAAGGCTCTCTTTCATTGGGTGCTGCATGTGTCAGAGTTTTTTGACTTCACCTTGTGCTACAAGGAAATAATACCATCCAAATGAGTGGTGCCTCATCTTTATATACAAGTCAGGGATGGAGAAATTAAATATTTTTCATTAAGAAATGTGGTGTCCCAGAGACTGAAAACCATCTCCTATTTTTTGGCTCCTAATTTTGAAATGTATTAGAGTAACATTTTAAAACACTAATTTTTTTTTTTATTTTCAAGTGGTAGTAAAAGAGTTTCTATTGGTAATATTTTCCCCATCAATAAGATGATAAAACTTTGAGATAAAATGCCTTTTTTTTTTTTTAAATAAGAGCTGTCAACACCTGTCCTTCAGGCAAAATGAAAATTCCTATTGTCATTAAAATATCCTAATTTCTTTTCCTATTATATTTAGCGAAGTTTTAGAAATCAGTGCTAAGGGGGCTTGAGGAATATATCTACTAATTTTCTGCTGTGAAATGGGATTAACTGTATCTAAAATAACACTGATATCTTCCTAATCTGCTTTTAATATATTTAATGCGTGATAGGAGACTATTTCTGTATCATTCTGTTTATCCACAACCTGAGGATGCACTCCTTTACATAATGGCAGGCGTAAGAAATATACCATAAGAAAATGACAGAATGCACCAAAACTTACAGGAGATGAAGCTGGAAGGGAACTGAAGCATAGATGCATGTTCATTTTGGAATTCCTACCTGCACAAAGCAGTCACAAAGCTGGCTGGCCTCTGTCCTTGGGGAAGGAAAAGCTCAGTTAGATTCCAGTTGCCAGGAGAGTTTATAAGCAATCTGTGTGTAAGCCCAGCAGGTCCAGCTGGCCAGCAAGGACTGATGTCAAGAGATGCTCCGTGAAACAATGAATTCCCAACAGTTTAGGGAGGTTTTTTGGGGGTGGGTTTCTTTTGGATCAATCAGGCTGATTCACAATTTATGGGCACATTTTTTGTAAATGAGTTCGGGAAAAGCACAGTCCACGCCGATCCTGGCTCAAAATGAATGCAAACAGGTTTGCAGTGTAAAAAGCTTCCTGGTTTCCTAAACTTTTTAGGGTTTATAACCCTTTTTAGGTTTTGCTATTAGCACAAGGAGAGGTGGATGTAATACAAAGAAAAAGTTAATATCCTAGGCATTTCCAGCACGGTTTAGGGAGTGCACATGGCTACCCTAAGGTAGCCTGCCATGCTGTCATGGTGGCCAGCAGTGGATGTCTGGTATAAAACCAGCACAAAGGTAGAACACACTCCCTGAGTATCCTTCCAGAGGCAGTACCTTTGTGTTTTATTGTCTTTAATTATTCCCCCCCATTCGTTTGGATGATGCCTTTTTGCATAACTATTGCCCCTCTGTAATAGGTTATAGAGTTTAATTACAGGGCATGAGGAGATACATTCTCTTTTGTGTTGTTCCAAAATGCTGGATGGTTATTTCATTTGATGTAATCTATTTTGTTATTATTGAAAAAAAAAAAGGAATAAGAGTTTCTTATTCATCCTGTCTGTGCTACTGACTATACTGTTCACTGTTATGTTCCTCTGAAATTGGTTTTCCAGGCTGAAAAGTCCCCTAACCTTTTCATCTCCCTTTCTATGCAAATTGTTTCAGACTGTTTCAGACTTTATCAGCCTTCATTTTTCTTGCTCAACCCTACAATTTTTAAGATGGGATGCCAGAACTGCACACAGTATTTAAGGTGCCGAGACACCTTGGACTTACACAGTGATATAGTCATTAATTCCTTTCTTTTCTTGCCTTTTCTGCACCTAATAATTCTTTCATGTTCAGTTCGCATTTTTGGCTGCTTCTAAACTGAGATTTTGAAGTCAAACACTAGTGCAGAGGATTTTTTTTTTGACCTTCACATTCCTTGAAGAATGTTGAATATAAACACATTTTAGTGGTTATTACAGAGATAGTCCTTGGTAGTAACATTGTGACACGAGCCAAAAACGCCACTGGGAACAGAGTCAAAACCAGATGCTCCCCTTGAGTTGCCTGACCAGCTAATCCACGAAACATTCCTGTAGAGTGTCTAAAAATACCACAGTGACATTTAAATCTACATAGGAGTAATTAAATTCTACTATGATTATGGTATTTCTAGCCCTGGCAAACTCTCTGAAAGGGATTTTTTCTTATTTTGTCGCTGTGGTTAACTGTCCTGATCTTGACCTGGGTTAGTGCTAATGGGTAGGTTTTGCTTTGAGAGTTGCTTTTAAATATTTTGCCTGACACATCTGTATGGGATTTGAGATTTGCAGCTGGAAATCAAACCACTGCTGTAGTTTTGGTGGTCTTGCAAGGTGTCCATGGGGCTTTAGAATATACATCTGCTTTAATGATGAAGGTCAAGTGTGTAAACACACAGTTTCAAATTGTGAAGGTCTAAAGGAGTAAACCAAAATATTTGTTAGAAGCACATTTCTAACCTGTAGAGAGCAAGCAATGGACGAAATCCAAATTTAAATTGCTTGCTTTGTTCCAAAGACAGCAAAATGTTTCACGTGTGCTCATGAACCAAACGTGACAGCATCACCCAAACAGTTTGGCACTGAGGGCCCTCCAGCCGTCTGCAAAATGAGATGAAACCTTGGGGGGGTTCTTGCAAACCTTCTCTAGCTGTGGCTTGATCAATATATTCAAACCCTTTGCCTACCCTTTGCTCCCTTGTTGTATAATAAATTCATGTATACTTATCCATATCCCAGCACCTGCCATCTGTTAATCCAGATGTTAAATCTGGATGGTGGAAGTTCTCTGTGCCAGTCAATTGTTCCCTGCTATGTGCTACATCTCCTCAAGTCAACTATCATTTTAATATTAGCAGGAAATCTGGATGCTGCTGCTTTTTTTGCCAGTATGTGGAGTCTTTTAGATAAATTATAGAAATATGTGCAGACCCATTGTGCTCTCTGTGGTATCTGGTTTCATTTTTAGATTTGTGAAGACTGTAACTAGGAATTTCCTCCTCTGAGCCAGCAGACTCTGTATTTCACTCCTCTTTGGCAACTCCAGGCAATAATTCCAAATGGGAGAATGGGATAAGTGCTTCCTGAAAATCTGAAGTAATGCTTCCAAATACATCCCTGATGTGAAGCCACTGACAGTAATGCAGATACAGCATGGATGAATATTGCCTTGGCCTCCACTGAATCTGTTTCATTTGCTTTTGGCAACACACTTGAGATTTTTTTTTTAATGAATCTGTCAGTCTCTCCACAATCTGAATCCAGTCTGGCTGATCTTGTTCAAGTTGTCCCTTTTTTTTGACATTGATGAAAATTAATTGATCCCTAGACATGCTGTTGATGCTAATTTATTTCCCGCAGCTGCAAAAAGCCCATATCTCAACAGGCAATTTAAACTGGGATATTCAACCCAAAAGCAGTCTAAGCAGACAAGGACATTTCTTTTTTGTCTAGATCTTATTTAGAAGGGACTGCACAATGTGCAGTGGCCAGTAATTTAGCTGGAAAATCACTGTGGACATCTTCTGTTACTGGCAGGTTCCTTTCCAGCCTCTCTGAAAGCCCTGCTGAAAGTTTTCCCCACTAGACCTGGAATCATGTGCAGAGAAAAATTGGAATTTCTTCCCCAGACTCTGTTTTTTTAACATGGAAAGAACACCAGAGGCTTTCAGTTGTTAAATAATTGTTTCTTTTAGAATATAAATTAATCAATTAGGGCAATCAATCACAGTTTTTAAAGACATTTTTACAGTTAAAATGGATGAACTACAATAAATCTCCTTCCTGACCACTCTGATCCTTGCAGGTGTGTTTGTTTCCCCTTGCCCATCAGGAGGACATTGCAGAAACCCCTACAGCATTCTCTGGTTTGCTAAGGAGTGCCTGTTTCAGGGTACTGTGCAATGCCAACTTTCACATAGTTTGCTGCCAAAATGATAGGTTCCACTTCTTTCTTTGCACTTTCAATTAAATGCTTTTGTTCTTTCCTTTGTGGTGGGCGTAGCAGCAGCTTGGCCACAGGGTGGGATTCCAGGCTTGCCTTGCTGCAGCTGCTGCAAAACTAGAAATTTCTGTTTTATTGGGCTGGCCTTCTGTGAGATTGGCAGGTGAAGGAGCAGCAGCAAATCTTCAGGCAGTAGCTGGCAGGTGGCTCAGGTTGAACAGGTCTGTTCTGCCTTTGCAGGCTGCCCCTCACTTCTCTTGGGGTCTCTCCTGTCACTGCTTTGTGCCTTTTTCTCCTTTCTAAAGAGCTCAGTATAACTCAGAGTGCAGTGGCCCAGATGAGACAGACCTTGCTCTCTTGCAAGATGCCAAATATAAAAAATCCACAGTATGGAAAGGAAATTAGGTTGTTTCATCAAAAATATATAGGCAACCATACATGTAAAATACATACATCCAATTTTATTCATTTTAGGTGGAAAAGAAGATGAAAATTTGTGTCTGTAGGAACTGCAGTCAGTTGGAAAACATGCATGAGCTACTTTCCATTAGCTTTCCTCTCACTACTGGGATCCATCAGTAACAGTTTGTTTATTCCCTGCTGGACTGAGTAATTTAGCTCCTCTTTTCTCCATCACAGGGACATGTTTGAAAGAGGGCTCTGTCTTCTATGCTGTATCCCACAGCTCTGAAACAGCTTGGCAATAGTTCAAATCAAGAAAATGGAATACTGTTAATATAGATCTTTTTGTGTTGTGTCAGCTTTCTAGGATTGTTTTTTTTTTTCCTCAGCCTCCTCTCCTACCCCTTTGTGGAAGCTGCTCTGAGCTTTTTGAACTATTCAGTGCTGGGCTCTGCTCTGCTCTGAGGTTTGGCAGTCTATTAGTAACGGGTGATGTGGCTCTTCATTTTTTGTGTATGAGCACACAGAGGAATGCACAGACAAGCACAGACTAATGCTCTCATTCTTGTATCCAGGGGAGTTCACTGGAGAGGAAGAAACTCTGGATTTCTTGTCTCCTCACAGCTATGAAATAGGACTGCAAACTGTTTTGTAGGGATGTCGAGGTTTTAATCAGTTGCAATTCCACATGGACAAAAAAAACCCAAAGAGTAAATAACTTATAACATGAAGAGCCTAGATCTGTGCATTCAGTGGTTATATGTGGGACCAAGGAATGCATGTTTCATCCAAACCAGAGTAGAAGTTTGACCCTTTTGCATCAACATTCCCCAAGCTGTACAGAGCTCATTGTATCTTTTCATGGATTGCTGTCTGCAATAGAAGTGGGGGACAAAAATGCCTTATGTCATAAGGCCTTTGCCTTATGTCCTGATCATACTCATGGGATTTTGGCCATAAAATAACATGGCAGCAATATATAATGTTTGGGTCTGTGTAGCTGCTCTTCTTTCCTCTGAAAGCCAAGGTGTGACAAGGGGGAGTGAAAAGGTGGAGCTACTGTGCCTTGTATCTTTGTATGAGCTGGGATTTGTCCTTGGCACAGCCTGTGTCCACCTCAGGAGCACTCTGAATCTATCTTTTAAAAAATAACCTCAGTAAGTCGGGCTAACAGACAAATCCAAGCTTGCCATTTGGAAAATGGAGACAATAGAAAACCCCAGGAGGTCCCCTACTTCCCTTTGCCTAAAGTCATACAGGTCTTGAACCCTGGGATCCAGTCCAGGACTTTGATCCTTCTGCTGGCAATTTGTTTGTTCTAAGTATGAATTTAATGGTTCTTTGAGCCATTTCTCTTGTATTGATCATCAAATGGCAATAATGCTGTTCAGGTGGTTAAGAGCCTTCTATCCCTGTTTTTATCTCTTCCAGGAGGAGAAGTACTCAAAAAGACAAATTTTATATTTGTCTTCCATCTTATAAAGGATAACTATATATTATTATGGACTTCAGTGTGAAATAAAAGTGATTAGAGAAAAATAAAGAGTCTGTGTATCAAACAAGGGCCACTTTGCTTAAACTTAACTACATTTGTCAAGCAGAAGGTCTTCTCTGTGTTCTTCTCCAATAGCTGATTTTTAATTAGTGACATTGTTTCTTGGTTATTGTGCAAGGAAGAAGAGTGTGACTGCACTTGTCAGCCACTTTTCCTACAAAGTGTTATTCCTTTTCAGAAATTATATAATCTTGTAGCCTACTGAGAAATAAATTAAAAAGCACAGAGATTTAGTCCTCAGATTAAATCTCCAATTAAAGTTGCCATTGCTCAAAGTGTTGTTTGCTTTCCTTTTTCAAAGTTAGTAAAAGCTTACTTGGAATATAGCTAATGACAATTTTGATGGAGTTATAAGAAAATGTGCTTCTATAATGCTTGACTTCAAAGTCACATGAAAACATTGCAATTAATTCTGTGAGACTCACTGAACTCTTTGGTTTCTTTGTGTGCAGATGAAGGAGTTTGCAGGAAGTGTTGCAGGCAGGAGCAAAGATGGGGAGGTAAAGACAGGATCTGTGGCTTACCTTGAGCAAGGTGAAATCTGCTTCCAGCACAGAGATGGGGAAAGAGCGACATTTTCTGTTTTCATCAAGTGGAAATAAGTAGGAAATGATGAAGAAAGAATAATAAAAAGAGGTGGGAAATGGTGTTAGATTTATTCACACTGAAAATAGAGCCTTCATGAATTGAGTAATAATAGCAAGAAAGTATTTGGTCTTGGAGTTGAATCAATCTGCTCCAAACTTTAATGAACTTTGAATTGTGTCTCTGTGTTGTTAGTGTCTTTTTAATGGAAAATAATAAAAGATTGGAAATATAGGCAAGTTATATGTTACAATAAGCACAGTAATGAGACTATAAATACACTAAATTGTTGTAATAAACATAATTCTGAAAATGTAAAATAAGTTTCTGAAAGCAAAATATGTTGGGATATCATAAAATGTCTCATTAAAAGTTTGGATAATTTATTTTCTGATTTATACTTCTAAACTTTTTACTGAGACAAGTAATAAAGAAAAATGAGAGTTTCTGTTTGGTCACACAGGCCAGTAAAAGTTTTAAGAAAGTTATTTTATGTAAGAGAGAAGGAAGGGTGGGTTGAATTTATCACACTATAAACTGAAATGGGGATTCATAAAGTACTAATGAGTCTGCATGTTTCATACCCGTCATATTGTATTCTGCAGAAAGGGAAGGTTACAGTGTGGGATATTCTCTCCTGCTGGGACCAAACTGACACCATGTCCATAAGGAATTGCAAGTTTACCTGTTGATGCACTATGGGCTGGGGCCTGAAGAATAGATAGAATACAGTATCCTTTTGAAATTAATTGAAAGGAAAAAAAAAGACAATTACACTCAAGGATATTATTACCCATCCAGGACCTCAGAGCTCTAGAAAGGGATATTTGCACAAGCAGAACACTTTAGGAGAAACAAGGCTAAAGTATGATGGCTATAAAATAATGACTAGGTAGTGCAACCTAGAGGCCACTGAAGGTGGAAACACTTATTTTGAGCAACAAAGTAATCTTTGTTTTTTGTTTTTTTTTTTAAATTTCACATTGAAATAGCAGTCATAAGTCATGGCTGAAATAAAGACATTTCTTGCATGTCAAACAAAATGATATATTGAAAGGTGTGAACTTTAACTATGACCATCAGGAGAGCTTTTAGCTTCAGATTTGGCCTCCATGAGATGCATCTGAGATGTGATAACCATTAAGAGTTCAAAAATCTCCTACAGAGAAAAACAAAAAGTTCACTTTGGGCATTCATCTGTCAGAGATGCTTCAGTTCACAGAAATAACCTGTTCTGTGCCAGAGACAACCTAAATTAAGCCAAGTCAGCAATATCTTTCAAGACTGGAAGGTACTGCCTTTTGTGGGATATTGATGGGAAGTATGGAAGACCCCATTTCAGATAATTGAATGAATCACAAAAATAATCTCATAGAATACTTTGTGTTGGAAATGAGCTTTAAAGACCACCTAGTCCAACCCCCCTGCAATGAACTGGGACATCTGCACCTCAATCTGGTTGCTCAGTCCTGTTTTGGAAACCAGAGGAACTACTACATTATTGTCAAGCACATTTAAGAAGAAGCAGGCTAAACCATCACACCAATATTTAAAATTTGGGATGGAAGTGATGTATACACAGATGTGCTCCAGGACTTTCTGCTCTGCTGCTCTTTGTTGTTCCTGGGCTGCTGCACAGTGCCTGACTGATTTTCCCCACTCCCTTGCATCTTTATGAATGAGTACCTGGCATAAAAGTTCTCAAATCACCAACACACAATATAAATTAAAGCTTGCAGCTTTAATTAAGAGAACTTCAAGAAGAGAGCAACAAGATTATGAATTCAAGGATTTTGAGTTAAGGAAATGTGAGAATTAAGACACACGTAGAATATGTACAGTTCTAGCCTGGCCAGCACAAATCTGGCAATAAATAACTTACAGGAAAATTTGCAGTGGAAAGGGTCAGAGCAAACAAATGGAAAATGAGTCATCTGTTGTTTAAATGCCTTTTGATATGATAAGAACTTTAGATTTTGATCAGTAAATACACTGAAGGAACTTTATATAAACCTTGCTGCATTAAACTGAATTTCCAAAATGCCTCAAATAAAGGATTGGCCAGTTTTAGCAATAAACTCCAGCTTCTTTTGGAAATAAGATTTTAATGACGTGATATTAATCTTGCAAGCATATTTTTATTCCCCAAATAAAACTAGAAAGAAGGAGAAGCAACTACAATATGAAGAAATTGGAATTGAGGAATTAAATGACTTTGCCAAAAAATGCTGAGTATGAGCAGTCTGTGTGTATTTTCCATGTCATCTGGAGGTAACAGACTGCCCAAGGGGCTTTTCTCAGTATCTGCCTTGGCCATCAACTAGAAAGTATAAAACACAAAATTATTCCTATGGGTAAAAACTGACCTGTAGTAGTTCTTTGTAATCTCACAGCATTGTTTTGGGAATGAAATATAAAATGGAGACAAAATTCTGTATTCTCACACATGTGAAATCTTAAAGAAGCCATTTCTATACAGTGTACATAAAAATTTCAATACTGTATGTCACATTTACTAGGAGCAGTGCTAAAAGGAGGTCATTTTACCACATTCTTTCTTTCTCAATACCTGCAATATCTTGCAGCATTCTTAGTACAACTCTTTCATTTGTCTGTTCTACATATTTCTGCTTTGGTTGGATAGTGATATTAGCTGAAATAGGATTTCTCATCTCCAGCCACTCTTCCGTTGTCAGCTATGTCTTCATGTCCTGATTTGCAGCAGAAAAACATGCAGGTTTTTTTTAATTTCAGAAGATTTATAGTGTTTAAAACATTGATAACTTAGGACTTTCTTTTGATATTAAAAAAGATTGTTTTCTTGTTCTTCCAATAGGATGCTCTAAAGTTTTGAATGATAGTTGAATCCTGTGGTCTTTTAAAGACAGCAAAAGAAATATGTTATCTCTTTTTCAGATTAATTTTGCTGGTAAAGGCATAGAAAAGATCTTTGTGGGGAATTATAAAATTAAGAGACTGCTGAATATAAATTTTTTCTTTTTCTTTTTTATTTTCTTTCTTTCTTTCTTTTCTTTCTCTCTTTCTCTCTTTTCCTTTTCCTTTTCCTTTTCCTTTTCCTTTTCCTTTTCCTTTTCCTTTTCCTTTTCCTTTTCCTTTTCCTTTTCCTTTTCCTTTTCCTTTTCCTTTTCCTTTTCCTTTTCCTTTCCCTTTCCCTTTCCTTTTCCAACAGCTGCCTTGAGCAGTGGTGTGTACTCTGCCAAAGCTTTTATGCTTGTAAAGCAGGGAATATTTTTTGTCCCAGAGCTGAATCCCATACCTAAGTGATGAGCATAAAGAAACTTGAGAAAGCAGAGAACCATGTATCTTATAAAAATAGGCTTTTCCAACCATATACTTTTTGTGTGTATGTGTGTAATTTAATCTCATATCCGAGGTTAAATTAGATCTTTCTGAAGCCATCTTTGTACTATTTTTTAAAATTGATTTTTGTTTCAAACCTACACAGGAAAATTTTTGTTGAGAAAGATAAATGGCACTGTATTAAAAAACCAAACCAAAACATGACTGATTTAAACAGCAATTTCTCTCATGCTTGAAGTTTATTAAGCTATCATCTGACAAACAAATTACACTAACTTGCCTGCAGCTGGCAAATAATAGGCATTTTACAAATATTATGTGGGATGTACACACTAATGTCAATTAATAGGTTCCCAAGTTAGAATTTTTAATTGTGTTCAGAGTTATCTAATTAACTTCACAAATTTCAAATAAGAAAGGACTGAAGTGTACAATCCAAAAACATGCTAATAAAAAATCGCAATTAACTGTCACAGAGTTTGGCTGACACATGTAGTGCTGTTTTGTTGTTGTCAACAAAACTGTAGTAAAAAACTCAAACCATTGTACTCCTGAGAAAAGGAAAACAGCTTTTTAGTCAATACTGCTCTATATGGTGAACATGACATGAAAGGTGCTCTGGAAGAAGGGGTAGATGGTTGCCAAGATTTCTCTGTGCAACACTTTTTAATCTTTTTTTTTGAATGGAAGGTTTAAGGTCAGGTAAATATTATAATTTGCTGTCCAAGGGTATAGTAAAAAAGGTGTTATAGGTATTTTTGAGGCTCAAAAGTCAGTCACAGCTCTACCACCACAGGCTTTCCAAAAAGGACACCCCAGATGTTCCATCTTATATCTGAGGTAAAGCAAGGAGATGTTCAAGGCTGAGGAAAGACTTTCATTTTTACTGTTACAGATGCTGAGTCAAGAGCTGGAGATATTTCATGTGTCCTCCAAGCTGTGGTGACTTTCCTGAAGCAAAAAAAAGGGGGGAAATCAAGGCTGCCTAGGGCCAACAATTTAAGGAATTTATAGCCCCTGTTAAAATCCCAATGCTGGACGACTCTCAGGAACTGGAATTTATCACTCTGTTGCATTGGGCTGTTTGTGTGAGATAAGATGAGGCCAAGAGGCCAATTTTTAATTGATCAATGATTTTCACAAATCATTTTAAGTGAGCTTTGATTTCAGCCTCAGCACACACGGAAAATACAATGAGTTCTATTTGCACTTTTTTTCTCTGGAACCAAACTTCTCATCACTGCCATGAGCATTTGGAAAAATGAAGAACACAAATTTCAGTGATCAAATAAATCCAGCTCCACATTGCCTCAAAGCTGGTACCAGGATTGATACATTTTCTCAAATGCATTTATCCTCACCTGAGTAAGAAAAGCAAAGCTCCCTAGGGCTCAAAAATGCAACTTCCAAATTGGCTTAGCATTCATTTGTAAGTAAATGAGTACAGTCTGGACAGACATTTTCCTTTTTTTATCAAGCCTGCCTTTGATTTGTGCCAACCCAGTGGGAATGTGGTCTTTCATCATATTTGGGAACTACTCCTGTCATTTCACTATGGATTGTATTTTCCAAGAGTGATCTGCTGTTTGAGCACAGGTAATCATCTGCTCCATGGATAAGATGTGGGCTAATTTCAAGGGAAAAGGGAAGGGAACATGGGCTAATTTAAGGGGAAAAGGTGGTCATCCATTAGAACAGGTTGCCCAGAGGTCCTGTGGGGAGTCCATCCTTGGGGATACACAAAACCTGGCTTGACACAGCCCTGAGCATCCCGCTCTGGCTGACCTTGATCTGAGCAAGGGCTTGGTCTCCCAAGGTCCCTTCCCATCCCAACTATTCTGTCAGACTGTCCAGGTCAAACTTCAAAATAGAATTGAAATAATATTTAATTTCTGGATGCAACCAGCCTGTAATTTAATTTCTGATCCACCTGTTTAAGGCATGGGAAAATTCATATTGCAATTGTAATTGAAAAATGTTAGGTCTGTAACACAAATCACATTTTACAAACACTCTTATTCTGCAGAAACTCAATTAAATATATATACTTTAAGAAAAATAAATGAATGTAGCTTCCTAGTAGCAGAAAAGAAAGCGCTATCAGCAGATTTTGATGCAATGCCATTCTTGATTATGTTTATTAAGATTTGTTTACTAAACCGATCTACCTATTTTCTTTTCATCTAATTAAAATTAATCGCAAGAGGAGTAATTATGCTTGCAGTCAGACTGCTACACTGAGCAGATTATTTACTTGAGTTCTAATTTTACAGCTGCATCTGATTTTGCAGTATTGGATTTTAATATGTGGGTGCTCATCTTGCTGTTTCTAAAATGAAATTACTTATGTCGGGTGTGATTACTGAGACTTTCAAGAGTCATTTTGGTCAAGAGTGAGATAATTTGCCACTTTACCATGGATAGATGGAATTTAAACTGAAGAGATTGCTGTGTTGGAATTGTATACTTAGTTCAGTTACTGTCCTTTCTCTGAATAGTATTAGAATGGTCATTTTATGAACATATATGTGTGCCACTGGCTTATGCTGGGCAAATAGAGAAATACCTATTCAGTTTAAGAAAAGGACATTTAGCAATTGCAAGAAGATTGAAATCAGTGGGGATGGCTTCATTAGGTTTCATGTAAGGAAATGGTGTGCTTGTACTAATACAACAATTTGTTTACGTCTATTTATAAATGCATTGCATATATTTAATTAAAAGTCTTAAAGGTTTAAAAATAAGATGTTTTCTGCCTAAATGAAACAGGTTCAGCACTTTATCTGGAAGGCAAAAATAGATTTTTGTATCTCAACAAAATATAAATTTTCTTCTTACAATCAGTGCCTACTGTGCTGAACTTACTGTCCAGGGGGGTGTTTGCTCTATAAACCAAAAACACCTGAGCACAACCAACCTATTCAGAAACAGCAACTGGCCTGAGAATGAAAGCAATTAATCAACTCTCCAAAGCATGATCCACTGCAGATTATTTATTTCAGATTGCTAAACCAGTTCTTTATAAGCCTTCTGTGACCAAAATACCCGTTGTCTACAATTCTTGATAATTTCTATTCCTGTTGAAAGGGAGTGTTTTGCTTATCTTCATTATGGTCCTATTTGGGACCATTTATAACCATTTATAACCATTTAGCTCCTATTTATCAAAAAAAAAAAAAATAGCCCAGAAATTTGCTCATGTAAGCTGAAATATGTTGTTAAGAATTGAAACAGTATAAGGGATGTCCCACCTCATTTATCCTCATTTGTTTGTTGTGTTGAGTTTGGGTGGGTTTTTTTTTGGTTTTTTTTTTTGTTTTTTTTGTATTATAATATTTAGGTAATGTTGCAATGAAACACACAAAAAAAATCTAATGACACTAATCAAAAACTTGGACAAGTATTTCTCCTTGATTGAATTTTCTGATTATTTTATGTAACCAGAACACACTAGGCTCTTTGAAAATGTGATGCACTTTAATAAATGGAGCACTGGAAATGTAGCAATGGTATCACATATGTACCATTCATTAAAAAGCACCAAAAACAAAGCCAAAAGGAAAATGTATTTAAAAATGCATTATCTAATAGTATTATTCCAACATAATTTTCTTTTCTTCAATTAATGTCTTACTGCCTTAAAAATGTTCCAAGCATTCTTCAAGTGTGTAAGTATAAAAGGAGAAAATGAAGGGAGAAATGATGTTGAATAAGCATTTAAATCTATAAAGTTTTTATAACAAGTTAAAAAAAACCCCTTAATATAGTGCTTTAGATGTATACCTAAGAAGTATTCCTTATTTAAGCAAAAGTCTTTTTTCCTGAAAAAAAAGAGAAAATTTTAACTTAACTCAGCATAATCCATCTGCAAATCATCTTTGCAGATCTTCAAATACACGAAGTCTGCAGCTTTCTTTTCTTTAAACCGCAAAGAAGAAAGAGAGGATGCCATCAGGGGAACTTTCTGACATTCTTCTTGAGTTATTTTGCCTCTTAACTATTGAATGGTGCTCTTCTTAAATGGAAATTCCTGCATCACTCTGGTTTTTCATGAGTTTTTTCAAATCTGCTTAACCTCCTCTTTGAAAATTTGAAAGCAACAAGCTTTACTAAGAGCTACAGACCAAACTTTTCAAATAAAAAGGAAATTTCAGCTCTGTGGAGATGAATTCAGAAAGAGATTTTACTGAGATTTCACTGAGAGTTTAATGCCCAAATCTTTTACTCTCAAGAAATTTGATAATAGCTTGTTGTCTAAATGCCTTATTTTCTTGATTGCCTTCAAAATTTAACTAATTTATCATTAAATTAAGCACAGCTTACTTCCTTAGGGATTTTTAATGTGCAAGTGAAAAGTTATGGAGACTTCATATACCACAGGAGGGAGCCTCTCTCCCACTGAGCTTGGAGCAAGAGTTAGGCACAGGATATTTTTCTCTTTTAAAACCTGTGTAAAAAGACAGTGGCCTTTACAAGAAGTTTGAGCACGTTGGACTAACTTAAAAAAAAAAAACAAAATAAGGACAACCCCACCTCTTTTTAATTTTGAGTGAAACTTTGGGATAAACAAAACTTATGCCATTGAAATATTTGAAATATAAAATAAAACCCCTGAAGTAATTTGCAAAGATGGTGTTGAAGTTTGAATCTTCCTTTAAATTTTGCTCTGAAAATGTTTGGGGTTTTTTTGGTTTGTTTGGTTTTTTTTTTTTTAAATAAATCAGTAGTTTTATAGGAAATTGAAATAGGTTTCAAATATATCTTCAGAGACTAGAAGCTGTTTTGGGATACTAAAAAATGGAAGGATCTACAAAATCCTTCAGGATTGGCTTTTATAGAAATTTCAATAATTCTCTAAATAATCTTTTCTAGATTTATAATATTTTATAGAAATTTCATAATTTTCAAATTCAATAACCAGCCTTGCTGAAAAGGGTAGATTTTTAATTGCACACATTAAAGTAAAGCCTGAGCTGAGCATGATAAAAGCACAGGGGTTTATTAGCCTGGCAGAGATTGTGGCAGCCCTGGACAGCTCATGTGCATTTGGCAGGATGAAGCTAAATGGACTTCTTGTCCTGCAGGCTGCTCAGGAAATTAAACTTACAAAGGATGGAGGTTAACTAGTTAGGCCACTGTGGAAACAGAGAGAAAATGAAACTAAATCTTAGGGAAGACAAGTGGCAGCAGCCTCCAGATCAAACTGCAGGCTGTGCTCACTTCTCCCTGCAGGACAGGACACCAGACTTTTGGAAGGCTGGCTCTGGCAGCCCCAGCTCAGGATCTTCCTTCCCCTTAATGCTTTGATTTTCCTTCACCAGCAAATTTCTAAGGAAGTTTGAATGCAGGAAACATATTTTGGATTACCCCTTGGGGATGCTTCAGGACTCTGACAGTGGGTTTTTAAGAACTGTTTTGCCCTGCTGTTGTCTCCTGTCATTTCACACTCTGGTTTTCTACTTTCTGCAGCTCCTGGGCTCTGCTGTCTGCTTGCAGGTGATCTCAAGAGACCCACCCCTGCAGAAGGGTAAATAGGATCCATGTCCTCACCTGACACCTACCTGAGTATATTGCACGTGAAATCTTACAGAGGATGGATCAAATCATAATGATTTTTGCATAATCTGGGAATTCTTAGTGCTAAATGAATTCGTACAGTAGCAGATTGGCCAAAATACAAAGAGTTGTTTTTATCACATTATGGGACAGCAAAAAAAAATTGGGAGAGTAAGTCCTTCTTCCTATTGTTACTACTACTGCTATCAATATGAATAATTCTATCATTACAACAAGAATTATTATTGTAATAACAACCAGAACAAAACAAATAGTAAAAATTCAGAAAGAGTTTTTTCATGTTTCCTTTGAAAGGATCTTTCCCAGGAAAGAAAGAACCAAAAAGGAAATGTCTCTCAAAATCTATGAAAGGTTGAAAAAGGCTTCTTGTGATGTTAATCCCATCTTTAACTCTTGCAGACTCAAAATACTTACAGTTTCATATTTTGCACAAAAGTGCCAGGCAGAGAGGTATGATACTTTGGAAACTTTATACCCTTACAATGACTTTAATGAACTCACAGTTTCTTTCCTGTTTAAATAGGGACACAAAATAATCCCTATAGGGATTGCTTAAAATGCCTCACTGGAGCAGGAAGTTCTGAGTGAGAAAATCTGTTATATGAAAAATAACAAATAAAATACTGCATTATTTTGTGTTCTCTGCTGTACTCATGAATGCAATGTGATTGTTCCCAGAGTCAGGGTGGACATCCAGAACTTTGTGCATGAGTGGAACAGGAGCAGCACAGCTGAAATGTGGCTTAAGAGCCAGTGAGTTCCTGTGGAGCTCACATCTAGTTCCCTCATTCCCTACAGAATAAGGAGGGAATTGACCTTATTCACTGTGAATACTGAAAATGTGTTTTGACCGCACTCAAATTCACACTGAAAATGTGTTTTGAGTCCAGAGAACTCAGATTTCCCCAAGAAGGAAGCAGATCTTCTCATTAACAAGGAAAAATCTGGTAAAAATTCTGCCTGGGAGCCTTTCTGCTCTGGATTTTTATCATGTGTTCTTTCTGCATCAGAGACAGGGAGTTCAAAGAGGCAAAGTGTCCTGGCAGAGGTTTCAAGGCAGATCACTGCTGGAATTGGAATAACCACACACATTCCTGTAAGATCTTCCAGACAAAGTCACATTCTCATAAGTATTTTAAAGATTTAATAAGGTTTGTCAGAAGCCATCTGAATATTGAAAGTGAAAGAGATGCTGCTGCATATTTTATGAGATATTTTTCAACTGCAGTGATAAAATGTTTAATGCTATTTCATCTTTTTTTTTTTTTTTCTCTAGAACCACTGACAAAATAATTGTTTGACAGTGTTCTTAGACTCAGGATCCAGTTAATAATCTGGGGAAGTGAATACAAAATACAAAGGAGACACCAACTGAATGCTGTTTGTTTCTCTTTGAAAATTTCCCAGGAGGATCATGCACAGAAGATTGGTTTTAACCCTTTATACTTTTGCATGTTAGCTCCAGTCAGAAATGAAAACGTATGTGTTTAAAACACATATATTAGAAATATTATCTGAGCACACACTGAGAAATGTTATTTTTACCACATCAGTGTTTAGTTTTTATTCTTTAAAGAGTGGGCAAATTGAAATATTTTTTCCAGGTGCTCCTACCATCCTTGGTTGAAACTAGTGGTGAGGAATATATTAAAATAGCAGGCCTTTTTTTTATTTTATTTTTTTTCTTCAGGGGAAAAGCTAATGGACAGAATTTTGCTGAATAAAATCACCTCTAATTAACTCATCTCTTTCTCTAATTCCACCAACAATTCCTGCTCAGGCCTCATCACCTCTTCTGTTTCTTTCTGCAAAATGACCTTCCACACTTCCTTCTCGATATCCTTCTATTCTTACCTAAGCTCAAATTTGTTGTATTTATTGCAAACTAAGAATTTGGATGAGATTGTTTTATAGTGCTACATTTGCTATTAACAGGCCTGTGCCATGTATTGTCCTTTAATTTTTCTTCTGACATTTTCCATAACATTGGGAGAGGTCCTAAGATGAGTGTCTAAGGCAGGGGGCTGATCAGAAGGGCTCCTGGAAGGGACAGATTTGTCAAGAATAGCAGCAGGGTCTGCTTGAGATACAAATACTTAAGGGCCCAATTTCTATCTCAAAACCAATCAATCTTCATTGTATTTTAGCAGATCAATAGGAAAACTGAGACGTTATGCTTTTAAAAATGGAAGAGAACCACTTGTATTGGAACAAAAGTGATGGTGTCCTGGTTTTGACAGAAATAAATTATATTATTAACAGATCCATGGGCTGTCTGAGTTCAGCAGTCAGATGAATTGATAATGTGAGCTGCTTCTGTAGTATTTAGGTGGTTTTGAACATATGGATGGCCAGAGTGAGAAGAACCAAATTGTTATTTAGAGATCTGAAACAAATATTAATAGCACTGTGTAAAGAACAATGCTGTGAGGTCAGCTAACACAGGAAACTCTCTGTTGCCATGTTGATTTCATTTTTGTAACACAGAAATCTGTTAATAATTGTATAGATCATCTAAATTGGTTTCATTGCAACAAAATTGATTCCAAAATGATAACAAAACAGAACAGAAATTTTGACAACAGAAAAATGGAGTTATGTTTTGCATGCTGATTAGCCTGTTAAAATGATTACTCTTACTTTTGAACTAAATCTGCTTACCTTTTAGAGGTGTTTGTGAAGCAGAGGCTTAAGCACAAATGGTTCTGATTATATATCCTATTTTATAACAATAACCATAACTGAAATTTCAGCTTTTCTGCATGTACTATATTACTAACCTTAAGTAAAATTCAGTCCCTGTATTGTCACCAAATCTGTCTCTCAGAAGATACACATGGAATAATTAAAGTAAACCCCAAATCTATCACAAATGTAAAATTATCAAACTTGCTGCTCTGAAGTACAAATCTATTTCTGATAGACAATGTTTTAGTTAATGCTGACCTTGACCAAAGCAGTACTTACACAGTCTCAAGGACTTTTCTGCTCCTCCCAGTGCCCTAAAAGTGAGTAGAGACAAAACCTGAGTGGTGCTTGACTGCCTGCTAGGGCTAAAGCAGTGAGCACTGATTCAACTCTACTGAAACACAGGGGATGTTCTAGAAGGTTTGAAGCTGATGTCAAAATGTAAGAGCATTAAAGGGATAAGTGGCTCATTATAATCAATTTGATATAGTGTCAGTTAAAATAATGGAATGGTTTCATAACAAATTTAAGTAAAAATAGTATAATTAGTGTAGATCGATATGAACTTATGAAAAACTGATCTCGTGTGACTCAATTAACTTGGCATCTTTTATTATGACTTAGTTCATAGAAATAATTATGTCTGTGCCCTGTACCAGGGCTTCTGCAGGGTTGTTTGACCTGGTTATCATGGAGCATGAATAATACAAAATCAGTGTAGCACATATCAAGAGGTTGCCCTAGTCAGATACACAGAACTTTAATTGTTTATGGAGAATTTCTCTCCTATGCAGCTCCAGTGAGTTTTGGAATGATAACTTTTTGAAAGAAAACTTAAACATATAGCTTTACTCTTTGGTAACTGAAAATTCCAGGTATTCTTAAAAAAATAAAACAGGTAAGTCTGCAAGCAATCTCAGCCACTTCATAATCTGAATCCATTAAAAAAATAGTAATCCATAAATCCACTTGTGTTGATATTAAGAAAACAGGTTGTATCTCCAGAAGAAGCATGAAAGGCCAAAATGCTGTTTAGATGCCAAGTTCCCTTGGGCAGCACACCTTTAAAGGAGGAACATGGATCATCTACTCAGTGCCAAATGTGTTGGTTTTCTTTCCAGGCTGGCTGTGATGAGGACTGACAGTGATGGGACACTGTGGTGCTACCTGGACCTTTCTGGTGTGGCAGTGTGAGTGCTGTGCAGACAATGGAGATCTGTGCTCTAATAAGGATTTCTGAAATTGGATTCTTGGCTTTGTCCTGTTATTTATCTGGCAGCAGCAGAAAGCGTTTTGGCGTCTCAGATCCTTATTTCAGCTTCAATGGAAATAAAATGCACATGGGTGTGATTGAAGAACCCAAGCTGCTTACTAGGAATACATTGATTTATGAGGAAGAAAACACTTTAGTAGCTGTGATTTATTTCCCATTTTAGATATTTGTATGTCTGGTGTAGAAATTAACTAGAGGTCCTCATTAAACACTTTTATTTCATAGGAGCAGCAGTCCAGGGCTGTGTGCCTGTATTCATGGATCCAGTGACTGCTTAGATGTCCTTGTTTCTCTCTGCTGACTGCAAGGGACCTCAGTAAAAATGAAGATATAAGTCTTGTAGATGGTTGAGTTGGAAATATGAAGGCCACACTAGCTGGTGATTTCCTAGCAAGGCACACCCAGCATCCAGATACCCTGAAGAGCCAAACTCAAAATCACACAAGGCCCAGGCTGCCTGGTGTGTCAAAATATTCAGATTCTTAAAAAGCAGGATTGTAGCTGCTTAGAAAACAGTAACAGAAAAAAAAGAATAACTGAGGCATCTCTGGCAGGTAAGAGGAGGACCTGCTACACCGGAGAGCTCCTGGTGTGCTTAATTCTGAAGAGATGAGTAATTGCTTTCCTCTTCAGCAAGGTGCTGAAGCACACATTTAGCAACAACATCAGCACTGTCCAATGCATTTTCAAACATTTGCATGACGCTGGGTAAGTGGCTTAAGTACTTTGCTAAAACACGGCCACAGGGCAAGAGGCAATTTCCACTTTACATACCGTGCTGCTAATAGCTTTTCTGATCTCTGTAATGGAGTTCTGAGGGCACAAACCACAATCAAATTAGAAAAAAAATAATAACAAAGCACTTAGTGCTGCAGTATCATATCTTTGCATGATGGAATTCCTGTAAAAGGGCAGCTAATCAGTTGATTTACTTCCAGGAAAAAGGATTTTTTTTTTTCCTGACAAAAGCAAAACCCAGCCCCACGAAACACTCAGGTGCAATTTTATCTGGTCACTGTGTAAGAGTACACAAACAGCTGACAGCTGGGTCAAAATGAGGCACTGCCACAATAGAAGAGATGTTATTCAAAGGCAAGAAAAGCATGAGGAGCTAGTTAAATAGATGAGACTTTTCCCCTTGCCCCTTTACCCCAGGTTAACCATTCATCATAATGTGAAGAAGACACACTGACCTTGCTGGAGCCCATGAGCAGATTGCCATTGATTGCAACACTACCAGGGTATAAAGTTGTATCTCAGAAATATTTCTGAGCCAAAAAAAAAGACATGAAGAGTATTGACAGACTGTCATAGGCTAAGCAGAATTCTATCTTATTTACTCCACTCAAATTCTAGTCTCTGTAATGTAGATGTTTGTTAGGAAAG
Organism: Dicaeum eximium; assembly: GCA_013396995.1. Taxonomy (NCBI): domain Eukaryota; kingdom Metazoa; phylum Chordata; class Aves; order Passeriformes; family Dicaeidae; genus Dicaeum; species Dicaeum eximium. The sequence goes on along the minus strand of VWZP01003312.1, from coordinate 177,543 downwards.
GAGGAGAACAGATTATAACAAGTTGAAAAGATACATTTCTATGTAAATTTTGCTAAATTTTAACTAGCTACATAGGTGTATTACTGTGTTTATTTTGTTATGAAGTTGTTATGGTGGTTGTTTTAGCCCTCTTAATATTGCCATTGGTATTAACATTGAAAACACTATGGACAGAAGTTTGTAAGTAAGGTCATAAAAGGTGTGCCTGAGCTAAACTAAGTGTCCTCTCAGAAAAAGAGTAGACAGAAAAGACAGTGAACATCATTAAACACAGTGAAGAAAACAGCAGAAAAGACACTGAACACCATTAAAACCACGTGAAGACAATGCAAATGAAACAAAGCCCCTGCTCCATTCAGGACACACCCCAACAATGATGCGTAAAATTATTCCAAACAAGCCTGAGACGTTCACTGAAGTATAAAGCAGTGTGTGTTCTTCCTGGTTCTTGCCCTAAATGCCCAGTTTTAAATTATTTCCGGTACTGGGTCAGTTTTTCCCTGTAAAGCTGGGCAGCAGCCTCAGTACCTCCAGCAGCTCATCCCCCCGGGCAGCTGGGTCAGCTGCTGGTCAGTGGAGCTTTTCTTATCTTCCCTTCCCTGCAATCCCCTGTGCTGGGCCTGCTGCAGATGCTGAGCAAAACACTGGCGTGGTGCCACTGCTGGGGAAAGGAAAACACACATGGTAAACTGCTGGGAGCTTAAATCACTGCCAAAGCAAAATCCAGATTCAGGCGTTTATTTTTCAAGGCTTTTCATTTGGGTTTATTTTTGTGTTAACCATCCAGAAAATAAATCTGTGGAATAACCAATCAATCATTTCCCTGCTGTACGTAACCCAGATGGGAGAGGATGTGCGTTCTTCATTTCTCTTTGATTCAACTTGCTCTTTCCTTTAAAAGCCCAGCTTAAAAAGTCAAGTAATAATGAGTGGTTGAACTTTTTATGATTGTGCCTCATATCTCTTTCTGCTGCTAATTTTGTGTGACAATCCTGTTAAAGTTTGTCCAGCCTCTGTATGGGTAGTTTTGCTCTCAGTGAGAAACTTAAAATCAGGGTTCTCAGAGGCTGGTAGTGTTATTGCATCATGTGTTTATTGCCTAACAGGGATTTTCAAGGTTTTTGAAAAGTTTTCAGGGTTTTTATGAAAGTACTACCAATAATTTTCGTGGTAAAGACATCTTGGTTGTTGGTCTCCCTGTTAGAGCTGTACAGGCACCACTGAGAGTGAAACAAGCTTTTGAGGGGTTTGGGAACTCCCCAGGGGAACTGCTCTTTCTGTAGTCAATGTCTCATCTGAAAATGTTAAAACTAAAAACCTCCAGTGCAATGTCAAGCTGGCTCACCCCCTCCTACAGCAGCTTAAAGATTTTTCCAGCCTTAAAGAACCTTGTTTGGGTACAGAAGACCTACATGACGCTCAGTCCAAGGCCTCGAATCAATATTTATTTTGGGAAGTTTATCTGGAGGTTAGATGTTGTTTTGAAGTAGTTTTTAAGAGCTGGTCAGGGCCTGCAGTGCTCAGAATAATCTGGATGGAGAGGGATTAATGGGCTGAGCACAGGAGAGACATTCAGTCACAATGTACCAAAAATCATCATCTGAGCATTGGTTGTGCACATGTCTGCACAGGTGATCTGGCTTTCAAGCCCTGTAGATTTAATCTTCAATTCTAGTTTATATTTAAAATGTCAGCTGAATTTTATTGGTATGTGGGAAACATTTAATCTTACCCTTTTATCACTGAGAACACATTGCTGGTGATTTAGGGCTTAGTTAGCCTGCAAGAATTGCTTTATGTTGCTGAAGATTATTGGCCATATTCAGTCAGCCTAAATTCCGCCTTACCCTCTAAATCTAGTGTTTCCGACAGGCTCGATCTTGTAAGTTCCTAATTCAATCCCTCTCACCCTGTGAATTACTTTGTCCATAGAAGTAGGTAAAATTTAGGCTTTCAAAATATTCTCATTTCTTCTTTAAAACCAGAAAGAGAATGAGAGAAGCACAGTATAAATATGTTCCTTGTAATCTGTGCATCCACCATGAATAGTTATGTCCATGCAGCGGTACAAAGAAATCACTTGTGAATCTTCAAAAGAAGCTTTTTTAAGAGGAGTGAGAGGGCTATGACAGATGAAAGCAAAAGGAAAAAAGAAAAGGCTTTCTATTCCAGACCTCTAGAGATTACCAAGAAAATGTGATCACAGTTTCTTGGAGCACGGGGCAAAATGAGTTTCTGCTAATACAGCTCTTCTGAAGAAAGGTTTCTGGGAAGCTGTGGTCCATCAGAGCTGATCAGCAATGCAGGGCTGGTTTGAAAGTCACTGCTCATGGAAATTTGTGTGCATCAAAGAGACAGCATCAGCTACACTGAGGGGCTTTTACTCTGATGTGCCTCTCACAGATGTCCATTCCTGGAAACAGAAGCAGAATTCTACAGTGGTACCAAGACACCTGAAAATGAAAAGACTTTGTTGATGTTAGGAAGCGTGGTATAGACAGGATTTAAATTTCCTAGATCACTTGCATATCACTATATAAATTCATTTGCAACTAAATTTCTTTGCAGTACTGAAAAATCACACTGAAACCCCTTACTCCTAATTTTCTAAGATGTTTCAGATGAGCTTGTGTTGGTAATGGTGACTTTTTATTTGTTGGAAGTTTCTAAAGAAGATTTTTGTATTGCATAGATAAGTCTGGAAAAAACAAGAAGACAGGCTGCTGGATGTCAGATGAGGAGAAGCAGTAGGTGTCTGAGTCATCTTCCAGTTTGTCCTCATGTAACCCCAAAAATGCTTCTAGTGTTCTAAGAAAAGAGCTGTGAAGATGCCATTGCTCAGTTTGAGGAAGATATTTTAAATCCCAAACAAAATACTTTGTTACTTCCATGAAAAGGTCTGAAAAATACCAAAAGAATATTTTCATTAAAAATGGCATATGATCCAGTTTTAAAATTAGATATACACTGGAAAAATTTCGCTGAGGGGAAAAACATCACAAGATTGGTTACAGGGACATAATGGGACATGGATTTTCTCTGAGTGCTTGGCCATCCTTCCACCTCCCTCCCATGGCTTGGTTTAATTGCCAAGAGAAACCAAGTGGAATTGGAACTACATAACTTCTTTAAGCTTCCTTCTTTCCCAAATGTGTGGGCTAGGCTGTAGGAAGAATGGCAGCAAATGATTTTTCTCTTCCTGGCAAACAGTGCAGGGGACCTTGTTCTAGAAGGGTCACTTCTGGCTAATCTCTTGTGGATCTTGGAGGTTGATAGAAAAGACAGGATTTTGTCTCAAGAACATGCCAGACCATAGAGAAAATACACTTCAGAGGGGCTTGAACAGAAATAAGGATTTTCTGGTAGATGTTTCTTGCTTTTGCTTCTTTTTAGTGGCCAGATTACAGAACTTTATTTTTTGTTAGCTACAATCACTCTAAGTGCCTAATTGAAAACCTGGCACTGTAGCAAACCTGTGGAATTGAGAAGACTGCACATTTCTTCCTTTTATCTCTAGTGATGGAAGAAACAAAAAGGTAAGGTCATAAGTGTAAGAAATGTGGAGGAGCATAGACAAGTTTTAAATAAAAGTAGATTCTTATTTGCAAATCTGTGAAAGGGAAGCAATTTGATTCAACAAATTGGTGTGCAGCATGGTTTAAACCAAAATGAATTGGTCCAGAACTGAAGGCTTCCTTAGGTAAATACCACTTTTGTAGAGATTAAAACCTGTCCACTTAGCAGAAATAATGATGGGTTTAGAGCCTGGAAACCATGTCCTTTGCCACAGAATTGCAAATAAAAGATATTTTTCTTAGTCACTTTTTCCACTGGCAGTGAACTCCTTCCACTTTGAATTCCTGTTTGACATTGTTCAGACAATTAATTCAGAATTGAATATGTACAGTACAAAAGGGTCTGTTTAATGAGAAGATAGCAAAAGGAACTAGCACAGCTGTATCAGCTTAAACAGGTAAATTTAAGTGTACACTTAATGCTGAAATTTGTACCAAATGATATCTAATATCTCCTTCTCCTCAGGTATGAGTAATTTCAACCACAGTTTATCAGGAGCCCATTCTCTTTGCTGTGAATTGCACAGTGCAAAAGATAACATGTTATTCCCTCCTGCTGCCTGCTTGCAATTACCTTTATTGATTTGGGATCACTGAAATAATACATTTCATGTGAATCACAGTTGCTTATTTGCTATACTGCAACAGGATAAACCAGCCCAAATGGAGACCTTTTCTTCTTTTTTTCTGGACAGGCAATGAAAGCAAAGACTTAAAATCCACTCAGGTTGGAGAGATGCTGTCCATTGATTCCAGTGCCTGCTGAAGTAAAAAAAAAAACAAACTATGGAAGTTATGCACAAATGGGAGCTTTTGCAAACCTCAGTAGGCATCTGCCTGCATCTTTAAATGTCAGGTACTAGATACTGTTATAAATGTGGTTGTCAGTGAAATGCCCCAGATAACATGGGGAAAACACAGGGTACCAAACCTCAGTTCCCTTGTATTCCAAGCTAGTGCTTTAAAAACATCTCCTTTAATACCTGCAGATTTCAATGTGTACTGATACAGCCAGGCATTTAAGATATTTAAAAAAAAATCACAATTTAAGCAGTAATTGGACATGAGGTACAATAAAGTTTTTTGGTGATTGAAGAATCAGGATATCATGCAATTTTTCAGGCACAGAAGCTTTGCATTGCCTTGGTAACAGGTAGCTCTCAATTGCTTTCAGCCAATTAAATGACTTCTTAAATTTCAGTTGGTTTCCATTGTTGGGTTGACAGTATGGTTTGAAATCAGCTTTGTGACTACACAGCTGAATGTGAAGGCAGTTGATATCACTTGAAAGAAGTCTGCACAAAACACTCTATGGATGTGTCTGATCAAAGAATTGGAGATGATTTCTCCTTTGGTTGTAACCAGAACAATATGAAATCTTTTGCTGAGTGGTGAGAAGGAAAGAGATGCTGCTGAATATCCTGTAGAAATGCTTGGCATGCTATGCCTGGATGCAAGTTTGCTTGGGAACTTATTAGGGGGGGCCTGCTCAGGTTTTCTTTTTTGAATTATAAGAGTTATACAAAATGCTTCGCCTTCTAGATGTGCATAACTGTGAGAAAGAAGAAACAGCCAGCACAAGCTGTGTGCTCAGCTCTGGAGGTTGATGAACATATAGATGTATATGTATGCTCCATGAAGAAGCTGCATTCTGGGGAAAACACCATTAGCACCATTCAGTTAAAAAAATTCCACAAAAGTCAGGGGAAAAAACTGAGGATGAAACTATGGCATTCTGTACAGCAAAGATGGAAAAATCACAAACTTAATTCATATTTACAACAAACACTAATGTCTAATACATTAGAGTCCTGTCCTAAAGTTGGAACACATCCATCTCAAAAATCTATCTCAAAGATCTATCCATCAAAAATACCTGAATGATTAATTAGCTACAAAAGATAACACAGAACCAAGTCCTAGCTCTAAATGAGTTATTTATGTTTGACTAAAACTATAGATTTCACACTATAGCTGTTGTGATTTGCACAGCTTTGGAAATTACACATAGTCATAATATTTTCCTGGAATTCCAAGACCTTTTTCGTATTTGTTTTAAAACTAATTCCAGTTCTTCTCTGATAAAGTAATTAGGGAAAACTTAAATATTATTAGATCTATCTCACACTAAATTATCACAGCTCCTTGCCAAGCTAATTACTTAGGTACTGTATGGTGTAAATTAATTAAATTAGCGGTATATGAAAGAATTTATAATTTTTTTTCTGGAGTGTGGGTTTGGATATATTGTAACTATCTTACTGTGTTAAGAACCATAACATTTGCATTGTTTGGGTTTTTGAAAATGTTTTGTGAGCTCAATTACTTGAAAATGTACAAAGGATTTATTGTAGTAAAGCTTCTACCTCTGTTCACATGAGATCATATTTCCAAGCACAAAGACTTACTTTATTATCACCAGTATGCCTTCAATATTGGCCTTAGAGGGCTCTGCTGCCCTTTATAATATAAATTAATTGCCTAATATCCAGGGGTGACTTTGAGAGATATTTAGGTATTAGTTTTGCATTCACATCTCAGATTTACTTTCCTGACTTTTCTGTGTATTGCTTAAAATATTGATGGATACTTCTTTGTGCCCTCGAAGATATAGATATTAATAAATACATTAGGAAGTTTAAATACATTTTCTACTGTGCATATTCACAGTTTCACTTTAGCTTTTCAATTTGGTATACTATAAACTTTTAAAAAACCAATAAATAAAAGAAGGAATATTTTGGAGAGCAAGTGTCCTAAAATAAGAGGGTGTAATTTATTACCTAACTAAGCTTAAAATAGACAAACCCATAAAATGATGTTCACATTTTTGGTTTTTTAATGTATAAACTTTTGCTCACACCTCAGAAATATGTACATGCTGCTGTCCCAATTTGGCAAACCCCTTGAGCACATGTTTGACCTTCAGGGATGCTCTTTAATACCTAAGTGTGAGTCTTAACAATTGACTGCACACTCTATAAGAGCCTAAACCACTTGCAACCACCCTGCAATTTGTTTCATCTAATTTGTCCATGTGTGTTTATGGTAACAAGTCTGCAAAGCCTGACTGAATGGACAAGACCTGCTGGAAAGCATTAAACCTCTCAGATGTGCCTTGCCAGGACTGATGCCCTGTCATCACCAAGAGCATGAGTGCAGCGGCTCAGAATTGGTCTTTGCTTTCCACAGATGAATTGGAAAAAATTCCAGGCTCTCAGTCCTTACACACTGATCTGTTTAGCATTAATTTACACTGGCATTGTAGACCTTTTGCTAGTCAGAGCTTGGTGTGTAGAGGGATTAATTTTGTACAGAAAACAAGCATTTGGTGGAGTCATGTGTTGCGTGCAGCTCTGCATTTTTACCAAGAGCAGAATTTTTCTTCCTGCTTTGTTCAGAGAAAACCAAGACTGTTTGCATGCCTACAATTTCAAGGCCTTGCCAAAAGCTTTTTCTCTTTTCTTACTGTGAGTGCAGCGCATTCTTTCTTGTTGACCCTCTGTTTTCTCTGTTAGTTCTCACTCTGACTGATGCATACAGGGAAACCTCTCCACTCAGATAAACCCTTCATGGATCTCTATTTTGGATTTTGGGCATTATTGTGTCAGCTAACTAGAGTAGGATCAGCCTTGTGTGAAAATTTTTGTAATAGAAACAAAATGGATTTCCAAATGAGGAAAGTGAGGAGGAGCATTAGGGGAAGGCAGGGTCTGGTCTGACACCCACAAACATCCTACACTGATGCTTATTTGTCCTGCATTAAACTGCCTCTGAAGCCTCTTGGTTCTAGAGGAGAAATTAATTTTTCTCTTTTTTTTTTAACAGTCAAAACTAAGACTGCCTGTTACACTTACCACTTTAGGTGCTGTTTATCTCAAGCTGTTAAGCTACCTCATATTCTATAAACACATTTCTTCATAATTGTTTTTTCTTTTGCACTCATCTTTGTTAATCAACTGCTCCTTATGTAACGTAGACTGTAATAAAAATACATGACACAAACTGCTCCAAACCACAGATCATGAACCTCTTGTCTTGCACTTTCCAGTCAAGAAGCATTTTGTTTAAATTATGTGCATTGTGTTCGTTCTCCCTTCAATTAGAGTAACCAGGTAAGGTAATTGGACACCTAGCAAATGTGGCAGCTGCAGGCAAATAATCATAGCTCCAGCACCTGCTCCCATGGCAACTGATGTGTTTACACTCACAAAAGTACACATTTTCTTCCTTTGCACAGCAGAGGGAAAAAAGGATTTAGAGCTACAAGGAAAGGGCTTACAAGAATAAATGTTTAAGCCAGTGGCTGGAAGAAACAGTGCTTGTTGTTTGGAATGAAAATGTAGGGAGTGAAAATAACAATAAGGAGCTGTTATCAGACAACAATTAAACATCATCTTCATGTCCTGAGCTCAGTGTGAAGAGGCAACTCTCAGAGGCAGATGTCACTCCCTTTAAAGCAAATTCCTCAAGAGAAAGAGGACACAGGAGGGATTCCAGAAGTTAGTGCTTCAGAACTGCTTCTGCAGATGTGACTACAGTGCACTGCAGACCCACCATGTTTAGAGAATACTTTGCAATGACTACTTTTTTAGAAGTTAAAAACTATTCCTTCAAAGACACCCTGGAAAAACATACCATTGCTACCAGCTTTGGTGCGAGTTCGTACATCTGCTGCATCTACTTTTGTGTTGCCAAGTGGCAGAGAGAGATGTGGGTGGAAGTTTAGGGCCTGAGCTATGTTCATACAGGGAAATTAAGACCTTTCCCTGCCTTCCCAACAACAAAGCATCCTCTGCTTCTCCTGCAGAAGGAGGCAGCCAATCCAAGGCAATCAATACATAAGCACTTATTTTCACTTTCCTGCCCACACATACTCTAAATTTAAATAAAAGAGAGGACCTGACCATGCTGGCAATTTATAGCAAAGGTGTGCCTGATCATGTGAGTGATTTAGGAAAAACAAATATGAAACAAGCAAAGATGAAATTGGAGGAAAACTGGTCAGGGGTAGCAGAGTTGGCCTTGCTTAAATTCTCATGTGGAAAACGTGGGCATAAGAGAGCCTTAAGCTCTAGAATATATCTGTCATATTCTTTCAAAAGATGGTGCTCTGAATGAGTATCTCATAAATAAACATTAAGAAATGCCACTCCTGTATTTCTTAGACTTCTCTTTTCATTCTGTGTGCTGCTCATCCTAATGAGCACTTATTCCTCTGCACTGTGGCTCTTGGTTGACTCAGAACAGATTCCAGTCACTAGAGTAACATACCTGGAAAAAATCATTTATAAGCACTTCCTCAAGCACGGAAGTCTGGACTCATGAAATAGGCAGTTAAGATACTTCTGACATTCTGTAATAAGCTGTGCATCTTAAAAGGAGAAATTGTAACAGTGCAGCTGAAGTTGAATATGTCTGCTCCTCATTACCAGGAGCTGGTCAAGCTCGGAGAATCATGTACATGAGGGTTGGACCAAATTTGATGGTTCTGTCACCAGGAGAGGTGACTCATTGTCTGGTTATGGCTGCAGCTTACCCCAAAGTTATAAGAGGGACACCTGTTAGGATTGCAAATCTCTGCATCCTTACCTGATAAAGAAGGAAGAAATTATATGTCCTCTCCATTTAGCTACCATTTAGCAGGATTATGAGGGAAGACATTAATGTCTCATTTTAAAACTGTGATTTCTGATTTAAGCAATGAAAGCTGGTACTGCAATGAGACCCCCTTTACTAGTATGCAAATTCACTTATGCCAGTGGATCTCTGCTGGGGCATTGGTCTCTCTCTCTCTGCAGAGATTTCATTGCCAGATGGTGTTTTAAATATTATGATTTGTTCCTTCAGATAAAAAGTTCTGTTATGGCCAAACAGATGGAGTACTTCAATAGGATTAAGCACATCAAGATTTAGCTCTGCAGAAATTACCCCTGGCTCTGCCATAGGTGGTCTAGGTGATGTGGTGCATGTTTTTTTTTTTTCCTCTGCCTCTTTATCAGATTTTCCATATATGAAATGTTACCTGTCTACTTAATACTGCTTGGGAATACTACATGCACTTCAAAAGTTTTTGATTTTTTGTGGTCCAGATAATCTGTAATTTTGGGATTATAATGATATTACCCAAACTGACTTTTAGATTTAATTTCTGCTATCAAAGATGCTTGGCTGCAACCTTTTAGAAGAGCTGTGACAGACTTGCCTCAGTGACTGCTCATAAAATGTCAGTTACATAGAGGTGACATCAAATGAAAATGTTCTATGGGGTACCCCATAGAAAGGTAATACAAGATATTAATATATAGATATATATTAATACCAAAAGACTTACCAAAAGACTTCATTGATGTTTTAATCACTTTCTAAAAAGATTCTTCTGGTACAGGTTGTTTTTTTTTTTTAATCACTTTGAGTATATTCAGTCATTTCTGGACACTTCAAACTGCAACACTATTTCAGTGCAGTCTCAGTGGGAATAGTGTCACTGCACAAAGATGTACAAAAGAATTTTATTATTTAGGATATTTAAGATATTTAGGAGGACTGAATCCATTACCTTATTTAGGGAAAAACTGACAATGAGCTAATAAAAATCTCTCATTATTCCCTAATACAGGAAGGACACCAGAGTAGTATGAAAAAAGGCCCTAGAAACTATAGACTAATTAGCTCCATTAAGGTGTAAATATTTTGCAAATGGTATGACTTTGCCAGTTTCATTTTGGAACAGAGTAATTGTGGCAAATTTAAAAAGTCTTCCTCCAAAGTTTTCTAGATAAAATTTGTATGTAATTTCTGTGTAAGTTTTATGCCAAAGAAAAGTAATCTAAAGCAAAGTCAAAACAAGCCAACAATGAAAAATGTCACTTGGAAATGTGTTTTCTTGTTTTAATTTCATGTTTAAAATTTCATGTCTAAATTATTAGTATGTCACTTTTTGAAGAGTTTTACTTCTGCCCAAATGACTTATAGCTTACTCTTCAATTTGTTAGCCACTTAAAGTAGTATAAAACTGGCTACAGAAATAAAGGATAGAAGAGCCATTCGATTTTTGATATCCATTTGGAGATGTTTTTTGCATAAACTAGCAAAACCTGAAGTAAGTTTTTTTTAAGAAGACAGTCCTATAAGTGGTATGAGGAGGTGATCTTTGTGTGCCTGTATTTGAGGAGTACAGTTCCCTACCAGAACAGGGGTGCTAGCTATTGCTGAAGCATTCTGAGCATACACTGAAACTTCCACAAGATCAAATGAAACATGAAGTGGATCAGTGAGAAAAAATTTACAGTGTGGCTTTTTGATCTAAACATACTTAATTTATTGAACCACACAGTGGATTTTTTGTGGATTTTCAGAATGCCCTTTTCCACAATATGTATAATTGGTGAATCTGTGTTGACACAGAGTGCCAGTGTGGGAGAGGAACCCCAGAAGAAAAACCAAAAGAATAAACCCTCTAACACTTGCACTAATGTCTTTTCAGCTGTAAGAACCAGCCTCCTCTCTTCCAGCCCCAGTTCAGTTACTCTGAGCATATTGGATCAAACAGATTTGTGTCATTCTGACTCAGATTAACAATACAGGCAGCTCAACAGGTGATGCATATCTAGTTATGTTGTAATTGAATCATACATCAATATCTTGTGCCATGAGTGCTCAGTGTAATCCCAGTCAACATTATTTTAATCATTTAAATGAAGATACTATGAAAGCAATAGAATTTCACTGTATGGCTCTGCTCAATGTTCTCACAATCAAATTTTCACTGCAAATGGATCAAAGAAGGGACAGGAGCTCTCCTCTTGGTCAGCACTTGGGTAAGGGTGTGCAAATGCCCTTCTGGCTCCAAACTGCTCAGGAAGGTGAAAGGATGTGTTCATTTGAGGTAAAGTTAAAGCAAAAACAAAAAAAACCCCTCCATTTTTCTTTCCCCATCCTCTAGAAGCTGCAGTCCAAGCATTTATTTCTGCTTTTGTTAGATTCAAGTCTTATCAATAGTTCACTAAAATTACTGTTGGCAGGCTGATGGGATCCAAGTTTAATTAAGGACTGTATTTAATTTAGTTTGTTTATCATGATTAGAAAACCAAAAAACCCCAAACAACCAAGAAACATAAGGCAGCCATTCATCAAACATGTTCCTATTAAAAGTGGCATTTGCTCTACATCTGGAAAAGGCAAAGGACTTTGCAATATTGAACTGTGGCTTTTTGAGTCGCTGCTGGAAATGACCTTTCCAAAGCCTTGTGTCTCTGTTGCATCCTGAAGTTTTCTTCTTTCTCTTACTTTTGAAAGGCTGCTCTCCCTCTTGATAAGTCAGAGCACATCTCCTCCATGGTCAAAAATGTGTGGGCCTATTTCACAGCTCCCCTTTTGACCTTTTCCTCTGAGGTTCCACTGGAACTTTGTACTGTAAGACCTCCATAAGGCTCAGGAGACCAGAAATCAGTAGAAAATGGTTTTCAGGGGAACAGGGAGAGATGGCCAGAGCACAGCAGCTGCATTTGATTGTTTCCATCCCTGGTGAAGGGCCCTGGCAGTCCCTTGAATATAGCTGGCTTGCTTTGCCAGAGCCTTCCCAGGTATTCCCTGAGGATCTCCAGCAGCAACAACCCTTCAGGGCACTGGTAGTGAAGTTTTTCTGTCTGTCAATCTGCTGAGAAATCCTGTTTACACTTCCATATACCACATTTCTAAGCTCATGGATAACCTGTGCAGCTCAGTTAATATTTGGAATCAGCTTTCTGAGAGGAAGTCTCCAGGATGGAGTCACTGTCACTGCCATTTGCTGATGCACAAGGACCAGCAAGTGCAGTTGAGGTTAATTGACCACCCAGGCACTGTGGTCTTTGCCTCACACCATGTGGAAGAAAGATTAAAAATAGGCTCAGACAGTGTCCAGAGCACAGAAAGGAAATATTCAGTTCTACAGAGAGCTTAAAATCTTCTTGAGAACATTCTGAAATTTTTATGCTTTGAAGTATCAGAAGGCACAAGAAAAACTGTTTCTATCCGAGCTTTCTTTTTTATTTATTTTTTTTTAAATTTTATTTTATTGTAACAGATGCTCGTGTATTGTTGGAAAAACATGAAAGTTTTGTCTTACTGGAACGTATCAACTCAGCTGAGGATAAATTTCAGAAAATGGAACAATTTCATTTGCTGTCAAAGTATCCTACATGAAGGATTATATATTTTTTTTTCACTTTTGTAGAAGCAAATGTATTTTCCATATTTTGACAGTTGCTAGCAAAAGAAAAGGTCTTAAAATTGTTGTTCTAGAAGTAATGTTAACATTATTTTATGAGACATTTGGTTTGCAACCCAGCGTTTGACAATCCACAAGGATTGTAAAACTTTCTCTTTCCACAACAGAGTCTTATGATAAAACTATTGTCAATTTTGATGCTCTGACCAAAACCACTCCCTCACTTGCTCCTGAAAGCAATGATGCTTTGATTTTTAGGGAAAGTGTCTTGACTTCCTGAGTAAATATTTCCATGGCAATTACTTGCAGATCATCATCCATACTAGCCTAAGACTGAACTGATACAACTGGATCTGCCAGAGGGAATAAGAAGAACTGCCCAAAATTCTCCCTAGAGTTCTCTGGGTTATAAAGGTGAGACCTCTGAGGTCTCCCAGTTATGAAGGTGCTTCAAAGTTCTGCAAATCACCAAATTTGAAGCTGGTTGACTGCTGCAAACCAGGTCACTGTCCCATCTCTGCATGTGACTGTTTGGGGGTTCTCAGACCCTTCAGGGAAAAAACAAATGAAGCCATTCCCACAGGCACACCCCTGATACCCAGCAACTCCACAATCAAATCTCATAACTGCAGCTCACTTCTAACACTTGCCACAGAGTCACTGCTGCACTCCTACCTCGGAGGGAGAAATTATCCAAAGCCTGTAATCTCCTTGGAGCGTGCTGTAACTCTTGCTGGCATTAGTGGGAGGTAGTAGGACACACAACCACCTAAGATGACATTACTCAAGGCACAGGGATAATTTACCCTGTCTAGAAAAGGACTGTACCCTTCCTGAGGTCAGGCTGACTGGGCAAGAGATGATCTCCAGCAGCTTAGCTGCTCTTTCAGTCAAGTGTTGCCCACTTGCTTAGTGCCAGCATTTCAGAGACAGTTCCAGACAAATAGGAATGTCCTGCAGGCAGGTGTTTGTTTGGGTTTTCATCTCTTCATCTACATAAGATGCTTTGAATGTCTCTGCGGGCTATTAATGGGTGTGGGGGATGTCACTTAAACTACAATAAACCAAAACTGTGTGACTTTTACAATAAACCAAAACTTGAGGCAAGGACTCATTGGCTTTTGACACTGATTACCTTCCTTGTGGCTAAAAATAGTCCTTAAAAGGAGTGACACATAGAGGTGGGAAATATAAGAGGCTGTGTTTTCTTTGCTTCTACTGTGACTACTGAAAATATGAGGAAAATTATTGACCAGCCATCCTGAGTTTTCTTATTGTTGGAACTGCAAAAACAACATTTAAAAGTGCTATTGTTAAAAATGCTGTTGCTGGTGTGATGAATAAAATGGGGCACAAAAGGGGTCGTTTGGCACCAACTGAGTGTGGAGGCTCTCTCAGACTTACTTTTCCCAGCTCAGAAAGACACTCGTGGCTCTAAGTTGCTCATATTAAGCACAGCTACTTTCCTGTTGGTCCCTTGGCTTTTATTATCCATTACTACAGCTCTAGCAGTTCTTGCCTGCCTTTTATTTTGACAGACTACATTGCTTGGATACTAATACTGTATTTCTTTTGAATTTAATCTGCCAAAAATGGAACAAAGATGTTTTCTTGAGTACAATTTCTTCCTTCAGCCAATGACATTTGGCCTTTACAACAAGCTGTATAAGTTACAAACATTTTAGAGATTGTAACTTTGTTAATGGGGAAGGGACATAAACCAGTCAGGTTTGAAATATTTACAGCTGAAGGGAGTGCAGAATGGGTAATCAGCTTTCTACCAGAATTGGATATAAGATCAAATTATAGAGATGTTAACGGGACCCTTTATGGTGCTAGAAAATTTCCTGCCACTCTCTCAGACTGGACTTTGCTTCCCTCCATGGCAGACTTCTTCCATCTTTGTGTTCTTTCACATTTCCAAAGTGTAAATGACTTACTGATGGCCCAACAAATTCTAAGTTAAATTACATCCACTGCTGCATTGAGGCATGCTACTCAATGCTTTCTATCCATCACCTTTGAATTTATTGCAGTGTCCACTTGAGGGCTGAAGCCTTCTGTTCTTGGCATGTTTCTTAGAGGTTTTATGGACAGTTTGATCAAAACCCAGTTTGTTTACTTTTAAGAATGAAATATAAAAATAGGTTGTTTTTTCCCAATTATTTTGAATGGCAGTGGTTCTTCAAGAATTAAGATAAATGAGAAATTCAACAAGGTCAAGCTAGTGCAGTTTCTTTCATCCTCACTATGCAAATACATTTGAAATTGTTGATAATCACCTGTTGATAATCACTTGTTGATAATCTGTGCAAATGCAGAGAGATAACACAACTGTATTATAAACATTTCTTCATCTTGCTTAGTTTATTGATTCATCTTTAAATTCTTGCATCTGAGTAATGGCAAAATGAATTTTCCTTTTTCAGATGCTCTTTTTCTTCATCATAACAATTTTTACCATAAGGAAAGAGCACTGTAGGGAAAGCAAGGAAAAAATGCAACATTCCCAATTGTGAATGTAACATTTCTAATGTGATATTTAAATTACATCAAAATTTTTCAGAATAAGTGTACTTATCCTTACACTTATAGTTGAAGTTCAGGTTGAAATATATTACTTGTTCAAATTATTTTGGAAGCTAAATATACAGATGAGCTGGACTGCACCAAGCAAGACCTTGAAAATGTAGATATCAGTTCTCCATTATAAGCAAATTTTACGGTTATTGAAATAATCTATCATTATCATTGCTGCTAATGAAACACCAAGATTTCATCAAGTCTTCAAAAAGTAGTCATTTAATATAATATTATATAGAATTTCATTATTACAAAACTGTTCAGACCTCCTGAGGAAGATGGAAAATGTTATTTTCCCCTGTTTTGTTTTGATTTTTAAAATTAATTAATGAACTAACCTGAATTCAACATGGACAAAAAAGTGACCTTGACCAACAAAATCCATTTAATATCTTTGTCCCTTCTATGTGTTCCACCTGTCTGGCAATGATTTGTAAGGAGAGCTTGCAGAGAGCTGTTGCTAGGGGACAGAGCTTTTGTAGGTCCCCATTAAAGTAATATTCCTGAAGAAGAAAAGTAATTTACATGTTTCATGTGCTGCCTACCAAAAAAAAAAAATTAATCAAGCCCAAATAAGTTATAAAAGGGAACAAGCATAATCTATATGAATAAAAGCCCTTGTGCCAGGGACAAATAAAGGAGCACAGGGCACATACTCTGATCTAGATGCTAATCCTTTACAACCCGGCACACAGCCTTGGTGATTTTTTATTTTATTAAATTCCTTCCAATTTATACCTCATAACCAAGGTCAGGATATTTAGAATAGAATTTTACCTACCATATACATTCACTACTTCCATTTAACAGAATAACTTTGATGTTAACCCAACTGCCAGTCCCCAGGGTAAAAGCCATAGGAGGGAGGAAAACTGTCAGGACCACATCTTCTTGTTCCCCAAGTAGTCAGATGCTTTCTGAATTGCTGCCCTGGAGGGGAGTCTGCCCTACTGGGAAGAAGCACCCCTGTGATGGGACTGTGTTTTTAAAGCTGTTCATGCCCATTTCTTTAGTTCCTCTTATCGTTGTTTCTTTTTTTTTTTCTTTTTTTTTTTCCTTAGCTGCTCCATGTATATAAATGCATCTTAAAGCTTTCTTTTATATAGCTTTTTTTTTATACATTAGAAGTACAATGGAAAAAGAAAATTATATTGAAAAAAGTGTTCTACGGGGAAAAAGAATAATTTTCTCTCATCAAGGGAAACAGAAATTAATTATTTGCTTTAATCTTTGTGGAAAAGGTAGATTGTGCTGGATACCTTAACATATTAATTTTAACAAGTTACTCGGAATTCAGACTGGAGTAGAGAAGAGAACAGTTCAGGGAATATTTATGTAAAATTGTTACATTAAAATTCTCAGGATTTGATGAAATTCATCCCAAGAAATGAGCTAAAGTAATTTCTGAATGATTAGTGATTATCTCCTGGAAGATGCAGACAGGAAAGATCCTAGAAAACAAAGAAAAACAAAACCTTTCAGAACTTTTTCTAAAAGGAGCCAAGGAATTATATAAATCAAGGAGTCTGGTTTCAGTTCCTGGAAAGAATATGAAACAAATTATTGAGGTAATTTTAAGTACCTAACAAATATAAGGGTTGTAACATCAGGCAACAAGGAACTTCCAAGAAATAATAATATCAAACTTTTCTGATTATTTTCTTTAAGAATGGTGGCAGACTGGTGTAGAAAGGAGAAAGCAGTAGATATAGATGTAAATTGATAGTGTTCTTAAAAGTTTTTGGACTATCAGAATCTTATAAGTTTAGGAAATATGGCGTGCATGGATTTGCCTTTGGGTAGCTATGAAAGTAGTTGAAAACTTTATAATCACTGAAACCACATCAAACATGGAGGACATGCTGACTAAATCCCCTTAAGCATTTGGTCAAATTTTATTTGGTATATTCATGAAAAATATGAATAGTGGAATGGAGACTATGCCTTTTAATTTATGACCTGTGCAAAAATGAAAAGGGTTTTAAGTATTTTGGGGAAAATTCTAAAAATGCTTGTTGCAGTTTGGAGGGTTGCTCAGAAACCTGAAAGGTTGCAGCCAAGAATTTATGAAGCAAAGTTCTGTGCCTGAGAAAAAAGAAAGTAAATTGAAATTTGAAACCGGGTATTTTTTCCTTAAAGAAAGTAAAGAGTACAGTGGAAAAACACATAGTAGGAAAGTACTTTTAATTTTAGATTCATGAAGCCAGAAGTCTGTGCAGAAAACATCTAGTTACTCTCCTCACTTAACTCCAGAGAAGCCTTGAAGTGTATATTATCTCTGTTTGGTAAATGCATTTTTAAGGCAAAATAAAGAGAATCCAACAGTGTGAATGATGGTTTAGAAAGCACGACCTAGGAGGGACCTGGCTCACTGAGAGGTGGTAGAGGGTGACTTGACCATATGTAGTTGCTATATCAACAATCACTAAATGTTTTCCAAGAACTGAAGAAATGTCCCTGGTCGGGACATAATTTTAAATGATCCCTGGGGTGCTCTTTTAGCCCAGCAACCACAAAAAATATCTGAAAAGAAGTTAGGGAGGATTCATTGCTACTCATCTGGAAGAACCAATGCTGAACAAGAGAAAAAAATATCAACCCAAGGACAAGAATATGAGCTTTTGATGTGTGGACTCACACTGTTTTATGAAGGAGCACAATAATCCCTTTTTAATATTAAACTTGTCAACTTTTAGAACCTATTGGTTCTTGCCACTTCCTGTCATGTAAATATTTTGCAATCTCTAAAAACTGTTACACGACTAGAGGATATGATGCTTTTATCCTGGTTTTTTAAAAGCAAGAATATTTTCAGTATTCCATTAAAAAGCTCTGAAGACAATAAAATTGTTACTTTCTTTACAATTTTCCACATTAAATTCTCATGTGGTAGTTTTCTGACACTTTTAATAACTGACTTAATTTGTAGGAGTGAGATCAGGTTCAGACTGACAGGGTGATGGAGAAGAAAGGGGTAAGACAATTTACCCTATATTTGAATGTCAGCTCACAAGCTACTGTTTTGTTTGGTCACAACCAAAAAGCAGTAATGAGCTGAATGTATTAATTCAATGTACATGATTGAATAATCTCTGGCTGTCCAGTTATGTGCTTTGTGACAGTCTGAATGTGGATTGTCAAATTGTCCATCCAGGAAGAAAAAAGCTTTTTACTTACAATGGGCTAATGACTGTTTGACAATTTAATTATACAACAGGGGAGTTCTGAAGAGGGAATGGGGGATGGGGGCAAGTCTGCTTATCCACACTGAAGTTTTCTGCTTTGAGCTGAATCTGAAGACACAGCATATTGCATACAGAACAGGTTTCTCACTTCTCACATTCCAAACAGCTTGTTGGATGGGTTCAAATTTGAACTCTGAAGCTAAATTGATTAGAGCTTTGCTTCTATACCTGACACTGGACTCCATAAATCTTTGCACCTATCTTGTCAGTTATAGTTTCTTTTAAAAACTAATGTTTTTTATTTGCTGCAACTTTATTCATGCTTTGTCTATATAAATATTCAATTAGTTGGTTGGCATTCCACATTTCATCTGTATGGTGTCTCATTTTAAAACCAGGGTCCTGGCCCAGACTTTCTGTGGCCAGAACATAGCGTGTTTCCCTAGGGCATCCAAAGAGTGAGATGGATCTTCCAGATCCTCAGGATAGCTCAGGAGATGGCAATACAGGAGATAAGGAAGAACTCTGGTTGTCAGCATGACTAGGAAAGTTTGGCCTTAAACAGTAGGTTTGAGGAAGTGAAAGTACCTGGAAAATTATTCATCAAATTAATAACTTCAAAGCTTCTCTAGCTTTTTTGCTTCACTGATAGACTTGTGAAGTGTCAGTTTTAAAGGAAGCTTTTTTACCACAGGGCATATCACAAATTCTGTATCTCTGAATTCAGATCAACTCAGCTCATGAAGGTTGCAAAACAATTATCAGACACCAAATTCTCCTTTACATTGACCTGAACAATTTTTAAACCAGTGACCTAGAAAGGACAGTCTTGATAAGGTGCTGTTAGTTTCCCTTTCAGTGATTTTCCTTCTTGACAAAAAGTGAGGAGCTGAAAAAGTTTGAAATCAAACATCCTTAGACACAAACACATCCCACTGCCTTTAAAATGGGCATAGTCTTCCTTTGCTTTACACTTTGAACAGGGAACATAGAAACACAGTGAACATTAAGCCTTTTCCCAAAACACAATATTTTTTGATCATAAAGGACAATGCAGAGACTGAAATCCATTTCTGTTTAAACCAGGCACATCTCCACATGTCTTGTTAGCACAGATAACTTCCAGATGGCACTGCTGACTCTCATAGTCTGGCTGTGTCTGGGAATCCACAGCACAAGCTGGAGAAAATGTCTATTAGCACGTGTGGTACAGCTGAGAAAGGTGCTGAGAACATCAGGGAAAAGGATCAGTTCTGCACTGTATTCCTTCACTTGAGATTTGTGTATAGAGTTTTAGATCATATTCAGGTACTGTAATGTGTCAAAACATGAAAGCCCTTTTAAAACCAACTCGGGGAACATCCATAATAACAGTGTAATAACAATTGGAAAATGCTAAGTGCTACTGTGTGATCTGAAAAGCCAGGTTCTTCGTTTTAACTTTTTAATTAGACTGCTTCTTCAAATAAAATAACCCTGAAGAAAAGGGTTATTTTTACCGACTGAAAAGTCAAATTTTCTAGACAATGGCATCAGAGGATTCCATGCACTGTATTCTCTCTGGCCTTCTTAATGAGATGCATTAGATTAATATTTGTATTACCTTTGTCATCATACAGTCCTTACTGACTACACCCATGTTGTAGATATTATTAACATTAGAAAAAAGTCACAGTCTTCCTTTAGAAACAGAAAGAGAGTTGTGCTCCATAGAATTTATGGGAGTTATTTATATTTTCCTGCAGAGTACCAGCATTCTCCAGTCTTTGTGCAAGTTTTTCTCCAGATGTGCTTTCTAAAGTGTGTGACAGGACAGCCCTTCTTTGGATGACTTTTTACTTGTACTGTCCCTTAGAAACACTTCCCCAGCTATATGTCTGTTAGAAAAACATTCATAATTTTGTGTACTTCTTTTCAGGATTCATAAGATGTAATGATGGAACAGAGGAGACAATTTGCTTTTAATGAAACTCTCCTTTCTCCCAAATCAATTTTGGAGTCTTGTTTGGAGTCACTCAGAAATTTGTTGCTCTACATAAGAAAGGGAATCTTGGGAATCAAAAGTGTTCCAAAATAAAGCTAATTATGCAACACCTTTTGATGAGTTCTTTTTGATGAATAATCGGTGCCTCTTGGGCTAGCTGGTAGACATTTTCTGTTGAGCTAGACCTTGTTCATGGGTTTCATGAATAGTATTAACTTGCCTTTTTTTTTTTCCCCCTGGAAATTCCTAGATCTAGCCTTTGTATAATCAGGAAAGAACAAGCTGCAGTAACAATTGGTAGTTAGACAGCTCTTCCTCTCGTTTTTATAGACCTATCCTATAAATCATGGTCTAGATAATGAAAGTCCAGACTAAAATATAGTCCTATAGTCTAGGACTTGTCCAAACTGGATTATCCATGGCTGAATGTCGTGGTTTTTTTTGCTGTTAACTGGTATAATTGAGAATATCATTGGCTGTACTTAGGTCTTACCTTTTCTCATTAAAAAAATCCTTTCTCATATTAGGTTTGGTGGTTTTAGAATGTATCTGTTTTCTTCCAGTAAAGAAGTGTGAAATTTGAGTATGCTGTATTGAAACAAATAGACAGAAAATAGACACAAAGTTTAAGGAATACATTTATGTTTTTCCTTTTCTCTTTCAACTATCATTTCCAAGCTGAGAATCCAAGGTTGCTTCCTAAAGAAAAACTTCAGTTAGTTTGTTCAATTTTTTTTTCAACAGGACAAAAAGAGACTCTGTCCAACATGCACATTTGTGTTCAGATAACTACATAAATATGCTCATATCCCTTCTCATGGATCAGAAAATCTGATTGAAGTGGTCCTCCTGTCATTCAATGTTTCACTTTATGACACAAAAAACATCTAAAAGGAAAACCCAGGAAATAAATTGTAAAGGCAAAGTGTATTTTATTTACATGAGTTTAGTTCCCCAAGATCAAACTTTCTACATTGCATCTGAATTCTGTTTTAAAATCTTTTTAAAGATACCTTTTTGACAGTTTAGAATTAAAAAAGCAACTTGTGCGTTTCTTTCTTTTGGCAAGCTTCTTAGAAAAAAACAGTTTCTAAACAATATGAATTTACATGAGGTTGTTGGTGGTTTTGTTTGTTTGTTTTGTTTTGTTTTGTTTTGTTTTCCTTACTAAACGGAATGAAATCAGTAAAAAGAGTGATTCTCTCTAAAAGAATGTGATTTCTTTTTGGTTCTTGAGCAGTCTGGTCACACAAAGATGGTTTGGTAACTAGTAGCATCTGTAGTACAGTATTTTGTGACATCAGCTAGGCTAACAATTTTGAATTTAGGATGTTAAATCAAATGGCTTGAATCCGTCAACAGAAATGATTGAATTTGTGACTGTAATTTAACAGCAATAGTCCAGAATAAGCAAGCCATGATATATTGTCAATATAATGGATCATTTGTACAAATATATTGGTAAAAATTAATATTTTGCAATCTTGATTAAAGGGTTTTCCCTCCATTTAACTGATCTATCTCCTCATCAGTTTTCTTCCAGTGTTATTCTGACTGGATAAATGAAAATATTTATGTCTGAAGTCCCAACTGTAAACAATCCAAACTCATATTAGGATGGGAAAACTAGTTTTTACTGAGGAGATTTAGATATTAACATCATTTAAACTGCTTAGGGATTTTTTAAAGTGAACTTCACCTCTGAGCCCTCTGCATTATGAGGTAATTTAACACATGTATGTGGCTCGAGGGGGCAGATTTGGCAGCAAGCAATATTAAATCAGTTATTAAAGAAGGTAGTGGGCAATATAATCAGCAAGGTTAAACTGATATAGTGAAACTTTTCACTAAAATATAAGCATGATTTCAAGATGGGAAATAATGTGGGCAGTTGTGCTTTGTAAACATAAGTGTCCACTTCCTTAGCCCAGTGCAAGCAGAATAAGAAAATGATCAAGAGAACCTCAGTCAAAAAGAAAAATATGGATACAATAAAAAGAGTGTGATTTTGCAGAACAATAGCTAGAAATACATAGCTGACCAGGAAATGTAGTTTGATAGTCAATTATTTGCTGTTATAAGAACAAAGGGATAACAAGAATATATTTACAATTCAGAAATGAAACTTATGAATTGTAGTTTGATTAGACCAAACTAGCTGGGTGGTTTAACAAGGTCCAGTAAAGGGCTTCCTGGAATTATTGGCTCTTTCTTCTGTGATACAGGGAAAAAAGAAAGATATTCTTCATAAAAGTCTTTCCCGAAAAGTTCCTACAGTACCTCATTATTCCCAGACAGGATCTTAGGCTCTCATGTCCCTTGCTGCCCTTCCTCTTGTACTTCAGCATGAGCAATTCTCAGGTAGCTGTGCTCTTTGAATGATAAGAGAAATCCACTAAGTCAAGATCAGTGTGCTTCACAGTTCGATCAATATCATATGATTTGTAATTGTAAAGTTAATTTTAAAATATTTTCTGCAGCATTTTGTCATAGCAGTATATAAAATAAATTCAAAAGTATTTCCTGAATATATCTATCTGATAAAAAGTTCAGCATTTCACTGAAAAGTAGACTTATTTTTGGACATAATACAGTACAGCACGAATTGTGCCACCAAGAGTATTAATTACCAAAGGAAACAGAAGATAAATCTGGAATTGCAAACTCAGGAAATAGAAAGGATCTCTGAAGTCTGCAGTAATGGCCATGGAAACAAGCTTTCCTTTCCTATTAAATAGCAGACTGATGAAACTGAGCAGATCTGCTCCCTAATAAACAGCCCCATCTTGGACTACAAGTCACTGGGAACTAAGAGTGGATATGGCTGTGTTCTTTTGGTAATGCTGGATCACTAAGGGATGCAAAACCAGATCAACAAACCTTGGACTCAACACCACCAACCATAACTTACTAGTGAGCCTTTACAGCATGCTTGGATTGCTCACAGCACAGTTGGTTGCCATTCACCAATAGCAGCTCCATGTGATAAACCCTTGCTTGTAACTCATTTTTGATTAACAAAAATGGACTTAAAAGGAAATGAAAGAAGTTATTAATTAAAATAGCCACTATAGCTAAGATGAGCTGCAGGTATCCACACAGAATAGTTTTCTCTGTTCAAAACTGGGCTGCCATAGTTGGTCATTTTGTGTCTGGGGTGTGTTGTGTCTGCTTGCACCAATTCAGTGAGACAGGAATTAGTGTCACAAGAGATATAACCCTCCTCAGTCAGATCACAGAGCAACTGGTTGGGATCTCCACACTCTGCTGCTTTGCTCGGCTCTTCTCCCTGCTCTGTTTGGCACCAGAACTGATGTTAACACTGCCAAAACTGCTGCTCTGTATCTTCACAGCTGACTGAGAGAGCAGAAACTCTCTGGACTAAGGGGCTTCTCCATGAGCCTCTGCTAACTGGCACAGAACAGCTCTGGAGTGGTGTTCTGGCTGGGAGTGATATGCACACATCAGAAGGAGAAGATTCATGGTGTTGGAAGGGGCAGTCAAAGAGAATTTGTGAATTCAGCTCCAGAACCTGAGGTGGGTCTGATGGGTTGACGATGCCCAGCACATCATACCCCACAGGAAAGTGCACAGTCCAGCAGGATCCATTGGAATATCAGGCTGAGCAGTATTATCTTCCAAAATGCTTAATGCAGGGAGAAAGTTCCTGTTTTGTTAAAATAATAACAGTTTGCAGTAGGATACAGCCAGTCTGTAGAGACAAAGAATCATAAATTATTAAATATGCAATGAATAGTTCATCCACACACAGTGAAAAGTAAATCTCTGTAACCAAGACTCCTCAACCTCTCTTTTCTTNAAAAAAAAAAAAAAGCTGAGTATATTGAAGGTCTTCTAATCTTTACCATAATAATGTATCTATTAGCACACATTTGGAAAACTTAGTATGTGATATGTTATGAGTTTTATGTGCGCATTTTGTTTTGTAAGTTGTTTTGTCACAAAGGTTTTGAAGCACGTAGCCAGTCTATCAACTCCAAATGACTCCTGGCTGCTAGGGATGTAAAATTCTGCTTGTGTATTAAAATTTTTATTTCCTACTCAAAAGTTTGCTCCATCATTTATGCTACTGAAATGGCTATTTAGCATCTGGCTCTTGTGAGAGTTAATGATACAAAAAATAGCTGTTGACATTTAAGTAGCCATAATATGCATTTATTACCAAGCAGAGAGGCAGAAATGTTTATGTTTGTTAATTATATGGAGTTTCCTTGTCAATTATTAAAAGATTAATCTCCCTTTAGAAAGGTCTTTTAATATTTCTTGGTTTATACCACATTTGTGAGCAATGTAGCTGAGTTGTGATATTGAGTGTCTTGGAGTATCAAGAGCACCACAACATTTGTGAAACCTTTTATTAAAAATTTTTAGATATTTTGGCAAATTACCTTGATACACCATAACAGGACAAACAACACTTCAATTATTATGTCCATCTCTTCAGGCCTGGATCTTTTGCAGATTTACTAAATAAGCTTGATAAGCCCTATGTTTATAGCTGTTGAGTTGATAGGTTAACCTCCATGTTGTCTATTGTGTTATCAGCACAAAAATATGAGATTGTGAGATGTCTCCATCCTTGTGGAGATTCCCCAGCAACAGACAATTAAAGCAAGACCACTTGAATGAACATAGCTATTTGAATAAAAAACATAATGATTTTCCTCTAAAATGATTGTTACTCAGCTGACTAAAAATTGATAGACTCTAAGAGTGTGAGCCTCTGGTTATTTTGAAAGACTTAGAATGCACATCAAGCTTGAAGGAGGGGAGTGTTGTGATTTTTCAGGTGCAGTCTGTCCTCATTTTAGAATGCAAACTAAGCATTTGCATACCCAAATATTAATCCTGCAAATGTATTCTTTGTAAGAGTGATAAAGCAAGAAGTGATGAGACACACTTTAAAATAATGCATTTAAGTAGACAGCTTGACATTGGACTGAGTGCAGAAGCACTTGCTTTTCTTGGGGCCTCAGATCTTCATTTATTTATTATTTAATCAGATACACTCAAACTCTGAAGAGGAGATTGACTTGTAATATTACCTTGCCTTGAAAATACAACATGTCATTACAAAAGAGACTACTTTCAGGGAATACAGAATTTTTTCTCCTCTACTAATTATAGCAGTTCTCCTTCTTCCTCCTTATCTTTCTTGTCCATTTTGAAAGTGGCAGGTAACAAAATTATTGCACACTCTTGAACTAAATTCATCTACATCACTCCATAAACTTCTGTACTCAGTGCATCAATCTCCCTCTACTTGCTTTCATTTCCTCCTCTGATGCCTGAACTTAATTTTCCCAGTCTCTGAGTTTTTCCTCTCATTCTCTTCTGGGACATTCATTTTCCCCATGGCAGATTGGTCTCTGAATTCAATGTAGCTCTTAGAAAAGTGGTTCAATCAGGATTTTTCCTGTGCAATGCTCTCACTCTCCGTATCCAGACCTGCCTGTGTGTCTTCACTCTACCAATCCTATCATAAAGTATCCCTTGTCCATCCTCTATAGTTAATGGAAATTATCTGAGGTTTCTCTAGCTTTAAATTTTAAAAGGAAGTGAAGATTGAGCAGGCATAGGAGTTTTGTTTTACCCCAGAGGTTCATGAACCACAGTCCACTACTTCTTTGGTCAGAAACTAGAGAGAAGGGTGAACCTAGCTACTTTTTCACTGCTTTTCTTCCCCTATTTATTTCTTTAATGTTTGCATCTGTCACAAAAAGATCTGCACTGTGATGTCGTGAAGACACTATGAAATTTCAGAATGGATTAGCTGCAACATCGAGCATTTATCATGCCAGAAAATGCCAAAGAAATGCCAGACAGTTGAATGTGAAACATTTCCTCAGTCAGCCAAAAGGATGGACATTGCTTTGTCCTCTGGAAGTATTCCATAAATGTAATTTGTCTTTGGCTAGCCTGACTCTAGGGGAATGTTAAGAACATACTTTGTGTCTGCAGAGACTGATTGCTATGTATGTGGATGACATATGTATTGGTGAAAAATCTAGAGTCACCTTTCCCATAATATTTATGGTGCTGCTAAATTAATATAAGTTAATTTCAAGAGACATGATGAATGATAACAAACTGCAAATCATGAGTTGATAAAGGTTGCATCTAGTCTGACTTATGTTTGCTAAAACTGTAATTCAAATCAATGTTTCAAATTTGCTTTACCTATTTATAAAATAAATTAGAGGCTAGATGATTAGTGTAAGGTAAATAAGGCTTAAAGCTTTAGCAGATTTATCACTTCTAAGTCTTAGCTGGGAGAGTTTCTGTAGGTTATTAAAATGACATCTACTTATTTAATTAAATACCTGTCATTAATGAGTGCTTCACAGTTATCTTTGTGTGTGTACTGTATCCATAAAGAGGACTTTTCCTTTTTTTTTTTGGGAAATCCAAGAATTACAAGAAAAAACATTAAAAATGTTCCAACTTGTTGTTTCCCCTAAGAGTTATAACACAACCCTCTGAGTATCAATTTTTTTTCAGTTTCTCTGGTAATGATGCATTTCTGATCATAAAAATATGTGGTCAAGGGATGTTAGAACAATGTCACTGTAGTAAATGCAAAAAATAAATAAATAAATACAAAAATAAATGCAGTAAGATAAAAACAACTTCATTCAATGGCAGATTTTGTTTGCAAAATTAAAAATGTATTTCAAAGAACAGCAAGCCACACATTGGGTTAGCTGAACTATTAAGGATTATAGGTTCAACACCTTTTTCAAAATTTTTGTCTTGAATGTGGGTCTTTTGGTCATGTGCATTTTTCTCAATTTTGCCTGGATCTTCCATAATAAAACCATTTACAAAAAGAAATTCCTGTATACACTTCCTATAGAACTGTAGCATCTACTTCCCCATGTCTTGTCATACTTCTGTCAAAAGATTTTTAAGCTTATTCAGTTTTTCATAACTTGGCTCAGTTTTTGCATTTTATTAAACATTTGGTACAGATAAGTTAAAAAGTGCCAATAGCTGAACAATACAAAGCAGCGTTAACATATAAACAATCTTCATTGGGTTATATTAATTTTTAGTGATGTGTTTGGCTAGAATATTTTCTTCATAATAGGATTTTTAGTCTTTATCAGGGTGCTTCCAAAGTTTACCACTTGTTCTGGCAAAAAAAATTCCCCAAACAAACCATAAATAGATTCTTGTGGTTTAGTTCTATCTAGTCACTGTGTCATGATTAACCCTTTCTAGGGATTTCTGTTTAATGTTAGACAATATGTGTTACCTTTAAAGTTTCTTTAATAACCCAAACACTTTTCCTTATTGGAATTAGATTGGAGCAAGATAATTAACATGGAAGATGAACTCTTGAGTATCAACATTCTAAAATTTTTCAAGAAGTTTTACAAATTCTAATAAAAATTCTCAGCCTGCCACATGGAAAGCTAGCAAATGTATCTTGGCAAGCTTTGTGACAGAAAAGAGAAAGCTGGATTAGCAGTGGTGTTATTTCCAACTGTTTTCAAAATAGTAATATTGCAGTACTCTATATTGAGCAGAACTTAATATACTGAAAACACAGACATCTGGTTGGTAATTTTTTCAAGGGCATCAGTGGGTTTAATCATATGTGAGCTGCTGAGGACAAGAAATCCATAACATCATCTTGAGTTACCAGACTCTGATCAGGTATCAAATATTTCGCAAAGTCTTCGTGTGGGGTACACAAGATGTGCTTCAGGTGGGTGGTGCAGCTGCATTGAGGGTGCTTTGAGGCACAGTTTGTCAGAAGTCTGTTGCCTGAGACAGCTGAGGATCACCCAGTATTTGAAACCTGTCTGATATGTAGGATTTTTCTCCAACAATTTTATAACCTCAACTTCTTAAAGAATAGCAGAATTTCGCTTGAATCAATACAGCACTGTGTCCAGAGAACATAATCCATTTGTTTGATTTAACTTCAAAATAAGTGTCTTTCTTACACCTGAACTTCTGTTGGCATGCAGACTTGTTACATGTCCCTCGTGGCTTGGAAGTTAATAGCCAGATGCAAAGCTTTTTCTATTGCTTTTCCCCATTTCAGAAGATCAGGCTGACAGTACCAAGGGGTGAGAAATGGATTCATCTGCTCCATTTCTAGTGCATTTATCACTAAGTCTAACCACTAAAATATAGCTTGTGTCTCAGGATTTTAAAGAACTGAGCATTATATAAAGAGCAATTTCTACCAAGAATCTCTTCTGGCTATGTACAAGGCAAGTTCTAGGGAGGAGTTACAAATTGTATATCCTTTTATTAATAGCTGTTAATAATTACAAAGCCTCCCTTTCACAATTTTTACCAGTGGAGTGCCCGTTTGCATTTGGATTTTGAAGCACATTTATTTTGTTTTATTCATCATTCAGGCTGATACAGTGGCTCAGAAACATGTTACAATTCTCTTAGTTGATGGCTATTTGTATAGTACCTGGAAAAGGAGAGAACAAAAATAACTTTGTTTGCTAGTACTGCTTTTATTTATTCCAGCTTCTTGATTTGGTTTGTAGATGTATCTTTGCCATTGATAACTTAAGACCCAATTTGCTTTGAGCAATCTGGTCTGGTGAAGTTGTTCCTGCCTGGAGAGTCAGACCAGATGACCTTTAAAGGTCCCTTCCCACACAAAGCATTCTCTGATTCTATGATAACAACACTAAGTTTGGGGGCTTCTACTAGTTTGCTTAGTTTAAAAGAAACTTTCTGGAACTGCAAAGTGAGTAGCAGAAGTTAGACAGGGAATTGAAGGGGAAAATAACAACTTGGAAGCAATAAATTTTAAAGGCAACGTATCGCAAGGTGATATAAAAATCACTCAGAGGATGAGATGTCTGATATGAGTTAAACAGTTATGACACATTTAAACTAAAAAATGTTAAAGCTTTCATTTTAATTTCTGTTATAGTTGGAGCTATTTACATCCAGTGGTTTCTGTCCCCACCATTTTCTAGAGAAATGGAATATTAAAAAATATTTACATACTTTAATGCTAGATTGAAAATGGAGAAGGAAAGGATGGCAAATGTGATGTTAAAATCCTTTCTCTTAGAATAACCTTGATGCATGCATTAGATCTTGTGGTAAATGTAACCCTCCACTTAATATTAAATGAAATTTTTGCTGTGTACATAATTTCTTTGCTTATCACCACACTAAATTCTTTGTTTAATTTCTTCTTTTGCCTTGCCCTCATCTTTCTAAAGTAAGCATATTCTTTCCAAGTGTCTCTCATCCTTTACAATTCTTCATTTGATTTAGCTCAATTTTCCTTCTCTTATTTAATAGACTACTTCTACCTTTCTTTTCCAGTGATTTCCTTCTTCTGCTTCAGTTCAATACATTAGGACAGTTTTTTTCCTAGTCAAAGTAAAATAACATTAATGAAGGAATGATGGGACATGATATGGCTGATAGCTTTGCTAACGTTTTGCTTTTGGGGACCTGAAGTTGCAAGAAATGGTGCAAAATAGAGTATAAATAGATATATATAAAGTTGAGTTCTAGGAAGGTACAAATAGCGTAGAAAAGGCAATTCTGAGGGCATGTCATAATTATAAGCTTATTAAAGTGACTTTGCTTTGAGTTCAAGGCCACTGTTTCAGGAATTACCAATGGAAGAAAGGCATGTTTCCACTCTAAGAACATGTCTTGGAAACACGTTCTTTATTTTTGCTTTACCAACTGCAGGGACCAGTCACAAGAGAAACTTGTAAACACCAAGACAGATTTGAGATTAAAAAATGCTACCAAAATTCCCTCTAACTAGGGCTGCCAAAGGAAATAACAGATCCTGTTGTCTCACTGCCTGGTAAGTGAAAACTCTCTGCTTGAAAGATTCAGCAAGGCTAGCAGCTGGTACCTGGACGTGAATTTGGTTGTAACAGCCAGAGAGAGAGGCAGTACTCCAAGGGAAATTTATTATAGCAAAATTCAATCATGGGGCAAAGAAAAGATCACAGTTTTTTTTTTCTTGTTTTTTTTTTTGTATTTCCAGATGCATATCTGGAATAGTTTAAAGAGCTGGAGATAAGAGGAGAAAGCAAGAAAAGGAATCCATCCTGTGTTTTCACAGACCAAAAATCAGTGTCTACTAAAAAGCAGAAATTCAATACTATGAAAACGGTACAGCAGATAACCAACACAACCAGTAAGGACTGAGCACTGCTAGATGAATAAAACCATCATGTTTGCAGATGTGGTGTTGAGTGTCTGATCACAGGAGTTAAAGGTGTGCAGGAGTCAGTGATAATCAGGAATTAAAGCATCTCTTCAAATGCAGTTTTGAAAGCATTAATGGGCAGTTTGTGGCAGAGCTTTATCACATATTGTTTTTCCTCTCTGAGTATCAAGAAAGTGAGTTTGTAAAGAAACTTCAGGCAAATGTGTGCCTTTGTGGGAGAGCAACTTTGTGTGGGAAAAGAAAATTCATAGGCATAATACCTGAAAACATTGGATAGAAAATATGTTTACATTTTTCTTTTCAGAGTTTGCTAAATTGGGAAACACCATTCCTAAACCATCTTATGGAGGAACCCAATCAACCCTTGATCAAATGCAGAGATTAATACACTGTATTCACAGAGGAACATTCAGACTTGGTTCAGGGTGGTCCCAAACAGTCTTCCTGGAAAGAACTAGTGAACACTTGTGCTTTTCAACCCAGAGAAGTGTAAAAGTAATGATAAATGCAAATATATTTATTAGGATGAATGGCCTTAAATGAGGAGGTCTTGACCTTCCAATGGCAACAGGGAAAGAAGAAAGGAAAAAAACCCAAAAGAATGAAACCTGGAACAGATATCAGCTAGTTATGAGCTGTACTTAGAAGGGAAGATAGAATGACAATGAAGAGACTTGCATTTTAGAATGTGTGGAACTAAAATTGTGCAAGATCTATCCTAAATGAGATGGCAAGGGAAGAGTTAATGAAAGAACAATAGGAAGAAATAGAAAACTGTCTGCAGAAAAGATCATGAAGGTGATTGTGGTGGCCACTTTGAGACATTTTATAAATGTGACAAGAAGACAAGGTCTGTTTATGCAGGAGCACATCATGTAGGAGAAAACATATTGCCTGTCTGCAGGTTTGTTGGTAATTTGAGCTGAACTAGTATTATTCTTAGAACAAAAGCTATTAACTTGATGTCAGCATGGATAACCAAGCAATTGAAACCTGGTTTGGTTAAGTGACTATCAGGATGCTTATTTCATTATAATGTTTCAAAGATATTGCGAAAGCTGAAACCCTAAACAAACAGGAGGAATGCCTAGAATGGTACCAGTAATGTGAAATAAAGGGAAATTTATAGGTTGTGTTTAGACCAAGTTTCCAACTGGAAGATGTTAGGCCAAGCCATGTTCTTTCAGAGTAGAAGAAAAAAAAATTGTAGATACACTTAATGAAACAAATTCTGGTTTTATGGAGGGGAACTCTATTTTTATTCTTATTTAATGCATAGCAGCCTGCTTCTGAATATTACTTGTTGTCACACAACACATTCAAATTCAATTCAAGTGCTTCCAGTTTGTTTGAAACAGTCCTACATCTGCAAGTTGAAGTTTGGCAGCTGTTTTGTGGCAAGACAGCTTTCTGCGATTTCAGTCAGTCAGCTGTACTGTGGTTTTTTGTGTCTTCACTTGGTGGTCAGCTTTCTGTCATATTTGTGATTACTTTTCTGATCCCTGATTGTGCAATCTCAGAAAAATCTTTTCTGTTTTCTAAGGCATCTGCTGATGCAGTTAGGCTTCACTCAAGAAAAACTTGAATCTTCTGTAGAGTTACAGTTCCCAAAGAGAAGTTTCCAATTGTCTGAATGCAGACAGGTTTGATTGCAATCTTTTGGGGTCAGCCCCACTATTAGAATTCATGAGTTCTTGCAGTGTATTTCTCTAGACACCAGATTTATACTTTCTCCATACTGGTCCTGCTTCTGTTTTGTTGGCAGAGAGTGCCAACTCTGTTTTGTTGAGCCTGAGAGTGGCTGAATATCAGACTAAATTAGCTCCTCTACAGTACTGATTTTGGGGATGGAGGAAGCGCTCTATATTTTTATCAAATTAATGATTTTTGATACAATAATTTAATTTTAAACTCAGAAAGTGAACCACAAACTGTCCACTCAGATAAGCTCCTCATGCCAGGTATATTGACCAGTTATTTATGTTGGTCATTAGCAGCAGGGTGCAAGTTCAGTAAACAATTTTGTTGACTGTGCCATTACTGCAGATTGTTCCATAGCCAGGTGCAAAATGCTGAGGTTTATGACTGACATTTTGTCAGCTGGGCCATTTGCTGATATTTTGCTACACAGTACAGTTTAAGCAAGGATGCAGCAGTACAAGATGTCATTGGCTGCTGAGAGCTACAAACTCAGACTCACAGCACATGTACTCCTCCAATAGTTCCTGTTGGAGTCCATACACTCTGCTAAACATCTGCCATAATACAGTCTGCCAACAGATAAAAGTAAGCTATTGCTTCTTCAAGGTATGGAAAGCGCATGGCGTCGATCTTACCATAAGTGTAAAAATTAACATATATTAAATGATTGAGAATGTGGCTTGTGAAACTACAAATGAAGAAACATTTTCGCTTTGTGACCTATAGCCATGTATTGCCCTTTTGTAGAATGAGGAAATGCTGCTTTGTGATGCCCTAAGTAGTTAATCATTGCTTCTAATCGATCTTCATAACATTTCTCTAATGCCTTGAGTCTCAGATCTTCCTTCTGCATGCTCTGCATGCCAAGACGGTGGTGATTTATAAAAAATGCAGCTCATTTGAGTGTGAAGTCAATAGAAGATCACTCTCTAACTGCCCTACTATGGCAGTATAGAATGCCAGATTTAATTCCTTCGCACAAACTGCTGTTAGAAAAATCCCGTGCTGTTTGTAATGCCAGACACAGCCACAGTTTGGGTTAGAGATATGGGCATTGATCTTCCAGAAGATTTGCTGTCTGCCCTTGTTTTAACTTTATGTGTGCTCTGCTCTTCTAGACTGAGAAATTCAGTGCCAACTTCGATATTTCTTTCCCATTGATACCTGTGCAGCAGGACTCAGAGAAAGTCTGGATGCCTGCTTTACAACAAGCACCCATTCTGGGCCACTTGGCTAGAGGACTGATTAGCAGGGCAAGAAAATAAGAAAACAAGAAGCTGTCCTCTTCATCCCCAAGTTTCTGTTGTTCAGAGCACTGAAGGGTAAGAGCACAGAGCTCTGCATGGGAGAAAAGGTCCAAAATCATCCATGTTCATTTTCTTGTTGCTTCAGTGATGCCACCTGAGGAACTAATATGGCTTCCTAATTCATTTGGATACTGTCATTTATCAAGATACTCTCTTCACAGTTTACTTTCTGAAACACTGCTGAAAGAATAAAACACTGAAGGCCAGACTGAAATGGGAATAGATAATGAATAAAGAAGACTTTTTGGAACAACTTAGCTTCCATTGCCAATAATTAGGGATGTTTTTTCATGCAGCAGCAAATTAAAACAAAGAACTGGGTTTTGAGATGGCAAAAATGAGCAGGGTATTTCCAAACCCTTGAGATACAGTGGAAGGAAAAATGAGATTTGGATTTTAAATAGTTAAAGTTTAAAATTTTTCAAAAATAGCACCTAACTCATAAGGTGCTACGTAGCTTAAGTCAAAAGCTATCTGACTGTAACTTTGGCTCAATCAAGTTTCATGATAACCACATATACATCCATAATTGAGACAATTTAGCTTTTCCATGCTTAATTTTTTCTTTTTTTTTTTAGTTAGGATAAAGGACCAGTATAATTAATTTTGTACAGCATTTTGAAGAAGGAATGCAGCAGAGATTAATTTTTTTTATATATGGTCTTCATCAAAATCATACTGAAATGAGCTATAAAATTATCATCTAGAAAGCAAGACAAAGCGGAAAATCATACTGAGTTCAGTCTTAAATTAGAATCCAAGTAACATTGTTGAAATTCTTCTTTAGACCTACCTTTAACTACTATAGATTCCTGCTTGGTTACAAAAATTCAGACAAAGGTCTGGAAAAATCCACATACAAACACAACATCAAGTAAGGTAAATAAGCCTCCTTTGTTTTTCCTATATAACACATTCTTGAGTTATACTCAGACAATAAAACAATTGATTTTTATACAGGAACAAAAGTTTGCTCTTGTGAAACCCAGTAGCAAAAAGGTTTTGAATTGGAAACATTTCCTTCGATCATTTTAACACTAATAAGAAAGTAACAAGACCCCATTAATATACATTGTTACAGAGAAATTACAAATAGGTTATATGTGAGGGTGAATTTCAATCAACAGTTTCATCAAAGTGATGGATATTCTATTAACAGTCTCATTTTCATCTCACTAGTTTTCCAACAGAAAGAATTTACTGACCCTGCATGTACTTGGTTGTAATGAGGCTTCATTTATATTTTTGCCACCAAAATACCAGCATAATTAAATTTTAAAATGGAAGGGGAAGCAAGGTCATTTCTATCAGTAAAGAAAACCTCTAAAAAGAAACCATTTGTTCCCACAAAAGTGGCTGCAAATATCCTTTCTTTCTTTCTTTGCACAAGACAAGGGGGGACGCACAGGGAGTTGTTCTGCAGTAGCCCCAGGCACGGGTGCTGTGGGTGAGGACGGCCCATTGTGATCTCACAGTGCTGGATTTTGGCGCCAGTGATAACAGAGCCAACCACGTGGCGAAGGATTGCGATGTCACATAGCCGTAGAGGCGGCCTGGGAGGGCAAACCTTACCCTGACAGCTGGGAAGGTTTCCTTCCACGGGGACCTTAGGATTTCTTCCACCTGTCCCCAGGCCAGCCAACAACTGCGGCCTTTCTCCCTCTGCTTGCTCAACACCCGCAGTTGCAGCGCTAATGAGAGGGAGCAGCTCAACATCCCGAACAAGCCCGTCTGCCACACAACTTCCAGCACCTTCCACGTCTCTCTCAGCAGCACATGGCGAGCGATGCCAAGGAAGGCACGGGGGAGAGCGGCTCTGCTGAGGGGGCAGGGCCGCTGAAGGCGGCGGTGGGCTCGGAGTGCCCCATCTGCCTGGGCGCCGTGAGGAAGCCGGCCTTCGTGGCCTACTGCATGCACCAGTTCTGCTTTAGGTGCATCCGCCACTGGGCCCAGAGCAGGGAGGACTGCCCCGTGTGCCGGCAGTCCCTGGAGCAGGTGCTGCACTCCGTGCGAGGCGACGACGACTACGAGCTGTTTGTGGTGGGCCTGCCCGACCGCCTGCGCAGGAGGATGGCCGCCGACAGGTCCCGCCGCCGCTACCCGCAGCAACGCTACAACCTGCGCAGGCGGCCGGCCGCCGACGAGCCCGGGGCCACCGGGAGCTCCCAGGGGCAGGGGGCAGCTCCAGCGCGCTCCAGGAGCCCACCCCAACCGGCTCCTGCCGCCGGCACTGCTCGGGAGCCATCCCGCAGGACGGGCCCTGGCGCTCCTCCGGACACACACAGTGGCTCCGAGTAGCTGTGGCCCCTCTACCATTTGCAGTGAACAGTTTGGTGAACGGAAAGAAATGGGCGACCGTGGCATCTCTCTCTCTCCCCCAGCCCAAAAATCTGGACTTCTTGGCCTGTTGAGCAAAGCTGTGTATATTCACCTTGATAACTTCAGGTAGTTGTCCTACAAGGAGAAAGGTGAAGCAACATACCCCTGAATAAACTTAAGAAACTATAAAATATCCATGTTCAATATTAATATCACTGAGATAAGAGAAAATAGGAGATGTCTATTCAGACCTTGATTTTTACATGTCATAAATTATAAAAAACCCTACATGCTCTTTTGCAGTATTTAGGCCATATTGTCCTTTTAAAACTGAAGCAGAATGTCAAGGAAAAACATATTACCATAAGAACAGGGCTGAAAACACGTGTCAGGAAATACACTGTGTGTTTGTCTGAATCTGAAAACTAGGTATCATGCATATGATGTCTAATCTGCATTGAACCACTTGATTTCCAGTATGACTCAGATAACCACATGATACTTCCTTACTATCAGAATAGAGTGTAACAAGAAATTAGAAAATGTCTTTTGTTTTGCATGTTTCCCAGTAATAATAATACTGAGCACCCTGTTTGTGGAGTATAATTAGTAGAGAGTGGAGTTTTACACAGTATTGAGTGGTAATATAATTACAGAGGCAAACTGTCTCCTAACACACAGTTAAGTCAAATTTCCTATGCAGAAGAGTTTGTATTATGGTTGATACATATTCATAAGCAGACACACTTGATGTCATCTCTCAGCTAAAAACTGAAGAAAAGCTAACTGTGCACATCCTTCACAATTACTTAAATTTGCCATGAATCCAAATTGGATATTTGAAGCCTTTTTTTCCTGACTTATAGAACTGTGGCCCTTTAAATCCCATGACTGAAGATGGACATCTCTCCATTTTCAATGATTTAAGGTCATTATACATAGGCAAGCTTAGAAGAACTTGTTTTCTAAATGAGAGAGACTGGTTAAGCACTCAGAAAATCCATTGCTACCTAGACAAAATAGATAAACTGCATTAGGGTCAAGAAGTCCCTGGAGCTGTTAGCACCTGGGACAGTATTTAGGGCAAGTATCAAAGATGCTTGCCCTGCTCTCCAGATATTGCTTAATGGCTGCTGTTCCTACTGATGGTTCTATCCCTGTTGTCTTCCTCTTATTGTGCCTCTTTTTCTTCTCCAAAAATAAAACAAAAGTGAACAAGAAAAATCCAGGTCAGTTAAGAGATAACTGATGAAAAAGGGAGAAATGTAAGAGGCAAATTAGTAACACAGGAGGGTTATAACTACTGATTTTTTATACCTACTGAGGTAATAACTACTGATTTTTCTACCAGGACCTCTGTTTTCAGAACATAACATAAACTTATTACATAGGCTGGTTTAAGGGGTGGTGGTGAATATGAGCAGAAAAAGAAATCCCTAGCAGCTGGGAGTTACCTTGGCTCAGTTGGTAAATTTATCCGTGGGTTTTTGGAGTATATACACAATGAATGTGTATGATCAGTGTATGACAGACACATCTATGTTACAGTAGGAATAGATAGAAAATTTGGTTGTATAGATGACTAATGATATTTCTTCTCAGGAGGGCAAATCCAATATATACATCTCTTTTGCAGTTTGGGAAACTAGCCCTGAAGACAGCAGCTTGGAGGCAGGCAATTTTCTACATTTAAATTCATATAATGTTTAAAAAGTACCAATAATGCTTAGATTTGTAGGACTCCTTTCTTCATAACACCTTGGCCAGAGAATTTTATTCTGCAGGCATTTGAGCAGCTGAATTCCACACAGCAAATATTTGAAGATTCCTTATTTCAAAATAGAACTAGAAAAGCAATAACAGGCATTGATTTTACATCTGTTTGGCTATTCAGATCAAAAATGCTTCTTCAATCATCTGGCTGAAGAAGAAAAGCATTAGCAGAAGATGTACCTGCCAAGCAGTTATTCAGCACTCTGTCAGATCTGTCAGACTTTGCATCAGATCAGGAAACTTTATTCTTTGAATTGTTTTATTTTAGTTGTTAAGACTACAGACAATCATTACACCACTTAACTTGATTGTATGTGATCCATATTATAGGCTGATTTATAGGCTGTTTCAAGGACAGGTGAATCTAAACCCATGAGCAGGTTCTCAGACCAAGACACAAATATGGATGCTTTTGAAAAGCAATTTAATTTTTCTTAGTGAAAACATAGTAGGTAAAATTTAGAAACAAAATGAAACTTCAGAAAAGATACTCTAAAACCAGTAAAATACTTTAAACCAGTAGAAATTATAAAAGGGATCTTCACAGATCTCACAGAAAAGGTTGTGGAAATATAGCCATGCAAAGAAGTAAAATCAAACACAAATTAAAATTAACACCAATTATATTGTGACAAGCTCTAATATGGCATCTTCTATTCTTACTTCAGTCTTTCTGTTACATCCAATGCAGCTGTTCCAGCACATGCTCATTTCCCTATCTGTTCATCAGCAGCTCTGCTTTTGGGACAGATATTCCATGTTTAGATCAGTGTTATATCTCAGCACTGCATGGCTTGATGCACAACCTGTTTGTGACCCAGACCGTGAAGTCTTTGAGCTGGCACATGGCACACACATAACACATAAGAGCCCCAAGAGCTACTGAGAGCTCTTAAAATCTTTCTCCAGAGAGCTAAATGTTACTTCTCATCAACTCTCTGAGCACAAACTTCTAGGACAGCTATAATTAAAAGTACAGCAGGCTTTCAAACTAGATAAAATTTAAGTCCAAATCAATCCTGCATCTTAACAATAATTATCATGAGCTAAGGTAAGATGGTTCCAGGTCAAAGCTCTGATAAATTACAGCAGCAGAATACCTGTCTGCTTTGTCCTTAGCAAGTTGCAAATGTCTAAAGTCTTTACTGTCCTTTATTGTTTGTATCAGCACAAGTGTGGTGCCTGGCATCAAAAACTGAGGTGCTATGAAAACAAAAGGTAAACATAGTAGTTGACAAAATAGTAAACAAAAATAAATGTGTTGTGTTAATCATGTTAGGAGGAGGGTTGTGGAAGAAAATTGTGTCTCATACGTCATCTAGCTAGGGGAGAAAGGAAAGGAAGCCTCCAGAGAGGGCCAAATTCTGCCTTTGATGCTCTGTGGGAAGCAGGGAAGCCCAGCAGTGCAGGAGTGTGGGGATATCCTGTGGGACTCAGTCCATGGGCTGGAGGACAGCCGTGAAAGTATTTTAAACAACCTAAACTATAAAGAAAGAAGAGTTATAAGAGGAAGTTTTTTCTCACAGACAATATGAATTATCAGCAGTTAGGTGGGAAGGAAAGAGTAGAAATAATTGTTCAGTTGTCATAATAGAGAGAAATTACCATGGGGAGAATTGCTCTTATACTGCTGTTTTTCAGCATTCTCCTGAAAAATCCGGAAAGTGGAGACATGCATAAGATATAAAGGTTTGCTAGTGATATAATATTATTCACAGCTGTCAAAACTAAATTGATTGCAAAGAGTTGCAGAAGGCTTTTGATTGAGACATAAAGCATCTGATGAAATTTCTATTCCATAAATGTCATGCATACAGGGAAAATACAGTCCTAACTTTATACACAAACAGATGATGATAAGCTTAAAATGAAATATTACCAGCTAAGAGTCATTATAGATAATTCTCTGAAAACAGAGTAAACAAATGCAGAAAACTAGTAGAGACTTTCTGCTGGATCTTAGGGACAAGGACCACCCTTCAAGAATGAAGAAATTCATCCACTAAACCTGGGCTAAACAGGAATTTCAAAATTCACTTGTATATTTATTTTAATTGATCATAAACCTAGTCAAAAACCATCTGAAATCACAGTCCGTGTTCTGGGTAAATGCTTGAGTAGTTTAAATTCATGTCTGTGTTGCTTGGGAAATTCAGGATAAGTATCAAGGAAAAAACTTTATTTCAGTCTAACTGATAATGTGAGGCAAGGTGAACCCTGAGGACTCATGAAAAGTTTTGGTTCCAGAAAAACAGTGAGATTGAGAGGGCTCCATACTGGGACATATGGTAGGGCAAAAACTGATGGAAGCTGATTGACTCTGTGCCTCTGACAAGGCATGCCAGCCAAAGATGTATCTTAAATTCTATCCCCTCAATTCTTTCACACAGAGCAGCACAAATCCAAACATATGACCATAATAATTCACTTGGGAAAAAGAAGGGCTGTTTTCTCAAGAAACCTCCCCCATGTTACAAGCACAACACACACAAACATATTTTCATTGCTCAATCAAAGTGCAAACATCTCTTCTTCCATGTGCAGTGTAGGATCCTCCTGTGTGTACACACTTTGCCCTTTCTCACTTCCAAACACTGAGTAGAAGCTGGAATTCTACCTGCATTATTCTTGGCAGGAAGAACCAGAGTGAAATGTCCGTCCAGTGAGCACAAGTTTTTGCCTACAGAGGTAAGAAAAAGTAAAAATAAACAACTTCACAAAACCATGAAGATTTTGACAGTACCAAAGGCTTCCAGAGTGGAATGCATTCATAGCAAAGTTGTTTTGGCTAAATATAGACTAGCAAAACAAATCATTCAAACTGATCTCAGAATCTGATCTCCATGGCACAACAGGATCCCATGGAAGAGCAGTTAATTCAGAATAAACCTATTCAGTCCACTCTTGTGCCAAGTATGTGCACAACTTTGGCTAGCACAGCTAAGGACTTCCTCTGTGGAGTGATCCCAGATACACTTCTTTTAGCTAAGGAGAAATATGGATCCTGGTCACAAGTGGATATACCGGGCATTACATGGGAAAAATAAGTTAGGTACAATCTGATCTTGAGAAAAGCTACCAAAAACTCTAAAAGTGCTACTAAAAGCAGGTACTACAGCATTTTGGAGGAGATATTGAACTGTACTCAGCAGTCAGAGAATCAGTAGGAGATAGACACCAAAATAACACCCGAGCAGGATCCATTAACACAGCAAGTGAGCTTTCCATGCAGCTGGTCCATTGATTGGGAATAGACACAAAACACCACTGCCAGCACTGCCTTGCTGCCTATTTCCCCTGCCTTTGCTGAGTGGATCCCATGTTCCAGCCACCACCTGAACCAGGTCTCCATGTTTTCCAATAGCTGCATGGACAAGTGGGGAGGATGGGAGTGATATCAGAGTTGAGGGTCATTAAGGAATATTGAAAACCTGTTTTTTTCTGCTGGAGCTGACCAATATTTCTGAAAAAGGCAGAGGCAGCTGAAAGGTGGGCTCAAGCGCTTATAATAAACACAAGTAGTTACAGGCACAGATAGGTAACTACAATATTAAATGGAAAAAAATAAAGAGGAAATATTTACTTACCTTAAATCAGAATGAGCAGGCAAGACAAACAGCATCAGTCCAAATACCACTTGGAAAAAGCTAGAAGCTAAACCAGGCTATCTGCTTCAAATATTGATAGAAATGTTACATCTTGCCTG
Organism: Dicaeum eximium; assembly: GCA_013396995.1. Taxonomy (NCBI): domain Eukaryota; kingdom Metazoa; phylum Chordata; class Aves; order Passeriformes; family Dicaeidae; genus Dicaeum; species Dicaeum eximium. The sequence continues at coordinate 135,989 of VWZP01003312.1, read as the reverse complement.
TACCTTTGGGGAGAAGTGAAATCATAAATACAAACTCTTGATAGCCTGTGACAGCCTGACCCCATCAAAGCCAGGTAACACACAGCAATGGTACTGCAAGCAGAGTGTTTCGGTCTATTGAAACTATGTTCAAAACACAGGCCATTACCTGCCTGTGCATCACAGAGTTTTTTTTGGTCAGGCTATAACTGATCTGTCTATGAGTGCATGAATCTAAAACATTCCCTTGCAGGGAAAGATAGGTGTGGGGTTGGGGGAGATCCAGCAGATGGCTGTAAACCTGCAAGCTTTTCAAGTTTTGTTCTTTACTTTTCGGGAAAGAGCATATGGATACCTCGCCTATGTCAGCTGTGCTTTTGTAATATTACATGCAATATATTTTGCAAACATTTTTAATAATAAAGATATAATGTGATGCATTTAAACCCAGTCTTCACCTTTCTGCCCTTAGTTACTGCTTTGCCCCAGGAGATCAGTTTTGTTGCTAGGAAATCACTGTGCAATCAAAATTTTCCAAAGAAAAATTTTCCTTTGAAAATAAAACATTCCTATTAAAAGAGACTTTTTACAATTTACTTTATTCACTACCTGGCCTTCCAGGAAATTACTTTCTACCCTATACTGCTTCCCATGAGTTGGTTCTAGCATATCAGACATCCCCAGAACTGAGCTGCTCATGAGGGCTAACAAATACAGGAACTGTGCAAGCCCTCTTGGACACTGCACCTCTCCCTGCAAGAAATTCTTCAGGATGAGAAGACACTGAAAAATATGATAAATTGTGGCTTTGAAGTGTTATGCCTGTTTTATCTACAGAATTATTCCTTACTGAACATTAATGGTGACATTGTTCCTTCACTGCAAGATCCATCTACAATACCTAAGTCTACCTCTACAATATTTTAAAGAACATTTTATTGAAAAATTAAGATAATTCACAGCATCATAATCTGCCATCAAGTTGTCAGAGTTCTCCAACCTGTAGTCATTTTTCTCTAAAAACACCCAATCATTATCTTTTAATCAATGCCATTGGAACTTGTAAAGTTACTACTCAGTTTAAACTGTGTAATTTTGCATTTTCAGTACTTAAAGATTATGATCTTGTATATTGTTTTTGGTGCAAAAGCACTTTACAACTTCTCAAAGAAATAACACAAGAACTTTATAGTCCAAATAAAGAGCATTTCAAATGCTCTTTAAATTCATCTATAAATTCCTTTCTTCATGGACTTGATGCTAAATACAATGTCAAATTTATGTGGGAATAAATGAGAATTTAAGAACACTAAGTAGAAGCCATTTTGTATAACTACCTCAAATGAAGTAAGAATATTATACATGCATTTTCTCTTGCTGTCAGACAAGACAGGAACTCACTAAGTTCAATTCCACCTTGGAGTTCAAAGCTTTATTTTATCTGATTACAATACCTGCTCAAGGATCATAAAATAATTTGGTGGGGAAAAAACCCCATTCTCCTTACACAGGTTGCTGGTGCACGATATCAGTAACAAGAACATTTCCAGCTCTCCATTCTGACCCCCTCAGAGGCTCCCCTCCAGCTTCCCTGTCATACCCAAAATCACCAGGGTACAAATCACACCCTGTCCTCCTGTGGTCCACCATGGCCTTATTTTTCAACATGGCAGGTGAGTGTTGAAGGCAATTGCTAAACCCCAAATTTTATTTCTGCACTTAGTTAAAGGGAGTCTGTTTTAGAGCTGGTACAATTAGCATGGCCTCAAATATGACATTGATGAGGAGCTGGATAAAGCAAGACAATAATGAGAGTGTTTTCATTGATATATGAATGTTTCTATAGTTCACAGCCTTTTCCCAGCATAAGGCTATCTTCCAGATTCTCAGAGATTTGGGGATGACCACTGCCATGCTGCAAAAGCAGCAAATACAAAGATAAGGCCATAATTATATATATAAACTGTAGTGCACTGCTCCATGGAAACTGTCAGTGGGTTTCCAAGGCAGCCAAATCAAGAAAAGAACAAGGCTTTGAAAGAGTACAAAGAACAACAGCTAACAGCTCGGTGTATAAGGAGGTAAATTTTGGAAAGTGCTTAAGCCCTGTTGAAAGTCAATGGTAGTTGTGCTCTTAAATCACTGAGGACTTTCTGAAAAGCCCAGCCAGAAGCACTGGGGCTTGATGTGTGTGACTGATTATTCATTGTCCAACACAGCTGTCCTGTAGCTGCACTTTCATTCTACCCTGTGCTCTGCTCTGGAGCTGCTCCCCTCTCTTCTCTCTGCCACAGATGCTTCAGAGCACTGTTATTCCTTCTCATCCTCCTCCCCCCACCCTTCATATCCACCTCCCCAGCTTTATATCCACCAATCAGCCCAAGCACTGTATGGCTTTCTCACAATCAGGAACGGGATGCCAAAGTAGTGTCTGCTCTCAGGGCCAATCACCAAAGAAAGTTTGGGCTGGCAGGGAGCAGCAGCTCTGATCCATTCCTCTCACAGATACTCCAGCCTGAGTTGGCAACAAGAGGAGGGAGAGCCATGCTGATAAGCACAGCTAAGGTGGGCCCTAAGAAGGGCTCTGAGGAAATGAAAAAACAGATTTTTTTTTTCCCCCCTAAAAGAAACAATTCAGGAGTGGCTTGTTATTTTGAAGCTGGTCCTACCAAACTGAGCTGACCTTGGACACTGCATTACTTTCCAAGCTTCCAGCCTTTCCATTTACATTAGAAGCAAACAAAACACTGCGGTGTGCCAGGGACATCTCAATAGAAGCTGCAAGCAACCTAAAAGCCCCCAAATTTTTTTGCAAAACAATTGGAAGATGCCAAAGCAATAAGAAGTCCTGAAAAAAGTACAAAGACATAGCTTCAGTATGAAATGAAATCATCTTTCTAATATCAGCATGCACTAGGTGAGATTGATAAGATTTTATACTTTAAACCAGAAAACAAGCCCCAAAATACAACATTTTTTTTCATACACACATGTAGAAGCCTATAAACTATGCAATGGGAATTCTTTTCAAGCCCCTCTCTAAGACTCTGGCAATGAAATACAAAAAAAAAATAATGCTAAACCAATATATAATCAATTATATGAAGTCTTTTTTACCCACTTTCTATGTCTGGAAATTTCCAGGCAGTGAAATCTCCTCTGAGATCAAAATTTAATAAGTCTTTTATGGCAGTTGCCAAAGAAAAGTACAGACCCAATATATTAACTGAAAGTATTTTGAGCATTGATAAGAAAATTTCCCCTTCCACCATAAACAGAAGTGGGGTTTTGTTTTCACTGCATTTTGCCACTCTAGGTGTAGTATGAAAACAATGAATATAACAATTTTAAAACTAATTCTCTCAATACCTATTAAGGAAATAAACATGTCAAGCATTCCTTTAATTTAGAGTATAACTAAGATTTAAAGCTAGTGATTTATGTAGTTGATTTATAGTGAAGTCTTACAGCCATGAAGACTGGTTTTTTTACTCTGAAAAATAACTATGTTTTATGGTCTGTTCTTCAGCTAAAAATTGATCTCCCTCTTCACAAAGTTTGTGTGAAGAGACAATCCTCCTTCAGGACACTGATCCAGTGAAATCCCCAAGAGAGGCTTTAACTACAGAGACATCATGCAGATTATCTTTCTGTTCTTAGATATGTGGATCTAAGCATTTAATCACCATTAATGCAGAAAGTTGCTAAAATAAAGAGTCCTGACTGGGAACCAGTGTGGGGCAGTGGCTTCTCTTGTTGCTTTTGGCAGTGAGATTTGTTGCCCCAAGCTCTTATTTCCAAAGGATTCGACCTATTTTCACAGCAGTATTTACTGAAGCTTTTCTGGGAGAAGGGCTATGCTTCACACATTTACATTGCTGTTACTGAGAGGTTTCTGAGGTAAAGTTTTAGAAAAAATGTCAGATATTATTTGGATTTTTATTAATATTAATAATGAAACAACCAGCATCATAACAACCTGTAGTTCAACTCCATACCTCAAACCAAGGATGACCGTGGCAATGGCTTGTGCATCTTTGCAACCTGTTGCACTTTCAGGTCAAGATGATCTGACAGACACATGAAGAATTCACATATCTGAATGAGGAATTCACATTCCTGAATGCCTGAAAACTCCCTACACACTACGGGATCAATGAAACAAGCATAATTTATGTCATAAACTCAGATCATTCCTGTCTTTCACAAGGCAGAAACTTTCAGAAGCTGTGTGTCCACAACAGCTTTTGTTGTGTGGTTGTCAGATTTTCTGGGAAGAGGAGGAGGAGGGAAGGGCAGAGATGTGAGGAAGGCAGGTTCCCTGTGAGGAAATACTGGAGATCCATTGGACATGCCAAGTGCTTCTGATCCCAGGAGGTGGGCAGCAAAGTCCACAGTACTGGAAACCAACAGAATCTTGTCCTAGATTTTAGATATGAGACATTGCCCTCGTGTACCTGTCTGAATGAAAAGTATTACCAGACCGAGGGCAGGAAAGCATCCAGCCAGCCATGAATGGGAAAAATGGCACTGGGACCACAGGGATGCTTTTTCTTCCCAGATGTTGAATGAGATCAGTCTGTTTACATGATGATTGACCACTGGGCTGCAAGGGAGGCAGGCTCAGAGCACCAGAAAGACCAGGCTCTGGGTCACCATCCCAGGGGACCAGTCAAATCAGGCCAAGGAGGTGGAGTCATGAGGGAGTGGCACAAGGAGCCTGGTGAAACGTGGGGGCCTTTATCACTTCCAAGCCACTCCAGAACTGGCTGCACTTTTCGTACCTCTGTGCTTCTTTTGGGACTTGACTGATCACATCCTAAAGGTCTTAACACCTTTGAATAATGCCCTTATTGCCCTATAAAAGCAATAAGGCTTTGTATGAAGGTCATATTCCCTGTTTTCACACTTTACCCTTGAATTATGATAAACTGCAGCGATCAAGTAGAGCTTATTTATAAATCTACTTATTATTTAAAGTTATAACTCCCACCAGGCTTTTAGCTCACTTTCTATTTTCAATTCCTTGCCCATATTCAGACATTATCTTTCAGATGTGATGAATTTGCCTGGCAAAGAAAATAGTTTTGTCTGAATTTTTAATACAGTTTTTTTGACCTTTTCCTTCTAGCACAGATAAGGCACTTAGAGTTATCTCTTCTGTCATACATTATCACCTTTTCAGAGAAGTAGTTTTGAGAAGTTAAGATAAATGTTTTAGTTTGCATTTTCTTTAAACTGTTGAATGTGAAGTGAGGAAATTAGGCACACTGTAAATGTATACTGAACTAATTATGTAGAAGCATCATGCAGAAACAAACATTTGAAAATAGAACACTATTAGCCATTATAAAAGTTAGAGTCACAAAAATCAGAAAATACTGTTGATTGCCAATGTCTCATTTATTTCAGCTCCCTGGCAACTTAGGATCATTTTCTATAGCACTTATGGTTTTTAATGTATATTTCTAAAAAATTAAATTTAAAAATACATAAGTAGGGAAGTTTTAATAGTTTTGCTGAGAACATAATTCTACTCCTTTTTCTTCTCAAACTGAACCATTTATCATCTGACTTTTCTCCATATGTATTGAATTAATTATTTTTTTCACTGCTTCTAGTGCATATGAAAGTCCTGCATCATATTTGTTCTCCTTCATTAAATTCCTCCAAGTGTTGTTGGTTCTTCACTCCTTTCACTCTCACTGTGGTCAAAGAATTATCTACATTTAAAACAATATACCCAACACTTTCATGTGTTGCTCTCCCTCTTTGGAAGCATCCAATGCAGACTTAGTGCATGCAAGAGAGCAGAAACAGCAATAATGTATACATAAGAAAGCAAAGGGAATCCAGCGAGGCAAGCTCTTAATTTTACATTTGTTGTGGCAACAAAGAATTAAGCACAGGTGAAATAAACACAGAAAAAAAAGGCAAACCCTGTTTACTTGGTGTAGTACAAAATCATGTTGTGTCACTATATTAGAAGTAGCTTGGAGCAGGACTCTGTTCCTGTGGCATTTGGGGCTCCCCCAGGATGTCTTTGCTCCTGCCTGCCAACCAGATCTGACCCTGCTAATTCCATGGACTTTCCTCACTGGCAGCATATCTGCAAGCAGGATGCTGTGAAAAATTAATTACCTGCTGAAAGAATCAGATTTGGAAACATGACAGATATAATTCACTTGGCAAACAGGTGGACTGCTACTGCCTGGCTCAGGCAGGGCAGGATCTCAGTTTTATTGCCTACCATCATTATGAAGTGGAAACCAGGCACTCTGGATAAGGAATGTATTGGAAATCTAAAAATAAAAAGTATTTCTTTTCTATAAATTTAAATGCTCAACAGAATATAATTTGTATTTTTGGGGGTGTTTGATCTGCCAGTGTACAAAGTCTATACCATATAAATAAATTGGGCAGTGCAACACAAAAATGGATGCTTAAACACACTACTGGATTTTTCTAAAGATTGCATACATTATAAAAAAGTCAGGTCTTTCAGCTGTTTAATTTAAAGTTAATTTAAATCTGCATCCTCAGAGGAATAATTGTTTTGGAAAATACTTAAATATTCCACTAGCAAATGAAGGCTAATATTTTTTCCATAATTGTCACAATGACAGCTGACTTGAAGTGTTTTACTGATTTCCCGATAAATAAATTTGAGCTGTGGAAGAAACACACTGCATGTGATGTATCTTGGCTTAAAAAATAATTACACCATACTGGAATGAGGACTGAATCTGCTCCAACAGCTCACAAAGTCTCATTTAGTATGCAGGGTCTTCTTGGGGTCATAAAACCTCTCCACATTCTTTGGATATATCCCTGTGGCCTCCAAGGCACCACCTAACCCAAGGGCTGTATTGCATCGTGACTGAAGCATTATTCTCATGTGGCAGAATCTGATGGATCCATCACAACACCAGACTGCTCCCAACACAGCTCATGACCTTTTTCTCAGAGGGTGTCACCTCCAGTGTGCTGCATACACGGAGGGACATGGGGAGAGTGAGATGTTATCACTAGAGAATCAACCAGCTGCAATGTCCGTGTGCTGCAGCAGGAGCAGACAGCTCAAGTCAGTGTGCAACTCCCTGCCACATGATCTCACTCGTGGTAGGGCCCAGATAATCTGACCCCTGAAGAGACTTGAGCTCCTTCAAGTTACCAGATGAGCCACAAGAACCAAAGGCTCATCACAAAATGACCCAATTCCTGGAAATCTTCAGGGTTTCTTGAGAGGAGCACAACTTCCCTCGTGCAACTACAGCACTGACTGCATGGTTAACAACTGCTGTGACCTAGGATGCCCTCAGCACACAGAAATGTAGCTACTAATCCTGGTAATTTCTACTACCATTACAGGATATTCTGGGTGGTATTTGTCACCCATGGCACCAAGTAAGAGTCTGAGATATGTGGCTGAAACACTGCAGGATGGGCAGTCAGCAGTAACTGTGGTGCACTAAGGGGAAGTTCCAGACTCTTGAGAGAACTTGATATAAATTGTCCTAATATTTTAAAAATGCCCTCAAACCTCTACAGCAAATTTTGGGCTTGTCCAAAATTCCAACTTACCACAGGTTATTTCAGCCTGCTGACTGGAAAAAACTGCAGAGCCTCAATTACCATATTGTAAAAGGAAAGGAAGAAACTCAAGAACAAGCATCACTGTCATGAGCAGCTGCTACTTTGCACGCATTTTTCCTCCTCTCGCTGATAAATATTATAAGAAAAATAATAAAAAGTGTGACTCATAAGAATGAGTCACAAATGTATGCTATGGCATGTATGTAATGGCATATGTATGCTGGCCCAAGAAAGACTGATCTTCTGGCTTGCCCTTGCACTGAAACCAAATGCACCCAGTCCTAGAAATTCTGGCTTTGAAACAAATTAGTACATCAAAGTACCAAGTCATGTTAAAACATATATTTTTTTTTACTTTAGAGAAAAGTGCCTGGAAGGGAAAAAAATCATACTGAGTGACTGAAGGAAGGCAGACACAGGCTGTGCTGAAAAACAATGTCAAAGTCATGTAATATTCTGCTGAAATTTCAGTCCTGACTTCATTTATTGCTTTTCTAAAATGACAGTAAGAAAATACTTTTCTTTGCTGTGTTAATTATCAACTTTTCCATATCTTCTGATTTTGTTCACTGAAACATTTTGTTCCTCCCCATCACTCAAATATCACTTTTCCCTGTCTTGTACAGATCTGTCCTTACCTTACCCCAGCTTGTGTTTAGGAAGAAAAGAAAAATTTTTCCTAAGTATAGGAAATCCTGGCAAAAGTAGGTAAGGTGACTAGCATACCAAAAAATTAGTTTCTTGTGCTTAGTAAAGTGACCATCCTCCACTCATATCCTTATTTCCATTCATGCAATGTATCTGAACATAGTCCAATTGAATTGGCCTGAACACAGACCAATTGCATTTCAGAATATTTTTCTTCTGAAGCTTATGGGACAATTTGTTCTGAACTTTATGAACTGACTCAGATTACAACTCACCAAAGTAAGGACAAAGACCTGTGGTGTTGAATTCTTGCAATAAGTTAATTAGATGAAAAAGAGGGATGCTGGCTGTTATTCCAGTGGTTTAGAGATAACTGTTGGTTTTTAAAAAAGCTACCTGATGTGGTCAATGCTACTGCATTACTTGGTCTACACAAGTAATATTCTAGCACATTTTAGTGCACTCACTTGTTTCAAATCTGTATTAGTGCCCCTTGCTGACACTGAATCGCTGCTGCTCCCACCATAGTCAGAGGAGGTAAACACAGACCACAAGTCAAACAGGAAAGGGCACAAACTGTATTGGCCCAAGGAAAGCTACAAGAGCCATGAAAATGGGGAGAGTGATCTGTCGTTTATATGCAACACCTAAAACCATTTCCTATTTTCCTTGGACACTTGAGGGAGTCAAAGATTTTCATATAGACTTTTGTTGTCTGAAGAGTAAAGGTTTTTTAGAATTATTTTTACTTTTCAGTTAATTCCCTCAAGGTTCAGCTGCATCATTGCTGTGACTGCTATCCGCTGTGTTAATGAGAATTTCTGTTAGCATTGCAAAGCTGTGCTCAGCAGCACTGCCTGGCAGCCATGGGCATTGCTCTTGCTTGGATACCCACTGCCTGGAACTTACACCTGTCTGATCTCACTAGTTCAGCACAGCAGCAGCACCCAATTTGGGCTACACCTTTAATGCATTCGGCTCAGGGCAGCTTTGCATCTCCAGTGCAGGGTTTGTCTCATTACTTGTTAATTGAATCTCCTTTGCCGTAATATATGACCTAACAGCTATAGCAAATCTCAAACCTCAGCACACACAGGCTTGCTTAATGAATACAGAGTAAACTAAATTGCTTTTTTGTGTTTAATCACCATCAGGAAGTTTTTGGTCCTGTGATCTAAAGGCAGCTTCCCTGTTGACTTAACTCCCAATTAGTTGTGTGGTACCTCGTCCTTTTACTTAACCTTACTAATTATGAAAGCCCTTATGTGCCTCTTTTCCCCCCTGCAGAGTAGAAATTCCTTTGAACTTGAACATACTGTTGCAGGAAGCAAGGCAAAGAGCAGTCATGTTTCTCCTCTCAGGCACTTTTACGGTACCTCTACCCTTCCCCCTGACACCTTACGCTGAAATCACATTGAAAGGTCAGGATGAAGAAAGTCTTGGAGGAGATTCAGTTGTCCAGTGGCAAATGGTTTCTCATGATACCAAAGTTTCTACTGTCAATTAGTAATTTGAAGAATCTGCTTTTCGCTCTGCCTGGGGTTATGAGACTCAAAACAGAGGGCTTGACTTTAATTATATTCCTGGAGCTTTGTTAGCAAATCGTAAGATTTGTATTTACTTTTGTCCTGGAAGTTTTGAAAACAGGTAAATATTTTGCACAATATAGTCAAATAGAAACATAATCTATTTTTTTTTGCTGTGATTTGAAACATTCAGAATGACAGACCACTCTGTTCACCTTTAAACATGTTTGTGCTACTCTTCCCTCCTTGACTCTCATACATACTTGGATGAGGAAGAATTCACTAAAATAACATTTGGTAGGCTGGGGTAAACCCTAGATTTGGTTTAGGAGAGATTGATGAAGAGGGTAGATTTTAAAATCTTCTCAGTATAAATAGAAAATATTTTTAGTTTCAGAGCATACACCAGGGGGATTAATTCCATTTTGTGCTACTATATTTTCAGCAGAACCATAGTGTTGTGGTGCACCAGGTGCTGACATTAAATCTACAAAATCTATATTCAGCCAGTGAAAGCCATCTCAGGCTGATAAATGTTTGCAACCACTTACTCAAAAATTAAGTACAAGAAGTTATATTGTCTTCAACTTTAATTTCAAAGATTTAATCTGGTTAAGAACACTCCCTGTGTGTACTTCTTTCAAAAGAACTTGCAGTGTTACATGCAAAAATCCCCAAATAAATTACAGAATAAGGAAAAATGAGTGTCTGTTGAAGAATGATATTAAAAACCCAGCTAGACTAGTGTGGCAGCTATCTGTGGTGATAAGAGGAGAGAAAAGGGCTTCCTCCATCTCTGTGATACTCACTCAGGATGCAGCTTCTGGTCAGTGAGGGTCCTCACAGTCCTGCCAGACCCCAGGACCAAGTGTCTACCCTTCCTCAGGCAGCACATCTACTCAGTTTAGCAGCATGCAGGGCAAGGAGCACAATTCAGCAGCCTTAGTGCAGAGGTGTGAAATTGAGACAAAAAGACACACAGGTACTTTCCATCTTACCCAGAGTAAAAGGTAGATGCAGGTAAATGGTGTTATTCCATTCTTGTTTGGGCAATTACTGCCTGCAAGTGGTGACATGTTGGCCATTTAGGAAACAAGCAGCAAAAACATGTTTCCCTGGCATGACTCCTCCTCCCAATAGGAATTTAAGTGCCATCTGTCAGCTTCTGTTGACACAAAGTTGGGCAAGTCCAAGGTAGAGGAATAGGGGAAAGAAAACAGAAACTAGAACACGGCTTTCTACCTCCCTGTCTGAACTGTCAGCAATGGTTACCTGTACTCTACCAAGGAAAGAGTTAGCTCAATATAAGATTAATAGGTTAAATAATTTTCTTTTTAAATTGAAAAAGCAGTGAGTTTCAAGTGTTGCAACCCATGTACAGAAGCCCTAGTATTTTCAATGAAAGAAGTGAAAATTTAGCAAGTACACTTGTCCTTGGCTGTTTTCCAAGACACCTCAGCTGTTGCAGTGACTTTAAAATGTGAAATGAATCAAATATATGAAAATAGATCTTTCATAAGTCATTATTTTCTTCTTTAAATAATGAACAAAACTTCAATTTATCCTGGGAAAATGTCCCATTTCTCATACAACTTTTAGGAGCTGTTTCCCAGCTGTATCTCCCAGCACAGCTTTACAGATTCAAGTACTCAGCTTTAATTTAGCTATATCTGGACCATGCATGTTCTAGGTGTAAAAGAAACAAAATAGGAAGGCTTGAGAAAATGAGGCACTTGAAGAAGCTCCCTTCATTTGCAGGCTTGTCTGGGATATTCCCTGCTTTGGGAACTGACTGCTGCTCTTTCTGAATGGGCACATAAAAATATGTGTTAGGAAAAGCAGGCTACATAAGTCTGGATCTCTCATTGATGAAGTCATAATTAATGAAGTCTGAAGTGAAATTATTTAGTTTCTTCATTTATTTTTTCATTCCTTGTTTTCCAAAGGATGAAGTGAGCACCACAATGATCAAGAAACCTTTTCCATCATGGTAAACTCAAACTTCTGCTATGCAGAAGCAAAAGTTAAATCAGAAAAGAACACAAAACACAGGGTGAAAAAAAGAGATTTTATATGTACTGCCAGAGAAATGCTCTCCAAATAAGATAACATAGCATAAAAAATACTTAGTTTTCAATATACCCAGGGTTCAGGCTGTGTATTTTGCCAGCATGAAAGTTTATTGAAAACAAATCTTGTTTAAGTCAAGGAAATGCTCTGAAATTTCTCTGTGAAGTGATAATAAAAGTTGTGCATATATTGTACCCCAGGGGCAGTTTCAAACCTCATCCCCAGATTGGTTGTAGAAAATGTCTTTCCTGCTTTACTAAACTAATTTCAACAGGCCCAAAATGTGTTTAGATGTGAGGTCATGAGAGCTGGGAGACTCAGTAGAGAAAATGATAGATCATGGGTTTGTGTTTAAATCAATTGGAAAAACCCAAACCCAAAGCTAATCAACCAACAAACAAAAAAAGAGACATATTCTTTAGAATTTCTTCAGAAATTAAATTTTACAATGTCAAAAATATGTAAGATTTTTTTGAACTAAGAAAAGCTTAATTCCAAGATAATTGGTACTCTACAATCTTATTTTTTGTCCTTGTTATCATATTTATTAAAACAGAGGGCATCCCATTTATATATATATATATACACATACACAAAACACTAAACACTAATAGGAATTTAACTGATTACAGTAATATTCTTACTCTCTTGTATCTTGGCAAAACCATTTTTCTCTTTCATTGATTCAGTGACTCTTCATGGTTGCTGCAGTAAAAATGTAATTTTCTGATAAATTAATCAGGAAAGGTGCACTACAGAGAACATGTATAACTCCAAACCTGTCAGACTATCACAATTGTAAGGCAGTTTTTCTCCTGGGGAAAAAACCCAGAAAATTACATAATGTAATTGCACAGAGTAAAAGATAAGTTATCATAATTTTATGCTACCAAAACCAACTTTCTTAGATATGCTCAGCATGGGGAGATGTTCCCTTATGGACAATATAGATCATCTCAAGCTGTATCAACTACAGTGTCAACTAGGCTGACAATTCAAGATTTCTGGCACACTTGAACCACCAAAAATTATGGATGCAGGAAAAGTTCTACAATACCATTCATCTTCCAAGTTGTAATGAACATTTTGCTAAGCAAATTTAAATGCCACAATCTCATTAATTCAATTATTTCAGGGGTACTCAAAATCTACAGCATAATTAAAGGTGTAATCACTGTAGTTAAGCTTAAGATTTATCCTGTAAAACCTACAATACCTGAAACCTACAATACCTGAAACCAATGGCAAATCCTGGATAATGGGAATAAGAAACTGCATTTTAAGCATTTTATATGAACCTTCCTTTACTTATTAAAGGAAATACAGGCCATGATGAAGAATGCTCAAAACACTGATTTCTAAACTGCCTTCTGTAGCCTTCTCTTCTTCCCCTGATACCATGAGAGGTTCCTAAAATGTCATTCAGAGTAAACATAGAATAAGTGGTTTTGATTTGCTAAATAAGGAAATACTTACAGGATCTCATATTTTCTATAAGAAAACAGCATTATCCCTTATTTTGGCATTCTACACAGCTTAGCTGTTTATAAGTCTTGTCTTTGTAATTTTCTTTACATTTGACTGTTGTATTTACAATTTTTAATTATGACCCAAAACTTTTAAAACAAAATGCTTGTTTAGGATCTGCTGTTCTTAGAAAAAGACCTTCAGTGTAATTCAAGACAAGAACTATTTCTCTCAATATACAATATGGATGTAAAGCCTGAAAAGGCTGAGACTCTACTAAAGTACTGAAAGTAGATAATTGCACTGAATTTTTTGTCTGCCCAAAAGAGAAGGCTGCATAAGATGTGAGTTTGTCACAATACTAAGGGAGCACTGATTTCATAACATGAAAAAACCAGAGAGAAATTGAGATGGCTGTAGTCAGGTGAGAAGTCCTCTCCCAAATGTCAAAGGACCTTTCTTGCAGTTGTTTGCAGGAGACTGAAAGTTTATGATGAATCTGCATGCGTGGGAGATTGGCACCACATCTGAGCTGATAAAGCAGCTTTTGACATGGTCCTTTACAGAGTATAATGGAAAGTGTCTTAAATTAGGAAAAGCTGCCAGATGCCTTGTAGATTTACTCAACAGGAATAGAATTTTCCAGTCAGAGAGAAAAAAATGGTGGTCCCAAATGCTTATTCTGATTTGATAATTTTGCAAGATCTTCTATTCCTATTTCATACTGGTTGTGTGTTTATCCCAAAGGCATATTTTTTTCCATACAAGCTGAGATGGAAAGCTTGTCAACACTGCATGTCTAAGTGGAAAAGCAGATATTAAAATTTCTGACATGACTTCCTTTATGCCAGTGTCATATTAGTTCTAGACTTCTGCTCTCTGTGAATTGGTTTGTGTAGATTTGACAAATTATTAGTTGGAGGAACATAGACATTTTGGTTTTAAATTGTGATTTAATACCGAGTCCTTGCCTCAGAAAGAATACTACTGCATTTTTGCTTCCTCATTAAACAAAAGTGTCAAACAGCCACAACTAAGATTGTTGCACATTCCTGAATTCCCACCTGTGTGGTCAATCTGCATAATTTATTTCAGTTTGTTTTAGAAATCCTGTGCTGCAGTGGTAGGCAGCAGATGGAAACAGAATGGAAGTGCTGCTCACTGGTCAATGACCATCTGGAATTTCCAGTAGGTTGAGAACTGGTGGGACTTCTTGCATCAATTGCATCTTCAGGATCTGGATTCTGGCAAAGATTTTGCTTTGTCTATGGGAGATGTTCAATGCAATAGAAGTGTGGATGCACCATATCCATCTGGATGGCCATGCTTTCATGGACAAACAGTGTGAAATACCAGTGTGGAAACTGATCTTCATTCCAAGGATATGTTGGCACTAGGCAGTTAACTCAATCATGAAAACCTTTCCAACAATCATCCCCAAATAATAGATGAGGAGTCACACCAGGAATAGGACTGGTGCTTTGTACAGAATATCTTGTGCTTGACATGTGTTAGCTTTAATATGACCTCATCACTTCACATTGGCTGCTCTCCACTAGAAATAACATTCCCGAAAGAAGATGAAGCAGAGGTGAGTCATGGAATAGTAATTTCAAGAAATACACACCTGTTAGTGTTTGAGGAAAGTTTTGGATGCAAGTATGAATATTTGACTTGCACTGTGAATTTTCAAGACTGATCCATTAACAGCTTCTGCATATTTTGATGTACTATTTTGACACTTGTACTGAGTTCTTCAAAAGGCACTCACTCAGTTCTTCCATCAGTGTCTATAAGACACAATGTCCCAAATGTATCTCATAAATAAAGTATCATCTGAGTGCTGTTCAAATTTGCAAGTCATTAAATGCTTTTGGAGCTCTTGAACATAGAGGCATCCGCTTCTCACCTGCAGGAGAGTTTATTGGGAGACGAGCTACCAGCTATGTCCTGCTCATCTGATTTGAGGGAAGGAAGAGGAGGAATGTAATCAAGAGCTGCTCTTGCCACTCCTACCTACTCCAGAAGACTGATTTACTTCAGTCTTGGAGAGGATTAGCCGTTTTGCAAGCCACATCTTGTAAATCTCTAAAATTAGGAGACCGGGTGGGAATCTCGAGTTTTAGCAGAAAGTCTCTGGACATCATATTTGTGGAGTAAAGCTCAAAATTGTGAAACAAAAACCTCATAAAGACTCATAAACCAAAGGCAGCTTTGCTCAATAAATACCTTTTCACTGCCTGGGATTAGCACTACATGTTAGAAACTAGTGATAAAAGATATTGGCTATGTTATTAGGGAGCACTCCTCTGTGAGAAACACATTTTTATTTCAGTCCTGCTTCTACTCATCTCCCAGTTTGTGTTAAAGTAATTTTGAGAAACACAATTTTTAGAGAGACTCTTTATTGTGGTTGATAATTGTGTGTGGCAGATATCAGAACCTGACCAGTTTTGGAAATACAGCTGGTCTGTAAGGGCTGCTGCACTAGAGTGGTGAACAAAATGACTTCTGTCTTATTAAAGGAATAATTACCCAAATATGGCAAGGAAGGGGCTGTGTCATAAAAACCTCTGGAACTCTCCTACAAGATACAAGACTATGATTCTGAGATATGGTCTTTCTGTTATTAAAGGTAGACTTCATTTGAGTGTCACTTTTCACACAACAGTGACATGCTCAGTGAAAACCTGTTTTTAAAATAAAAGGAACATAAGAGAAATGCAAGGATCCTTTTCCAATACCCCTAAGTTCTGTCAACACTTCTGCCAGCATAAACACAACTTCAAATATCATCCACAGACACCTTCTCTGTTACAGACTCAGTAGGAACCACAGCAAATGGTCCCAGAAATTACCTCTGTGTAGTGTATGAATTTTTGTGTAATCTTGAATAGAGCCTTGGCTTATTTTGTGTTATAAACTATCATAAACTGCACTTGGTTTAGCTAAACTGAAAGCACTGAACTGAAAGTTTGCCATCCAAATTTAGAAAAATGAAGATGAAAGGTGAGAAAGTTAATGAAGTCAGCAAGCTGGCAAAACAGAAATGTCTGTACAATATAATCAATGTTTTAGAGCATTCATATTTTAAGCTATTTCACATCCCCCATTAAATGTGACTATAGAAAAATGTTACCACAACTGTATGGACGGACACTGAGTGATATCATGAAAATTTAGCAATGCTTAGGCATATTTCTACTATTAAGTTTTGATTTATCAGCTGTTCTTTAACTTGACTCCTTCCATCACATAAGGAATTGAGTATTTAATTAGTATTTGGTTTTGATCTTTTGTGATAAAACAATGTCCTGGAAATCCCAACAAAGAGGACAAACAGTGTCATGCCAAACCTTTCCATGAGAATCAGAAGTATTGGGATGAACTTCTGAAGGAACAGAGAAAGGAAAATATGAACAGTGATATGGTTATGTCAGCACTCCTAAAATTTTAGAGCAGATTGAGAAGAAACAAAGAAGAAATTACTGTAGCACATCTAACAACCTGTTTTGCTGTCTGTGCATGCTCATGCAGAGCATTTGCTCGTTGTGGTAGAGATCTAGACAATATATCTTCAGAATGCCAAACCATTCCACTAAAATTGTGTAAAAAGTGGTGTTTGCTTCCATTCCTTTCTCTTCTCTCCTCTTGGATGTCTTCAAAAGTAAAAGTGCTTCAAAGCACTGGAACATTAAAGCTTTTGCAGCAAGTTTGTTTAAAAAGATAGCAATATGTTTTTCAGCACTTAAATATTCACAAGCTCAGGTTTGTAACATATGGCTATTTCTGCAGAGCTTATTATGTGATGAAGTCCCATATACTTAAAAAACAAATCTGCAAATGAACCAGGTTAGCATATCACAGTAGGATATGCAATGACTTCAAATAAAGGGAGAGATGTACACATTGCAGCTACAGAGCAGGAGTAATGAGGAGGGAAAAGAAAAATAATTGTGTTTGTAGCCTCTTCTTTTTCTTCTACTTATTATTATCATCACAGTTTTCAGTTTTGTACTGGTTTAATGCATGTTCATTGTCCCTCTGCAACCAAATTCAGGCTATTTAATGTTTATTAAATAGACCATATAAATGAAATACACAGATTCTGTAGTACTTCAGTATCTTTTATTTGAACTATGAGGATGAATAGTCCTGGGTCCAGGACTTGTTTTTTATAGTCTTGTCTTCTACCCTCTATTCTTGGTGATTCTGGGAGATTGAGGGTATGGGACATGCAGGGAATTTATTCTATTTACCTTGTCCTGTAAGCTAAGGAAAAATGTCTTGATCCTATTTAATTCTTGAAACTGACATTTCTATAAAAGCCAATTCATACAAATCCCAGTAACCAAATTTGGCTACAGCATATTCACACTTTGAAGAATATAACTGAAAGCCAGGAGAATAAGGCCATTTGTTTTTTGTATAAACAAACTAAACAATTACCTCTCAACCTCAGTTTTCTCTACGGTTTCAGAGAATCAGAGCAGAAAACCAGCAGAGCACCAAATTTGTTTCCTAGGTGGCTAATTTTCATGCAGCTTGAGAAGCAGCCTGGATATGGAAGACAGCTATTCTTTAGTCAATAAAGTAGTGAGAAGAATTTCAAGAGCAAGCTGAGAAAGAATTACTCCCTATTGCCAAGCAATAAAATCAAATGTGTGTTGTGCTCTTTTTTTTTGGATTTGCATGTGGTATCTCAAAAGATTGCATCCTCTCTCTCAAAGAAAGGCTTCCTTCATGCTTCCAGAATTTGCTGATATCTTCTTTCTTCAAATTAAATTGTTTTTGAACGTCCAACACAAGAGATTGAATATTTTACTCCTAGAAGACTATGCCTTTAAGTCTTCTGAAGCTACATTAGAATGTCAGAACAACACTTATGGAAAATATGTATGACACGTTTTATTTTTTATTGTAGTTAACTTTTGGCCTTCTGATGCTTGAAAGAAATCTAGCAGAAAACACAGAAACCACTATAAATATATATTAAAAAAAAACCTCCCAATAATCCTAATTTCTCCTTCCAGCCCTTCTCCTTAACTCTGGAAAACAAGTGGAAATCCAACCATTTGTATGTATTTCCCTGAGCATTCTGTGTTGCTGGTTTGATTCACCTGCTGCAGGGTTTTCAGTCTGGGGTGATCAACCTGCTTGGTGAGGTCTGGCAAAACCCATTTTGGTTTTGAAAACCACAGTGCACACTTGTTATGAAAACCATAATGCATATCCAGAAAATATGACTTAAAAGAGGCATTAAACATTACATTTTTTTGTTCAGATGTCTCAGTGATACATCCCAGATATCTTTAGTTACTCTGCTTCTGTTTGCATCATGGAGCAGTTCTAGAGCAGGAGGACTGGGTGATTTTTGGATGACACTAAGCCAGGAAGTCTGCTTCCAGTTTGCAATTTTCTGCAATTACCGTCTCAGTGCTTGGGAACAGACTGGAGCTAATCTGAAGTAATACCCTTAAGCCCATCCAGCATGGGACACTGGATTCTTATATTCAGATTCTCTCCTAAGGCACCCTGCTGGCTGTTAACACACACTTGGTTGTTTTAGGGCTCTTGCTCAGTTGCCACCTTGCTCCCACAGAAACCTGGAATCACACCATGATTTCTCCCTGTGCAACCAAGAGCTCTGTGTCAGCTCAGCAGTGCTGGTAAGAGCTCCAGGAGGAAACTGCTTGTGGGAATAGAAACACCTGTTTTTCCTGGCAAACTGAACTACAGACCACCGAGAACAGTGATAGTGAGGAAAGCTCAGGATATATGACCTGTGAAGAAAGACTGGAAAAAGGGCACTGCTGAGCCTACAGCAAAGCAAAGCAAGTCAAAAAAACTTGTGACATTCTTAAATACCTGAAAAGAAGGCTGCTGACAATATCTAATACAGATATTTTTCTCTGTGTCCATTTTGAATTAGACAAGAAGAATCTGCCAATTTCTGGAAAGGAAGACATAGGATAAACATTAGAATAATGTTATAATTGCAATGATAAGGAAGCTTTGGAGAAAATTACTCGAAGAAATAATGAAATCCTGCCCAGAATATTTTAAAAATAGACCAGACAGATATCTGATGGGTCTGGTTAGTCACATTGTGGGGAAAGGTGATGGCCAAGACAACTTTGAAGCTGCTGTCATCCTGTCTGACATATCAGAAAGACTTCATTGTATAAGAGTGAGTAACTTGATATCCACTGAGATTTCTGAGGTCATATAATAGAGTATTAGAAAATGAATATTGAATTGATAAGGTGTGGCAATTACTATGATAAATCTAGGAGTTCTTTACTTATGATGAAGTCAATGGGAGGCTTACCTGTTACTGAGAGCAAGAAGGGCTCTTGGGTTCAGTCAGAGTTTATTTGTGTGCATGGTCATAACTTGATGAAACTAGCAAGTCCCAAAAGCAGTGACTGAAAAAGGAGTGGTACAAGTGATACTCTTCACATGTTATTCTGGGGAAATGAGAAGCTAAAGGCAACATTCCTGACAGCCCAGTAGAATACACGGCAGTGGGAGAAGCTGGCCCTGGTTTGGGTGTGTTCATTCTGCCAGATTATGCTGCATTTCCACTTTATGGTTTTGATTTTTTTCTGATGCTTTCCTGTTATATAACTGCACTTTGTGTATCCAAGACCTGAAGTTAATAACTCTTAAACAATCTCCACATGACCATTGCTGGCTATTTATTTATTTATGCTGTTGCTGGTCTCCTGTAGAGGCACAAACTACTTTAGTGCATACAGAAGAGGATATTCCAAGTAGGAGGTGGTAGAAGCAGGATAAGAGACTGGGTTTAGGAATGAATTAAGCAGTCTAAATTATTTACTGCAATATATCACCTGAATTCCTCTATCATGCTATTCGTGACTATCTGTAATTGTTGCTGTCTTGGCTGTGACTGGGGTCTGAACCTTCACAGCTCAAAACGTGAACTTCTGCAACTCAAGAAGAAAGCAAGGCATGAAACCAGCATCTAAAGACAAGCAATTTCCATAGATCAGGGGCAGAATGCATAACTGCATAATTGATGTGTAACTGGAACTGAGCAAGTGATGGATGTCTCAGTGACTCAACAGAAACCCAGAAGGATGTTATCCTGACTATTAGAAGAGTGAAACCTTCCCTAAAATTTCATTTTGCAGGGATGTGGATAGATTTATTTTTTAAAAAAACTCTGAAACAGAATGTTTTTGATGTATTTCAGATGTTCAATTATTTCTCTCTTTATTCAAAAAACTGTTTAATTGTAGTATACTGTTTTAAATTGAAGGAATAAGTTTAGTTGCCTTAATGTCAGAATGACAAAAATTGAAATTGAAATATCACACTATTTTCATAGAATTTCTCTGATATTATTCAGGAGTAAATAATTTCTGGTCAATTTTAAAATTAGAAACAGATTATGTGCTTGACCAATAATTCATTTTTTCCCCTGAAGTTAAACATTTTTAAAGGAATTGCTACAATTCTGTGGCTTATGCATACTGGTTTATCTTATCATACTATACAACGATCCAAACCATCATATCTAACATATAATTGCACACCATTTATCATTGCCTAAAATGCCTAGTCATCTGCTTATTTCATTCCTAATCTACTGAGTATTTAATGTTGTATATAGCATTATTTATTGCTGCTTATTTATTTTACGTCTCAGAGAAGCAGGGTAATATGGCCAAAGTCAGGCTGTCTCCAGTCCTTCCAGAAGGTCACTGTACCATTCTGTGTAGAAGACATCACACACAGCTCTGGCATACCTAAATACTGCTCACCCAAAGACAATCACAGCAAGAGAAAACAAGACAGCACTGTGGACTTTTCTCACAGTGTACACCTAGACAGAACTAACAGGAGGGTAGAGGAAAATGAAACAGTCTGCAGGAGCTTTGAAAATATTCCAGGCAGCCAGTCATCAGAGAAGCACGGAGTTGAACACATATTTATGGCATACCTTCAGTCATTACATATCAAGTGAATATGTAATATTGATTGTACCTCAAAGGATCTGTAACCATTAATACAGAATAGCATTTCTTAATAGGAGTTTTCCCTGGTTTCCTGTAGATGTCAGTGAACTTTGGGGTGCTGGCTACTAGTGAAGACAGAATTCAATTCAATTGCTTGTGTATAAGAAAGTGCTCACTTGCAGATCAAGCAGAATAAAAGTTATACATGTTTATTCCAGAAATAATTGAATAATAGACTCCAAAACCCCATGCCATTTAGAAGACATAGGGAAATTGCAAGCATTCTAGATATTTTAGCTATTACAAAGTTATATGAAAGATGTTAAAATTGTTAGTACTTATCAATAGTCACATTATAGGAAAACTTATTGTCTGCAGTACAATTGCTCACCTGTATGTGTATATGGATTGCAAGAACAAAGTTGATAAAAAGCCTTTAAATTACTTTATTGTTAAGCCAGAAGGCAGGCAAAACAAACCCTTTTTTTCTGCAGATATTAGAATAATCTTCAAAATAAAGCAGCGGAATGTTCCAGTTCTGCATGTGTAATGTTAGCTGGTGACCTGCAAAGATGTATTTAGGGTTACTCAGGAATTTGTCCTGAAGCACTGAGCACAATTGTCTCAGCTGGGGTTGTCAGATGGGACCAGGCAGGTGGGGTAAAAAACCTTATGCCAGAGCTCTCCTCTGCTGCTAATTAACTCTCTTACAATCATCAAGACTTCCTGGCATGACAAATCCATAAGCATCAGAAAGTTGTCTATTTTTTTCAGTTGCACATACGCACACACATGTGTGCACATAAATAGGTATTTGTATATGTAGGGACAGATCTGTGCTTATGTATAATTCATGTAGCTGTTGGGAGGCTTCATCCATCATAAGCAGAGCTTAACAAAGCCCAGGATGCAGTGTCAGAGGCAAGCAGCTAGCATTGATCCCACTGAATAGGTTATCAGACTAGACCAAATATATTATCCTAAAGTGAAGTAACACAAATATAAGATGTCCTGCTGAGAGAAGAAAAGATGTATTTCAAAGCCTGGTCTCTAAAAAACCTGCTGATTAGTGCTAAATAAATCAATTTAACTCAAGGAAACTTCATAAAAGCCTATTGACTCTGCAGAAAAGAAGTGTGTTATTCCATGGGGAGGTAAATGAAAGAAGAAAGTATCTATCCAGACAGCTTCCACAAGATTTTCCTTCCCTAAAGGGTCCTTCTGTGTGTAAATTAAACCACTCTACTTGAAAGTGGTTGACTCAAAGAAAGAGTTGTTTAAAAACTGACTTGCTATTATGCACGTACCTCTGGGTCCTGCATTTGAAAGGTTTATTTTATATAAGGTGCATATAATATTTATTTTATTTATTACACAAATAGTCAAGGAACCTACTGCAATGTTGCTGTCTGACTTAAAAATTAGGGATCTCTTGAGGAAAGTTTGCCACTTTAAATGGAAAACAAGAGAAAACAACTGAAAAGTTTTCAAAGAACATCAAAACACCATCCATAATAAACAAACAATGTAAAGAACTTATATTTATATATGTAAGTACTTTATAACTGCCTAAACACTTGCACCCAAGTATTTTTTACTGTTTTTTTCCTTGTGTGATTTCATTTTTGTATTTTTAAATTTTTTTGCTTCTATCTTAGAAAAGCTGCTGATTTGTCCAAGGGAAAATACAGATACCTTATGCCATCATATATCCACTTTTTCTTGATTTTTAGGTTTTTTGGAAAATATAGGCAATCTAGAACAGCTTTATTGCTGCCAGGAAGTTTTTCTTGGTGTCACCCTGCATAATATCATTGACTTCAGCTGTGTTTGCATATTTGTTCTGCCAGGGAATCTGATCAAATAATTGCCAAATGCAGGTCTAAGAAAGCAATGTTAGAATCCACAAATCTGGATTTGCATAATCCAGATTTAGAAATCACTGCCCAGTAAAATTTAGACTTTGGTGTAGCAGTCCCCATTTTTCAAAATTTCTGTCCCTGCTGTTACAAAAGTAAAAGAGCAACTCAGGGCATGTTTGTTATAAACTTTATCAACTTTTTAAGAAAATTACTGTTTCTCATGAAATCTCTGCCACACAGAAAGCAGAACCTGGGAAAAAAAATACAACTGGTATCAAAGCAATGAAAGAAAGTTTCTATCTGAAAATTCAAATTTCAACACCCATGTCTCCGTGTTTTGAAAGCTGCAACTTTGGGTTCTCTTGTGTTAAACTCCAGCTTCTGTCACTCTTTTTTTCAGTGTTTAGTCTTTAGGCAAGCTTTTTGGTTTATTGATTTATATCCTAATAAAATAACACACACACACACACACAAACACACATATATATATATATATATATATTTGAGGTTCAAATTCTCATTAGGCTTTACAGAGAAAGCTGAAGGCATTCTGGGATGAGTCTAGGGCTTTCTTTGTCTTCCTGCAAAGATCAGATAAATTTTTATTTTTTACACTTATGTGAGACAAGAAATTGACTTTAAAGATATAAATAAGGGACTAAGGTTAGAAAGATGAGCCTGTCAGCTTAAACTTTCTATGTAAAGATGTCCACCTCTAATGGAAGACTTTTAGGTTCTGCATCCTGGAACTAAGTAACTGAGAGGATACTTAGAGATCCCAGTAACTGAGAGGAATTAGAGGTGACTGCAAAAAGACAGAAAATTAATGAAGTCCATGTCTGGTATTTCCTAGACTGGCAAAGTGAAGGTTTGTGTGACTGTAATGATTAGCACTCCCAAACTGTTAAAAAATAAAAGAACATTGGTAAATACCTTTTCCTTAGACTTTTCTGCTCATTCCTCTCAGTCACTTGTGAGTTTCCAGTCTTGTCAGAGGATTCTGGAAATTCATGTCAATTAAAGCTGGTTTTGTCTGAAGTTAAACATTATTTACAATACACCAAAACTGCTAATTATGCAGTTAATTTTCAGATCAGTTGTTTACTAAATGAATTGTTTGACCTCTAGCAAAGACATTTTCTGCAGAGCTGTCAAGTGAAAACATTTTAGCTAAGATATATAGTATGTGGTCTTCAACTTTGTGTATTAGATACTGTAGTCAGTGGATTTGAATTTGCTATGAAATACAGCTCAGTTTCATGACATTGTTTATAAATGAAAATTAAAAGCCCAACCCCACACTCCAGGATTATTTGTAATTTACAACAATCTAAGAGTAAAACTGACACCACAGAAACCAGAAGAAACTGAAGTCATAAAACTGGTGGTGATTTTCTACCATTACCATTTCATTTGAAAGCAAAATAGTAATAAATAGAAAATAAAGGAATTGACAGCAAACCAGCAGGGCAGGATGTTAAAATGCTCCTCATCAATCTGCTAGAAGGGCAAGACTGGACTGGAACTGCTATGACTCAAAACTTTATTAAAAAAATTATTGCTAATATTTTTCTCTACCGAAGAGGAGAAATAGAAACAACTTACTTATGATACTTATGATAGTTTTAGGAAGGGTCCTCTTGAGGCCCATCCACTGTCCATTATAAACCTGTGTTGCTCATAAGCAAGTCTTCCCTTCCCCTTCAAATTTTGTTTTGGAAAGTTATCCACGTTCCATTAAGCCACTCGGGTTGGCACAGTGTTGCAGAGTCCCAAGAGTGGAGAGGACTCTTCTGTGTCATGGCTCCCTGAGGTCTGGCAGGGAGACAACTGCTGAGGAGACATACAAAGGACGAAAGAGTTTGCTTCACCTGATTTGGGCATTTCTTTCACATCATGGAAGCCTTCCTATATGACATACTTGCATTTTACCTGTCCATTCTTCTTTATTTTCCACCTCCTCCCAGTGTTGATTCATATAACTTTTTCTTACTGGTTTCTTGATGTCTTCATTCCTCATTTATTATCATAAGTGTTACTCTCAGTGAAGCCTATACCATGTTATCATGGTAGGCAAAAGAGATTCAGGTATAGGCTGACCTTTTATTTATAAGGATAAAAACAAACCTATGCAAAAGTCAAACACCTCTTCCACTTGAAGGAGGATCAGGTGACACCTGGTAGCACAGCTTCTGCATGCCATGATGAGTGTTTACAGTGGAGATGGGAAAGACAGACAGCACCTCAATGCTGACACACCCCCTTTGTACCATTCAGAAACAGCAAAGGGCCTGCTAGGCTGAACTGCCTTAATTAAAGAGAAGTTTATCACAGATAAAACCTTGTAGCTGCTTGCCACTCAGTCTCCATTTTCCACATACATACCAGGGAGGAAGGCGCTCAAGAAGAGGCCAGAGTTTGTGAGGAAAATATGCCTTATCTGTTCCAGTGCTTCTGGCTGCTTTAACATCACAGTGGAGCAAACTGAGATGAACAGAACTGACTCCCAGAATTTTACACCTGAGCAGCACTTGGATGCAGTGAAGGATTTTCTTTGACACTTACGGCAGCGCATTGCTCCCAAATCCACATGGTGCTGGCTTAGCTCACCCCTGACTCACTGGTGCAGTGACTGGCTTTTTCTGAGACACAGGCTTTCATGCAAACACAAAACTTCAGTTCTGCATAGATCAGCTCTCTGCAGAACTTTAGAAATTATATTCATTCATTTTTCTTTCCTTTTCCAGTGAATCCAATTAATTGGCTGTGTGAATAGTCAATCAGCTGATGCTTATTCTTTCTCTTTCTGTATCTGACAATGACCTTTTTGAAAGTACACAGTAGGAAACGACTCATGATGACACTGTAATAAACAAAAGTGCCAAATGTGCCTCTAATGAATTACACCTCCAGTGCTGAATGCACTGGGCTCACATTTCCAGTTTTCTTAGCACGATTTAACAATGGCAGAAGCAGAAATAAAAACCTTCTTTTATACTGATGGACAACACTTCATTTACAGGACATAATGCATCAGGGCAACCACAGTAAGTACCTTTTCTCTCTTTATTTCTTGTTTTTGTGCCCATTAACCCAGCGTTTTATTTTTGGAATTCAGGAGTATGTGAGAGACACAGAAATCTGAAGTCTAATTAATTTCAAGTGAACAAGGAACACATCCTACAGTCTCCTTTTAGAGGCTTTTTGAGGCTTTTTTTTCTTTATCCTTTTACGGTCTTCTACCATTTTACATTAAAATAAAGATTCCAGGTGAAACAGGAAGTTTTTAAAATGTGGTGTGGTCATAACTACTCTGAACTACTACAGTGGCTTCACTGGCAACTGCTCATGGGGTTTGCAGGGCATGGCAGCTCAACATGTGACAAAAAAAGCAGTGACAAAAGCCATTTCCCACCATTCTTCCCCTCTCCCCCTTGAACCATAGCATTATGTAGTGTCTTGTTTTTGTGGAAGTTTTTCTGGCTATGCTAGGCTGCTGGAGCACTGTTAAGCTGTTGGCTACCTGAAGGCAACTCGATGTGCCCGAGGCAAGATGTGCACTATCAACCTATCAGCATGTGTGAAAGACACACAAACTTCAAAGAAAGAAACACTTCAGAAGACACCTACAAGCTCGTGCAGAGGATCTGAGCAACACCGGAGGGCGTTCAGTCTGCCTGCAAAGATGCTAATACTCTTAAGAAGCAAAGTTCAGAGATCCTTTCTACCTCAACATAGAAGCAGAATGAAATGAGGAAATTTATATCCTTTAAAGTAGTAATTTTGTTAAGGATACATATTAAGGCCCTCCTTGGGCTCTGTTTGCATGAACAAGACAGAGAAGGTGCCAGGTCTGTGTTAGCATTACATCTGAGACAGCTGTCCTTCAAAACTATTTCAGCACCCAGCATGCTCTGGACATCTGGCATCTCATGTCCCTGACTTTATTGGCAACTGATGCTCAGCTGGAATTTCAAAACAATACAGACCCAGCTGTCTTTTCATCCCCCACCACCATTTTTTTCCAGCAGGAAGCCATGACAGACTGTCTTGTCCACCCAGAATGGTCATGGGACATCAGCACACAGAGTTTGGATGGAGGCTGTGGGACCAGACAAAACCTTTTTGGGTATTTTATGCATAGAGAGTGTTTTCATTTGGACAAGGGGTACCCCTGGGTGTAAATAAACTGGATGAAAAACTTGGCCTTGATCTTGGTAGTTTTCTAAAGCAGAAACCTTAAGGTTAAACTCTGAGAACTCACTATTTTTATCTGCAGAAGAAACGGAGATAGGGAACAGGGGAAAAACTTTTTCAAAGCACAACTACTTTTAAAATAGTGGAGGTGCATTGATTGGAGACAAAATTATTAGATGCTCTTATTTAGAGAATAAGAATAAGCAGAATAAGAGCATCTTATTTAGATTCTCTTATTCTGAGCATCTAAAATTATAAAAGCTAGCTATTTCTAGCTAGTCTAGAAGCATGAATCTATATTTTGTGGTATTTATAAAAAGTAGGAACTTTTGAGATGACTGTCTCGGCATTTGTCTATGTCCTTCCATGATCCACATTGCTGCTCCAGCCTTTGGGTGTTTCTGGGTGACACCTGAGCAGTCAGCCATTCAGTTGACCTCCATCCCTACTTGCTTGCAAAGCAGTTCTTAAATTCTCTGGAAGGCCTTCACACAAGTGGCTGCAACTTGATGTAGGCAGATCAAACACTCCCTCTGTTGTGTGCTTGCTTTTATGTCAGTGGCCTTTGGAAACTCCATAGCATGGACATATCAAAAATGCTTACAGCAATTTCGCTTATTCTAAATGATTTCTCATTTCTTTATTTTTCCTGAAGACTGCGTTACTCAACTGCATTTATACATATTTAGACTGCATATGTGGCTTTATAAACTGTAAATGTTTTTTCATTTTTCTTGGGGTTTTTGTTTGTTTGATTGGGTTTTTTTACCTACTTAGGAATTGCAAGCACACTGCAAGAAGACAGATCAAGGCATGAAGGATGACGGAAGAAAAGATGTTTGCTCTGATGCAGCTGACAGTCGTGCAATTAAACTGCCAGGAAAGAAAACCAATGTGCTTTACTTGTCTAAAGAATGGTTTCAAGCCAAGCACATTTTGTACTGCACATTCAAGGAAATAATTAGCATATCTGGCATTGTAATAGCCCAGCTGATGGGCAACAAGATATTAGTCACTGCAAATAGCTGCAGTTTGTGACTAAAGTAAATTACACGGATGCTTGTTTGACACCATTTATTTGATGAGAAATAGCACACAAATGCATCCAAATAAATTAGAATGCAAAATTACATCTGTGCCTTCCTTTTGAGAACAGGATTAAATTTATTGAAATAAATTTTACATGCTTGCCTCACATTGGCCTGTGTATTTTTTAAGACTAAATGGGCCAGAGACAGTGAGTAGAGATCCTCCAGCCTGTGCATCAGCACATGGGCTCTAGGAGCAGCAGAGTTGGGGATTATTCTATCTGAGTACATTATTTGCAGTAGTAATATGGACAAATCCAGTAACATCCCATATAATTTTCTTTGTGTAGGACTCTTATGTTCCTCAGGTGAGTCAAGAAACAATTCATCTAAATCAGGTAATCATGAAAATGCAGGTATAATACAAGAACCAGTGCAGAGCAATGCCAGGGTAAGGAAGGAAATTGTTGCAAGGAACTACACTTGGGCCCAAAATATCAGTGTCAGATGGGAAATAAGTCAGCCTCTGTTCTCACACTGGATAGCCTGACATCAAGGACACATTGGTGTCAAACATAAATGGTGTCAAATGGTGATAAATGGTGTCAAACAAGTAACCACATTATTTCTTTTTCTGATAGAAGCAAATAAACAAAACAAAAGGTAAACCAGAGAAAGGAAATTTAGTCTTCTTTCCAAGTATTGCTTTCCATAAGATTTTCCTCCAGGGGTAGGTATTTGGGTCTTCAAAAAGCCTGTGTCCCTGCATACTGAAGGATATCACAGGCTCAGCTGACACAATAGGGATGGCAGATCTGATGCAGAAAGTATGTGTCAGCTCACATGTGACAGCAAATTCAGAATTAAATTATCCAGAACCACTCACTCGATGAGTCTTTATAAAGGTAAGGTCACAGCTGCACAGCAGATCTCTGTGCATTAAGGGGTGATAACAAAAGCTCTTTGCTAAGCTGGACTGTTGGTACAGTGGCCTTGACATTGGTATGTGGCTGTAAAATCTGCACATCACCTTTTACAAGATGATAATCTTAGATAAAACTCACCATGGACTAAGTGACAGAAAGGACCTATCAAACAATCCCACACATGGCAAGGCAGAGATTTTTTTTTTCTCACCTAGAAAAACATCTGATTTTAGGCACACAGTGAAATGTCAGCTGTGATTATCAAGATTATTACTGTAGGCAGGTATCCATAGGCGAATTGTGGAAAACAGATAAAGCAGCATATTACCTGCATCTATTATTGATTACATGAGAAACTCTGGGTATATAAGGGGCTCTGAAAAGACATCCAAGAGGGATATGTTTACTTTTCCTAAAAGCCTCAAAAGGCACCAAATCAGTTTAGCTCTTTGTCAGAGGACTCATTTTCATTTTATTGACCAAATCAAATTGAACTTCAGTAGTTTTAGATTCAGTGTTCTTGGAGGAGTCATCTATTGGGAATCTCTGTACAGCCCTTGCTGGCACAAATGTTAACATCTTTTGTGGAGAAACACAGACACAGAACTGCAGACTTGCAGGTGGAGTTGCAGTTTATATGTAAGGAGGAACCACAGGGGAAATTTAATTCTCTTCAGGGGAAAAATTCTCTTCAGAAAAAAACGGCATTCTCTTTAATTTCTCAAGAACTTCTTTCCTCCTGCTGCTTTTATTTTGATTCTTGTTTGCTCTTGGCTGCAGTTTATGCTTTTATAAATTGGCAATGGGAATGCTGCATACTTCCAAATTCTCACTACTGCAAGTGTTCTCATTGTTCATTCAAGAATTAATCCTGCATCTGGACTACAGTTAGACTCCTATTCCTAGCCCAGGTAGCCACTGTGAAATGAACTATCCAGCTTTTTATTATTAACATGTACAAAAGTGAGATTATGACCTGATCTGAATATTAGCACGTGCACAGCTGTGTAAAGTGCTTGTGTCCAAGGTCTCTCCTGGGAGAGCTTGACTTGACTGGAAGATGATGGCTGGGCTCCTGAAATAAATGATTTGGGTGCTGTCACAGGGGTCTGTTCCTATTCAACCTGCTTTCCCACTGCCTTGTTCCAAGCCCTCTCTTGGATATCCTCTCTGGGTTTATAAAAGCCTTTTTTACTGCAGAGATGAGTGGACATTTGGTACATATATAAATGTCTGAAGAAACTGCAATACAAGAGTGAGGCAGGCTCAAGGAGTATTTTGCTTTCTCTATTTATGTATTTTTGAGCCTTTAGAATGACTTTAAAACTTTTTAAAGTAATAAGTGGGTAAATCTCAAATTTTTTTGATGGTTTAGATGCCACATTACCAAAATATTTGTTACATGTGGTTAGTATTAAATTGTGCTGCTTTAAGGTTTTTGGGCTTGTTCTGGGCTTTTTTTTGAGCTTGCTTTTTTTTCTGGTTGGACTGCCTAAGAAGATGACCTTATACTTTGTAATCTACATTACTTCCACATATAGTTTTGGGTCAGTTTAGCAGGTGAAATTCTTCAGGGACACAAATTAACTCCATTTACACATGGCTGTTCAGGAGAATGCAGTGCAGGAGGAAATGTACCAGAGACTTTGCAGCTTTCCAAGGTTTGGATACAAGAGAAGATGCAGCAAAAGGAAAGGGAAATTCTTCCATTTGCTGTGACTAAAAGGGAAGATGCTACTTTTATTTTTAAAATAAAAAGGTGTGCAGCAGGTTGAGGTATATGAAGCTGATGCAGCTGAGGGAGGCAGAGGGGGACTGAAGGGGTTTGAAAGGTACCAGGCATTCTCAGGGATGAGCAGAACAGGAAATATTTGTCCATGCAGATGGGGATGAATGCATCAACTTGAGGTCTGCTCACACTCTTTACAGTTCAGGGGCCTTAATTTTGCCTTTCACAGAAAGAAGAGGCTACCTTGCAAATTCTTGCCCATCATCTCTTCAGTAATCCACACAGGAAATCCCTAGCTTTGGTGGCCAAATGACTTCAAAACTGAAGGAAACTACAGACTTGTCACAACTGTAAATGCCATGCTCCAATAGTTCCAAATTCACAGGACTATCTAAAAACTTAAGTGGTACTTACTTATGGGTGGTTAATGTCAACATTTACATGTATCTGAATTTGTAGCCTTCCAGGTATGCTGCAGTTGCACTTTTTAAATTTTCAATTTTCAGATTCAGTTGCATATTTTCAATTTTTTTTTACTTCACACCTAATACCTTCTTGTGGGGCCAAAGGCTGAAGTTTTGGGGAACAAAAAACCCCAAATCTCTCAGTACAAGTACTGTAGGATTCCTAAGAAACCTGAGATATCTGACAACTCCCTGGTCAAAAGGACCAGGTCTGTGTTTTCACTTGTCCCTTATACAGACAAAAGCCCGATCCAAGATTAAAACCAAGGCTGTAGTAATCTTGATAGGCAATAAATAAATCTGTGAATTTGAAAACCCTTTACAGATTGTATACAGCAGCCAGTGTGCCAATTCTCCTCCGAAACAAGAACGGAACAGTTCCAGAAACAGGACTGTGGGTGAATCCACCTGTGCATTCAGGAACTCTCCTTTGGATGCAGGGAGTAAGAACACTCTTCTTCCTGGGAAAAATCCACCTTTGTATGCAGAGACATGGTGTATCTATCTACATATCTCATTTGTTTCTCTGGAATGCATAGTTATATTTGAATCAAAATGCTTGCAATTTGGATGTATTTTCCAAAGTAAGATGCCTTATTGATGTATTAAATTGAAATAATCCAAAGTGACACTGAACACTCAGAGTAATTTGTCTGACTGCTGTCACCAAGCACTGCTTCTGAAGATAGATGATAAAACTGCTTGAGTTTTTCTGTTTCCTGGGTAAACAGCTGAAGGAAATGTGTCTGTTCCTCTAATCTTGCCCTGGGACATTTGGATTGACATCACTGAGCCCTGTGCCAGTGGACCAAAAGAAGGATAGCACATTTTGGTGACTAATTCAATACAAACAGGAGAAGGCAGCCTGAATTCAACACAGAAAAATAGTTTTAGTGGATCACTCATGAGTCTAGGACCGAAACCACTTGGCAAGTGTCATCACTCACCAGACAATCAGCTGGAGCTTTGAAATCTTTTGAAGATATGAAACAATAGATTCTTACCCTTTTAGCATTTCACCTTGCACAATCTTTAAAGATAGCTCTATTTTTAAATTCAACTTCTTTGGACAAACCAGTTATTTAGACATATCTGGCAACCTGCAGTGTTGAGCACAGAATTGTATAAACAAAACCAAACAACAGCAGCCATGGTACACTTAGAGAATTAAAACCACATGACTTTCACTGGAATTTAGTATGTTCCTTTTGCTTCTCTTTCCCTTCCTTTTCCTCTTTTTTGTCAACTTTTCATCAATCTAGATAGGATGGAATTTAGGGTTTAACAAGAGCAGATAATGATGGGCAAGGCAGCAACTGCAAACTGTGTTGGTAGGAAACAAGCTGTGCTGGTGGGACTCTGTTTTTGCAGGGAACAGAGGAGCTGGGTGCAGCCAGTTGCTTTGAGGACAGGACATGCTCTTGTTTATACAGTGGAGAAAGACAGAGCAGCATCCCACAGTATCTTCTACAGCTGCTCTGTGCTATGTCTGCAGTCATTCAGAGCAGAGTGGGTGCTTTTCCTGTCAAGTTCTTCCTCTCCATGCAGGTGGGGAAGTAGAGAAGGTAGGAAAAGGGCTCAGCTTGGCTTTTTCAAAGTATTATTTCAAATGGAAATGACCTGGGTGTGAGGAGATAATAACTAGTTATGAGAAGAGTCACATGTGCTTTCCCTTCTGAAGCAAAAAAAGACCCAAAGAAGACAGTGAAACGTCACAGGTTATACTGCTCCAGGCTGATCCTGGACTTTGCAAGGTCTGGCTCTGGGGGGAGAAGTGAGGCTTAATCCAGCTACCCTAAATACAACCCATGAAGGGGGAAGGACAGGAGCTGATTGGTGCAGAGGTGGCATGCTTGCAAGGGAACAAGACAATTTTTCCTTTCAATCCCACACCTTGCTGAGGTACGGTCTCTTGTTGGAACAAAATAAAATTTTTATTCGTTGGCAAATGGGAAATAATCTAGATGTGAGTTTCCTAGTTACATATATAGCTCTTGAGGTAGGAGAAAAAAGAATAGACTCGAAAAGATTTTAATTTCTTAATATGCTGACTAAGTTATTCATATAGCATGCACTTATGAAACATTACTTGAAGATGTTCAACTAGTTTTCTGAAAGCTATGCTTGGTATCATTCTACTTGAGTATGCAGCCTGCATTTGTCTGCATAATAGAACTTAAATATCCAAATTCAATCAGAATTCAATGTAAATATTTAAATCTAGATTTTACAAGCTGACAAGACACGGATAAATATTATCAGACTACAACATCAGTCAAAATTACACATAATTCAGTGCACTTGCAAAACCATCAGAGTTTATATGAGCTTGTGAGTGTTTTATGCAATTAAATGGATACCAAAATTAGCTTGGATTACCATGCTGTAGGCAGATTATAACAATCCTCTAGCTAAGACCCCGTGTGGCACCATGGCTGGGCAGTGTCAGCTTTCCTTCTCTCATTTTGAAGAATTAGAAACCAAGCTCTACTGCTGCTCAGATAAATGATTTTATATGCCTGAATGACACTTGTTTTCCCGAAGGAGATATTTATGTGAAACCACTTTAAAATCAGGCCAAGGCAATAATGGGAGCCAGCTGAAAGCAGCCAAACACTGTGTAGTTTGACAATATATTTTATTTTCTTTTTCTTATCTACCCTGGATTTCTTCCTTCTGTCTCACCTCAAAGGCTGCTTCTCTGGGACCTCCTGAATAGTGGTTGAATTTATGGTTGTGCTGATCTCGTTGAGAGCCTTTCTGCCACAGCTAGGGCACATGACTCAGTTTCTGCTGCCAACAAAAATATTTGTGAGACAACGAGAATGATCCCTCATGCAATTGCAGTGGACAGTCGTTTTGAATACAAAAGTGATTTCATGGAGCTTGGGAAGAAGATAAGCAAATGTTTCTTTTGATGCTTGCCACTATTTCATGCTTGTGTGACAGGTTCAATTCCCAACCTTTAACCTTAGTGGATTGATTTTATCAGGTTTCAGGAATAAAGAACTGATCAGTAGCTTAGGAATAAAAAATTTTTATAAATAAAAAATTGACATACATTTCCAGGAATATTTAGTTTGATCTTTAGCCAGTAGCCACAACTCCTAACCAGAACTTTGCTCCAACTTCTTCCTGTGAAGAGGCCAATTGATTCCCCATCCCTATGGTGATGCTCTCCAGCCAGGTGTTTCCCATGCCCACCTTAGCACTTACAAGACCTGGCATTGTCTAAACCTCAGCATGTTTAGGTCGATTGCATGATTTAGAGGTGTCCAGAACTGATAGTTATGGCTTGGTTTTAACCAGATGGATTTAGCAAGCACATTCTAAAGAACAAGGATAAAGGCCAGAGAAAGTTATTAGGCAGGTTCTTTGTGGACTTAATGGGCTCAGACCTCAGAAATAAAGAGCTGAAAAGTCAAGAATTCCCAAATGCAAATTCCATTCTATTAGTTTCATCTATAATTAAGTACAAAACCATTGTTATATTTCAATTTTTTAAAAATTTTCTTTGGTAATATCGACAAAATTAATATTAAATTAGTGAAACACTATCAATTCTACATAAAACATGTCTGTAAAATCCCACTATTGTTAAGACTTTACAAATGATTTATTTTTATATAACATCACATATAGCATTTAATATGTAAAGTCTCAGATATTGACTTGGTTCCTGGATCTCAGTGAGCATGTCATAACAGAAAACCTCACAGAAAGTCTTCAGTCACTCCAATTTTGATCCTCAAATGCTCTGGGTTTGAAATGATGTTACAGTTGGGACACAAAAGAAACTGTTGTCAGTCTCACTCTTTGGAGCAAGGCAATTTTGCTGACCATTTTTCTTGAGAAACAGCACTAGAGCAAAGAGAATTTTTACAGAACAGCTGTGAAAGAAATTAAAATGGGAAACTGTGGCTGGTCACCTTTACTGGAAATGCACTCCATGGGATGTATAACACAGACACAAAGAGAATTGCTATTTTTTTGAAGGCTGAGGACATAAAATATATCCTGGAGAAGACAAAAAAGCACCTGAGTGTGAGTGGGTATGCTCGTCACTTAAGCAGAAGAGCTTAGGCTGTGATTGCTGCATTTTAGAATTCCAAAGGGGAGAGTAATAAATCAATTTAAGCACGGTGGGTATGTTAAGCAAAATCAATGCATGTGCAAATCAGAGCACTTGCACTGCTCCCAAAATGCCACTTTTCAGAATGTGACAAGCGATAAAGAATTCTGTCATTGTTAATGCCACAGACGTAAAGCTTTTAAAATAATGTTTTGTATTACTGTAACCAGCATTGTGATCAGCTGAGCTGCATCCAAGCAGCACAGAGGAAGGAGTTCATTCAGGACCTTTTGTTCTGAAAATATTGTGTCTGTCTTCTGAGTTGAAAAACAGGTTCTGTTATCTACAGCAGTAGCAGCAGGAGGGCATTTATTCAACTTTCAGAATGACATAGTAAACAATATTGTGAGAAAATCATATTTCTGTCTCCTTATCTGAACCAATGTGTTTTAGCAGGATAAGAGGTTACTATATATATTTTTAAAGTCATTTGCTGCCTCCTTATGCATCACAGCTTTTCCTTTGGGAGGATCTCACATATTCCATGCAAAGTACAAATCCAAGTAGAGAAATGGGAGTTCTAGAAGATGGTGTCAAAGATGGGAGATCTGAATTCACTTCTGATCCCTGATTTTCTCTGCATCACTTTTAAAGGTGTGGTGCATTTTGTGGAGTGAGTGAAAGATAGTGCTCTTCTATGTGTGCAACAATACTCAGTAATTTGCAAGATTTTATCATGTACGTTTTTTTCTGGGTTTTGTTTGCCTTTCTTTCATCTCCTCTTTTCCTGACAAATCTGCTGCCTTCTGGTTCCTGCACCATTTTAAGCTGCACATTGTTCAGTTTCTCTGTGGGCTAGTAAATTTGATTATTGTAAGGAATGAAGATATATTCAGGAGTGACTGAAGCAAAAGGATTAGGACTTCATGCAGAAATTATATTTCACAGACTGCAGTGAAATCTTAAAGATGATAGTGTTGCTTCTATGTGAATCACAGACAAGTTTTCAAAATAAACCATAATATTCATAACCCTCAGAACCCATCATCTAATGAAAATCAGCACTTTATATGTGAGAGAGAGAATATAAAGATGAAAGGCAGTGGCAAACTGGAATGACATTACCCTTTCTAGAGAAAAACAAGCAGTTTTCCAAAGGAAACAGAATCTTTCAATCACAGATGTGAACCAAGTCCCTGAATTGAAGCAGAGAACAGAATTGTATTTAATGTCTTAGCAAAAACTTGACTTAGGATAAATCAATGTTCAGCCAGAAGAGATCAGAAACAGGGTGGAAACCTCAGATATAGATATCTAATTTCTCTTCAGGAGAATTACATATCTCTGCCAAAGGTCAATTGTTTGTATGCTGTTTCTTCCCCCAGTGTTTGTAATATGGAATTTAAGCATCTGGTAGAGTGGAAATAGGTCACATCTAGCTGACCCTGAACATTTGCAGCTTAGTTTTCCTCTTTAAACAGTCCTTGTAAAGTGCCAGCAAAGATCTGCCACGCTTGAGCCTCTCTACCCTGGATCATCATTGCTGCATAAGGTGCTGTCATTAACACTAATTCAGTTTAAACATAAATTCTCTTCAAATCTGGCCATTCTTTTCCATTTAATGGTGGTAAAGTTCTTGTCTGATCTATGTAATTGTGCAACTAGAAACTAGGAAGATGGAGAATTAGGCTTGTGTCTCTTTAGTGAGATACTTCAATATTCTTAAATACTTTAACAATATTAAATTGAATAGTTAATCCATTATTTAAAACATGGTCTAATGACTTTGAAGATTACAGTAAACAATATCATAGCAGGAAATGGAAGATAATGTGAAGAGGATTACACACAGTAATAATGGAGCTGCTTGATTTAATTGTTTTCACTCAAAGGCATTTTGTCTTGAACCTTGCAAATCTGGTGTCAAAAATACCCTTTGCTTCTCCAGGGTGTAGAAATTTATAGTAACATGTTCATGAGAAGAAAACCCCTTGGATATAGACAGGGCTGCTCAGCTTGGGGCCATTGTAATCCACTGATCTTTATTTACCTTTGAAAAATTTGCTTTTGTAAGAATGACAGAAAAAAGTCAATAATTTTAATCACTTTATTTCTTGTTCAAAATACATATGAAACAATTAGAATAAAATTATTTCAAATGAATTCTTTTATTTTTCTTGTCTTTTTTAAATATAAAATTATCACAAACTGTACACTTCATAACATTTTTTGAGGTTTCATTGTTACATATTTTCTTCAGAACTGACAAATAGATTCACACTTTCTAGAGAATACATTGTAAAAATACTGCAATGTGTTACAGCTCTTAAAGGCTAGTGCAAAAGAACCCATTTACTATCAGTAGTACAATTTATGTTGTCAAGTTTCACAAATGGCCATTTAGCGCATACAAAAAGCCAGTAACACAAGTTCAAAAAGTTTTGTTTTCTTGTCTCTATAACGCAGAAGCCAAGGATATTGACTTGAACAATGTCTAGGTATCAAATCACAGACTTCATTTAAAAAGTCACATCATGAACACTGAATAAAGGGTACTAAAACAGTCAGGTATTTAATATTAGATCTTGGTCAGCCAACACCACATAGAAAGAAGAGACAAAATCTTAGAAGAACTCTGCAGTTCTCTGTAAGCTACATAGACTTGGCAACATTTCTGATCTAATCATAAAGATTATTTTAAAGGTAGGGAGTTCTGTTAGAGTTTGGGCCAGTTAGGGCCTAATCCAGAACCCTCACTGTCACAGCAAAGATGCTTATCCTGACAGACATTGTGTTGGGTGCTTTCTTTTATGTTTTCAAGATATTGAGTGTTTAAATATTAAATATTAAGTGGGGTTTTTTATAGCTGTCAATATTTCCTGTGGCCTGGAACTCCTTTTTAACTTCCTACCTTTTGAAGCATACACTCTGGAGAATGCCTTCCCCACAAACAAGCATGTTCTAGGAAAACATGATGTTCTGTGCTGAAGCAGGGATGTGGCTAATTTCTGTTCCCCTCCCCCTGCTTCAGTTTTCACCAGGAGTGCACTGAAGCCAGTCAGCTGGAATGCAGCATGGACTACAAGCTCATGGGAAGGATGGATGGAGAAGCTTTTTGGGACTCCCCTTGTGGTGGAAGGAGAAGCTTTTTGGGACTCCCCTTGTGGTGGCTGGAGAAGCTTTTTGGGACTCCCCTTGTGGTGGCTGGAGAAGCTTTTTGGGACTCCCCTTGTGGTGGCTGGAGAAGCTTTTTGGGACTCCCCTTGTGGTGGCTGGAGGAGCATCTGGGTGGCTCAGAGGAGCCCGTGCTGCAGCCCTGCTGCCGAGGGGGAGATGCCAGCCAGCTCTGCCCACTCCCAACCCAGCCAGCAGGACTAAACTGGTATGGAGGGAGCTGAGACTGACAGGTCACAGTTAGCACGTGATTATTATTTAATAATATTTCACATGGTTTTCTGAACAAGCCCCCTTGTGATCTTCCCCAGAAAGTGGAGAAAGCACAAGTCAGAAGTGCCCCTCCAAATCAGGATGCCAGCTTCTAGGATTTATATCCCATCCTTAGAAATTTGCATTTAAGTCCAACATATCCTACAGAAACCTAAATAGAGAAGCATAGAAAGAATTTAGACCTACACTTGGAAGAAAGAGGAACAAGGAACGATACTAAATATATATCTATGCTTTTTCCTTCTACTGAGAAATAGTTTTCTATTTATTTAACAAAATTAAATTTTGTTCAATATGTTTTTCCATAGAAATATAGACTGAAAAGAAGTGCTTTATATCTGATGTGCAACAGCACTATCTAAAAATTCCATATCAAAGGTTTAGTCTATACACACACCCTCTGAGCTTCAAAACAAAATGGCATTTTGTGGAAACCTGCAGGCCACCATTAAAAAGGAGAATTCTGTAAAAATACATCACCTCTGTGTCTGACTACATAAACAAGACATTTTTATTTACCAAGTCAGGCAGCTGAGGCTCATCTTTCCTAGCAGTATTAGTAAAATCAGCATTTGCAATAATAGTTCATACCCCAGAGATGCGCTGAAGACTTCTAATATCGTCTGAGCTGTCAGGAAGTGACAAAAATCCGTGGTGGATGTAAGAGAAATCATTCTGCTTGCCTTGAGACTGGGCTCATTTCAGGAGATGCTGTGACACATCCTCACGTGTAACCTGATGTGGAGTGCTCCGAAATCAATAGCAGTGCTCCTGCTGGATTTGGGCTGGCCAAGTACAGAGTGCTGTGCTTTCAGAGGAAATCACATATTAAAATGACCTGCAGAGTGACTTTGCTGGATACATTTAATGGTCTATTATCATGATATTAAGAAAATATTTTTGTTTTAATTAATGCAAGAACTATTGGCATATAAAGTAGCAAGTGATTGGCCCAAAAGAAGCCTCCTTTTGAAAGCATGCTAGAATTCTTGTGTATTTGGAATAGGGTGATGAATAGATGCTTTAGCAATGTAAAAATATATAAATGAATGTGTCTTGTTAATACTTACACCTTAAGAGGCTGAACTGAATCACTTTTATTGTGCTATATTATTCCAATAACTATTAAAACTACATTAGATACATTTACCATTTGGTGTTTCTCTTGAGATAACCCAAAAAGGGAGGTGGAATATTCTAATTCTAGTCAGAAAAAGTCATATGAAAAGGAAAATGCCTTTTTGCCAGTATCTTTATATTTTACTGCCACGGATATTTTTTGCTGAAAGGGTTTTTTACATTTTTTTTTTTTTTTTGCATCAATATTATTTTCAGTGCATGAGTAGATTGGTACTTTAGTACCACTTTTTGCCCTGCTAGAGATTAAATTATAATGTTCTGTCTTGAGAAAAAGTCCGTTTTTAACAACAATGAATGAAAAAAAAGTAAAGAAAAGTTTAAAAGCCATGTTGGTATAATTAGAATGAAATCTCTTTTCTCAGCACAGATTACTCATCATCTAAAGCCCTCTTTGGGCTTTAGGACTGCTCTTTGACTTCCTACACTGCCCTGTGCCTGGAGGGCAGGCAGAATCAGAGCCAGGATTTTAGGGGTTAATCCTCAGAGCTTCTCTGAAACCTGGCTGTGCCCTGCAATTGTTTGCCTGCTACTGGCAAGTAGGTAAAGTGCAATAGTGCCAGGCTCCCTTTCAGAGGAACGCAGAAAAGCTCCAGCTGCGCAGATTTCGGCTGCTGGCTCAGATAAAGCTACACTTTCTCATTAGTGATTTTGATTCCCTAGACCAAAGCTACCTTTGTGGACTAAGAACTGAAAAGGTTGTAGGTTTAAAGAAATTAATCAGGTTCTTGTGCTATGAGGATAATTAAGATCATTAAACACTTTTTATACACAGAGCTTGAAAGGAACAGATGTAAGAGTATGACGTGCTCTTTGGAGAGTCCACAAAATCTCCTTTTTCATTTTCTGTGGTAGCCCAATCTCCATTTACATGAAGAAGAAAGACACACCCATCCACACATACCCGTTTGACAAAAATAATTACAGCTGGCAATTCTCTGTCTTGTTCAGCTATGCAGTAATTTCCCTCACAGCTATTATTACACAATTAAGCCTCAGAAAACCAGGGTGAGGGAAGTAATGGTCCTCTATTGATCACTCTGATTTTTAATAAGAGGCAGCCACTCCCAGGGTGAAACATTCACAGTACACCCACTACTATGTGACAATCTGGGACAAAGGAATAAGAATTCATTATTTGGCTGAACCTCCATGAATAGGAAGAACAGGAGGAGATGGGATTTGGCTGAGACCTCAGTTCCAGGACCCTATTCATACACAAGGACCTGTGGGATATTAAGGGAGAAATATGCCATAATTATGACTTCAGATTTTTGAGTCATCAGAGAATTAAGACCTGCAGCAGCCCAAGGACTTGTCCACCATTTTGTGGTATTAGTTGGGGCTTGACTTGAGGATAAAACCAGTACCTTGTGTACCACAGCAGCATCTCCAGAGGTGTTTCCTATTGGTAATTCAAGCACTCTTTGTCAGAAGCTTTGATAATGTGAAGAGGTGACATTATATAAAAATGTTTTTTCACCTATTGGAGATCTTCCAGCCTAAGTCAGGTGCAAATAAATAAGAGGCCATTACAGCATCTAGAGAGGAATGTGTCTGAGGACGTGTGGGAAATGTTCTTTTTTTGCCTCAATTGTGCTGCAAGAAAAAGACCAGGGGGATAGGATGTGCCATGAGCAGCTATCAGTGCTCTTTGGTCTGTGAATCCTCTGAGAGCAAGATCTGTGGGGCAGAGGGATGTTTTTATTTCAAAGGACAGACTCAGGTTCTGAAAGTGGCTCCCACTACCCTCGTGAGCTTGCAATGGCCATACAAGATACGAGGTAGGGGAATCACATCAAAAATCCCTTTCTATTTGGAAGTATTTGTTACACATACATTTTTCTCTATTGAAAAGACTATTCAATCCCTTTTAATATTTTCCACTTTTCCTTTTAGCAGTTTTTTTTTGTTTTCAGTTTTTGTTTGTTTGTTTGTTTATTAATTTTCTAGAGGGCTCTTTTCATACACTACAGGCTTTTCCCCTCCTCTCTTGTCTCCTGTTATGGCTCAGATGTCACAAGAGATTTTAAACATCTTGTTCAGTCCTCTTCACTTCTGTTCCTATTATCAGTCTGAACCCATAGCATACTGAGAAAAAGAAACCTGATCCTTTTTCTCTCTCCTCTTGCAGACTGCTTTTATGGAAATGCATCTGCTTTACAAAAATGTCCAACAGCCTACAATTTCTCCTGAAATTAACCTAGAAAATGTCACAAAAAAATGGATTCTTTTTTGTCAGTGCTAATCTTAAGTGCTTAAAATTCCTGCCTGTGATGTTAACAAATATTTGTTGGAACATTTCTGATATTTGAAATCACACAGGACCAGGCAACTAGGAATGCTATACCTGCAGGAAAATATTGCTTTATAATCAGAAACACAGTCTTTCCTTTTTAAACTAAGAGGTCCCAGGATATCAGGTCTTAAATCTACACCATTACTCTACACAGGAAAGCAATTTTAAGCATATTCTAGAGCTTAATTTATTGTACAGAAAATTTTTACTCCCTGCTCTTGTTTAAATTTTATTTTATTTTCCTCATGGGTGGATGCATGGATAGATTTACTTTACTTCAGGGTCTTGAATTTTTAAGGTATGAAAATATCCCAAACTGTTTAAAATCAATCTCTCAAAAACACTTATATGCTTGTATTTTGAAGGAGAGGAAAATTGTATAAAAGGTAGGTTGCTGCCATGAAAACATGCTTCTGGCACTCTTTTCTAATCAATGACTTTGTGAACCCTGAAGTTGTGATGAAATTGCTGTGCCCTCACCCTTTCCTTGGTCTGTCTTCAGTTCTTTTTTTGTGTGAGACTTCCTGACTTCACCTCTCCAGAGGAGAGGCAGGATTTCACAATTCTTTAATTTTTGCTGGGCTTTGGGACACTGTGTCTGTCTTAACTGTGCCAACCCAGGCAGTCTAAATGGATGTGCAACTTTTCTTTTAGGGAGTCTGTGAATACTCCACTTAATTAAAAATAGAATGGTATTTAAATAGTTCATCTTAAATATCCAAACTTAAATATTTCAAATAATGGAATTGAAAATAAGTCTATATACATATTTGTCCTGCCTCAAGCTTTCCCATTCATTCATGGGAGAGCAACCAAGCCTATTTTCTCTGTGAACTCCAGTACCAGCTTGCATCCTCAGTCTGCTCAGACATAAATCTTGTCTGCTCTGAATCAGATCTCTTGATCTTTCCTGTGCCCTTTTTCCTATGCTTGCTTGGGGTTCCACCATTTTAGGTGAGATGCATTTTTCAGACTGGTTATAGCATCAGCAGACTCTGCCAGGCCACTAAGATGGACATTAACATTTTATACAACTCATTTGCTCCTGAGAGACACTCCCCTGTCAAACATTTCCTGCCTGTTTTTCCCTAAAGTAGATTTATTGAACTCACCTAGCTCAGGACCAATAGCCAACTCAACATATTGTATTCATAAATTATTACAGGGCAGCTCCACTTTCATCACAGCAGCTCTGTGACTTCCTGCAGATCCAACTTCCAGAACATACTGTCTTGACTTATTTTTCGGGGAGTCATCATTCCTTTTCCACAGGAGGGAGCTTGGGTGTTCTGGCAGCCTATATAACCTTTATTTCTATGTGTTAGTTATGTTTTGACAGTGTTGGCACTGAGGATCTTCCATAGCATCGACAAGGCTCAGCAGCACAGGCTTAGCCACAGAGTGCTGCTGCAAGAAATGTCGTCTCTGGCCTCAGCAAGGCACACACACTTGTCCTTGGCACCAACAAAGTGGATAGTCCCCATGATGGCACAGTGCCAAACTGTTTTTTTTTCCTGTTCTGCAAATTTAACATGCTCTCTGCCCTTCCAGGGGACTGAGCCCCATGTAACACAAAAAACACAGTCCACACTTGGGTGGAACAAAAATTCGCATGGCAGTAGCAGAGGCATTCTCCTCTCTGAGCTTGTAAAGAGGTTTCCCAGCAACAGCAAGGTTGTAGAGGTGCTATCAGATAAAACATCAAATCACA
Organism: Dicaeum eximium; assembly: GCA_013396995.1. Lineage (NCBI taxonomy): Eukaryota > Metazoa > Chordata > Aves > Passeriformes > Dicaeidae > Dicaeum > Dicaeum eximium. Next base: position 91,843 of record VWZP01003312.1, on the reverse strand, counting down.
GCCCTGAGCACCTGCTATCATCAAGCATCCCTTAGCACTCGGCACAAGATTGAAGGTGTTAGTTCCATTTTCCTGACCAGATTCCCTTGTGAAATTCAAATCCCACCTGCAGCTTCACTTTCTCTTAGATTTCTAGCTCCTGGTTTCCTTCAGGCTGTTAAAAAACTGCCATTTCCCAGGGTTAAGGAATAGCAAAATTGTGCAGGAGATATTTATTCATCTGGATGAGTTAACAAAAGACACTTTTAGAAGTTAAGGTATTATTTGCCTTGGAAAAGACAAATGCCTGTGATCAGCGCCTCAATTAACTCCTATGCTTAATACTGATGCTTCTTCATGAACGTGCTTCTTTTGTCCTGTTTTACAGCAGAGAAAGAAAGCACAAGTGGTAAAACTGTTATTGGAATTATTATCTGGAACTTTTACTGGAATTATTATCAGTTTCAGGAGGAAGGTTTCCATTTCAGGGTAGTGCAGCTGCATGGAACAGCTTTATGTCTACTGCCACATTTTCCTTCATCTTTCCTAGCTCTGTGGTCTGCTCTGTGCCATAATTCAGCTGTTTTCAGAGAGCTCAGTCTAGACTGTCAAGGCTCAGAAGCTAAATAAAAGTGAATCGCAGGTTAAACTGAGTCTCTGCTGTGGTGTGAATGAGAGAGAAAGTGTCCCATCAAAACATGCATTAATATTTCTGATCTATAAGGTGTCTTTTATCCATATTTGGATGGTCCAACACATATTACATGAGCTTTGTCAAAAGTCTCCTCGCTGTCTGATTAACATATACATCATATTTTAACACCTACTGAATTTTCAAATGTTCATTTGTAGAAATAATGTCATATGAACTTTTCAGGTCAAGGAACTCTCAGTACAGATTTGTCAAGTGTTTATCATGAACTGAAATGTATTTCTGATTAGGTGTGGGTGTTCTGTTGTAACAGAAGTGCTAAATAATAGTGATGGTACATCCAGCAAGTACAAGTATGTGCAAATCTAGGTTTTTGCATGCTCACATAAGGTGACTTTCGAATTTGGCAGGCACATTTATGGATTTCTGAGAAATGTTACATTTTCAGCAGAAGAACTCTATTACTGAGTTCTGAAATACCCTTGTTTTAAATGTTTGCTCACTCAAAAAGTACAGTCAAATGATTTCAGATGTATAAAGCCTGTTAAATTAATGGAGTATAATAAAAAGCACATATAAAAGTTTGTAAAAAAGAGATAGCAAAATAATCTTGTAACTAGGCTACCATGTATATGTTGTACATCATCATGTTAAAAATTTTTAAAAGGATTGCATTGAATCCAATTAAAAAGCTGAGAAAGAGGAGAAAAGGATGGATCAAATGAATCTTTTAACTAAACTTTTTCTTAATATTGCTCCAAAAATGCATCCACAGAAAGAAATTAGGTAATTGCTTTTTCACTTGAAAAAAATTCAACCCAATGAAAACATTTATTGATAGCTGAATATTTTCTTCAAAAATATTGGGAGTGGTGGTGATTCTTTAAGAAAAATGTATGATTTTGTTACTTAAACATAAGAAGCCCAAAGAATTGCATTTATTGAAGAAGAAATTTTGCAGGGGAAATTGCTGGCCACTTTATCTCTGACAAATATTCATATTCCTAAGCCCAGAGTAGACAGAAGATGGTGAGGAAGGAGCTGGTTGCTTGCTTATGCTCACCTGGGCAGTGTGAAAGTATAAAAAAAGCCAGGCTGTGCAAATGCAATTCTTATTAAGTACTGGTGCTGTTTCCAGTAAACTGCTTCAAGCAAAATAACTCAGGCCTTTAGGAAAGGAAGCTTTTCTAACTGTTGTAAAAGTACTACAGCATATTTTAAACCAGCCTTTTGCCACATTTGAGTTTTTCCAAATTAGGGTAACGCATGAGATATGGGAGAAATGTGGATAAGCAGAAAAAAAAAATCATGATGGGAACAGGGAACTTGCAACTTCTCCAAATTTCCAAATTAAAATATTTAAAATTCCTTAATAAAGATATACATAGAGCAACATATTCCTTGACTTAAACTGTGCTAAGTTCTTCCTTGGTGCTTCTGTGATGTCACTGAGAGTAACTTGTGAACCAGGCTCTGAACCCAATGGATGGGTTATGCTAAGTACATATCCTGTCTTTTGAGACAGCTAAGGAAATAATGGGGAAAAAATATCTTTTCCACTAATTCTATTAATCACTGCTAAGGGAATAAATATAATTACATAGGGGATAATTTTGAAATTAGATGTCCAGATGATTTTGCAGTCTGATTTCTCCTAGATGCAGAGCACCCATCAGTCAAGTTTAGACGCAGAAGTCATTCACTACTGTTATTAACAATACCAAAAATAACACAACAAGGGGGCACAAACCGAGCCTTTGGTATTTGACAACAAGTAAATTTTAAGAAAATGAATCTTGAAACACCTTACTACCTATGAAGAAACATACAGGATACTCATAGAGAACAGTAAAATAGGTAAAAATACGTTGCTCATTGCTGAACACTTATGCTACATTTGATCGTGAATTTGTTAGCTTTTTGGATATTAGGTGCAAAAAAGTGCAAAGAATATTTAATTAACTGTTACAGTACCACATTACAAAAAGTATTTTCTAGGCCACAAAGGCCGCTGTTGATATGATTTATATTAAGATAAATGTATACATAAAATAGTTTTTCAATCTCCATATATATATATATGTTTCTATATCAGCCTTGCAGAATCATGTTGAAAATTATCTAGGCCACAGAATTTTGTTAGGATAACAATGATGGGAGGGAAAAAAAAATCTCACAGAGGAGAGTTCTCCTATTAAAAAAACTTACTCATCCAGAGCAAAAGGAGGAATGAAATTCTGCAAGGCTGCTCTGTATTTATGATGATGAAAATACAATCTTGAGCAGGGAGGATCAGTGCTCAGCATTACCAATCCTCTCTGGGAGAAACCATTTCTGCCTAGAGGCCACGAATAACAGCCTGAAACAGGCATTCAAAAACTTGGGCTGGAGCCTTTTCTTTTTTCCCTTTTTTCTTTCTTTCTTTTTATTTTTCCTTATTTGTAAAGACTATCTGAGATTGATTTTGATATTTATTTGCTTGCTTGCTGTGTTCATAGGCAGAGGAGTCAAGGTATAAAAGCTGCCTCCCTTTTTTGACTTAGATACACGTGTAATGTTAAGACCAGCCCTGCTAGCTTTTCTGGAACAGTTAAGACACTTCAAGGTGTTTTTGTCTGTCTTAGAGATTAGTCAGTGGCATGGAGGGACTGGATCTTCAGGAACATTTTCTGTGTCAGCCAGGCTAAACCAACTCAAAATGGTTCTTCAGAAGTTTGCCAAAATGACCTTTTCCCTTGATATCCAGATTAATTCTCAAAATTTCTTTCATTATCGTAAATCAATCTTCCTTTGGCATTTTTCTCCTGCATGACACTTCTGTAAAAATGCTGTTTTAGAAAACACTGTCTCCTGTGTTTTCTTTATATATATTGCAAAGATACAAAATTGCCACCACCCAACTTTTTTCTAATTACAGTCCAGCTTTCAAAACCTCAGACCCAATCGTGCTGTCTGTGCTACACTCTTCACAGAAAGAAAAGAAAAAAGGAAAAAAGAAAGTAACCATCTGATTTACCTTATTGGGGTAAACTGCAGTGTTTAGAGATAAATCCTTAAAATAATATGTAGTTCTCTTCAAGTTTTTAAAGTATCTGACTACAGCCAATAGATTTTTGCATTTGCTGTCACTGTGTATTCTAATAAATGGGTTTACTTGCTTGTAAAATAGTCACATTTCAATTTCTTTCTCCATAGACTGACAGAAAACACATCTCAAATTCATATTTAGCATATGTGTCTAGAGGCATCCAGCCAGCAACCAGAAACTAAATTCCATGTGTGCCGCGCACTCAGTCAAAATAACTTCAAAGAAATCTAAGTGTCGCATTAAATCAAGAATCACAAAAATGTTGTGGGTAACTGCAATATTTGGTCAATTTTGTGAAGAGATAAGTCACATTAAATCAACTCCTTTACTTCTGAGCATTCTCCCCTCTGCAGCTGGACTTGTGTAGAGCTGCAGCTGTCATCATGAGCGCTGGAAGGTTATAACTGCATAGATCCAGTTCTCATACCTGTTTCATAAGGGCTGGACTAAAACCCACTGAAGTCAGTAGATCTGCCTTATTGGCTCCAGTGGGCTTTAAATCAGCCCTTTCTCCCTGCCCAAGGAATGAACTGATTTTCTAGATACTCAAACGTGACAACAGTTGTTTTCTTCATGCAACATTCAGCTTGAAGTGCTATCTTGCAAAGTCATAGAGGATTTAGTGCAATTTAGAAGGAATTTACTACATGAGCTATATATGACTATTTGCTCTCCCTCAAAAGAATTAGGTGTTAAAAGCCATAGTAGTTTTGAATTGCTTAAGGGATCTTTTTTTCTGGTTTCTTTGCCTATGAAAAAATACAGGCCCCATCAAAACACTGCTTGAATATGGCACTGGATATATGCCAGAGATAAAACAGGTGAATGAATTTGCACAAGGAAGGGTTATATTTGCCTCGATTCAGCTTCATTCACACATTAACAAATTATTATAAACTGTCATATAAGACTTGAATCTTAGAAAGATGTATTTTGATAAAAAAATACGGATACAGCTCATCTGTGGCAGCCAAACCTTCTGTTTATGGAGCTGTGAGCTACAGGGAGCTTTGGACACTGACCATGATGAATCCATTCTCTGTCCCTAGGGCGTCAGCGGGGGCTTGGGTGAGGAGCAGGATCCCTGGCTATCAAAACTGGTTGCTCGGCCAGGCAGCTGCAAGAAAAAATTGTTATTTTTACAAATGTCATCATATCTGGCTGAGCACCACGCTCATTTCAGAGGAGGAGAGACTCTGTCAAGAAAGAATCCAGATCACATCTAGACCCTTTCTAGTCTCTGGATCAAAGCCTCTGGTGTCAAAGTCTCCAGCAGAACTAATAACAGAAAGAAAATTTCTGAAGTGACCTTCTAAAAATGCCTCTGACTCATTTCACAGGAGTGGGTTTATTTCACCAATAAGGGTGGTACGTCTGTCTCCTAACTTACATAAACCAGACAGAGCCATGAACCTCTAAAAGACAGTTCTCTGCTGCCTTGACTCAGTTTCCTTGCCCCCACACTCTTTTTGAAGCCTTGAAATTATGCTTTTCTACCTCTCACAGGACATGTTGCGCAGCCATGTGCTACAGAGTGAGGAAATCACATGGCCTCAGGCAGCAACTCATTTTTCTACAGAGATTGCTTTTGTGATGGGCTAAACAGTGCCTCTGTGCCCCTGCTGCTTCCTAAGGCTTCAATACGTATCTTTGTGAGTCCAGAGCTGCGAGGATTTTGTGTACAGAACACCAACAATGTGTGGCCACAGCAGCTCACAGAGGGAGTCCAAGCCCAGGGACTTGTAGATATAATCACCCTACATTTGGAAAAGCTTCCAGTAAGCGTCTGTTGAATAACTCTGGAGGGAGCTGCTGTTATGTTGCCACAATTTAGCCTAATTTGCAGGCCAGTGACAGATTAATGTTTTAGCAACAGCAGCTTATGCTAAAGATTTTTTGAATAGGAAATGATTGCTTTTGAAATTTTTGCAAATGATCTCTTCTAAGTAGCTGTAAGCTCTTTATCATAATCTCAGGAAATTTTAAATGTCTAAATGTAATCTTAAAATGCCATCAGAGCATCATGGAAACTGTTGAAATGTCCCTTTTAAGTGATAGATAAACCCATGCAACTAGATTTAGGCTATGCTAATGATCTGCTACCTGATCTAGAGGTGCTGCACTGATTTTCATGATTCTCAGAAGCCTGTAAATGTGAGGGGCAAAAACCATTCAATTTCAAGGAGAAAATTTTGCTACTTACCTCTACTAGTGGGTGCCAGTGAGTTATTGGTTTACGTGGGTAAGCCAGCATTTCATTCCAATGATCTCTTCCAAGGCCTTCGGCATCGATTCCTGTCCGGCATACTCCAATGACCTCATTGTGCCCTACTCTGAGAATTGTAGAAAGAGAGATTTTTTTTTAATAAAAAATAGTTTTAATAACATCTGATATACAATTCTGTTTGCTGGCTTAGTGTGGCAGAGAATACATGACCAAAGTTTTCACATCATTTACTACAGATACTAGTTGGTAGTACAGTAATATTAAATTCTGTAATGGTAACATCAAAAACCTCCAGCCACTACCAGAGTGCTTCTAGCAGCTATAAAAATAGCAATGAAAACATAATCCTTGCCATTAAAAGGTTACAACCCAAAAGACAGAAGGACAGAAAAGGATCATAATACACAAATTTATCTGAAAGAAACCATGCTTGAATTTTGTGGGAGAGGAAGGTGAAGGAAAATGGTGGGGAATACATTTCCTGCTGCAAATGATTCAGACGTAATTTCATAAACTATTTCTCAGCTCTAGCTGTTGTGATCTTTGGAAGTTCAGACAAAATGTGAAAGAGTCACAGCTCTAATAGGCTATACCTTAATACTGCGTGCTCCTCACAGTGCCATAAACTGGTTGAGGAGCACCAGAAAGTAATTTTCTGTATCTTGACTCTATGTACCTTAGAATAATGCTTTCCAATTTCCCCTTAGCAAGTGCAGGGAAAGGAGGAGCTGCGGAGGACTGAAGTGTGCAAGCTGCTCTGCTCCTTCCCTGCTAATGGCACCACGGTGCCACTCTCACGTCTGACTGACAAAGTCTTCCTGGCAGAACTTGGAGAACAACCAGAATTCTGATGGCAAGGGAAAACAATCTGAAGGGTGATGTTACTAAATTGGACTGTCACTGTTTATCTGCCCTGCAATCTCAAGAGCTCATTGCTAATAGCACTTGAATGAAGCAGACTAGGCTGGGGCAGGATTCTGTCAGTCACGGTCTTGATCAGCCTGCAGTCCTTCAGCCACCCTAAGCAGGAGTCTCTTCCTGTCAATTCTAAGTGAAGTCGTAGATAATTAGTCTTAGACGTGTTATCAGTGAGGGCTGAACCCAAAGGTTACATATTGAAAGGTTATTTTACTGAATCAACCAAAAATTAATTATGACTTAATTCAATGATTCTATAATTAGCATTTTATTCCTTTTTAGTCATTGAAATTTTCTTCAGTTTCAAATACCTGCTATTTAAATAAAAATTAGAGGTGTGAGGGACTTTTTTAAGCTAGAAGACATACCTAATTTATAAAGTTTGTACATAGTCCAGCCCCCCGAAATGGACAGGAATGTATGTCAGGGCTAGTGGCTTGAAAGAAAATTGAGCCATATTTCTTCCTCATCATAGTTATTTATGACACAGATAACACAATGCCATGTGCTCTAAAAGGTGTGAAAGCTTTAAACCTCTTCAGGAAAAGGCCCCAAGGCTTTATCTTTTGTGACACTGGATCTGCTTGTAAGCTTAAGGAGGCAGAAAGCAGTCGCTTGCAGTGATCAGGAATTGTCTCAATGGTCAGAAAGGGAACTGTGCTTACCTATCATAATCCATCACTGCAATGGAGAGGCTGACCTGGTCCACATTCTCTGGAGGGATATCAAAGATGATGGCCTCATTATAAATGGGATTCAGCGTGTTCTTCTTTGTGGTTGTTTTCCGCTTTTTCAGCCTCCGTCCCTCGCACATCAGCGACACTTTGACGTATGGATCTGAGCAACAGATAAGCAGTTCATGTGTGAGGACTCCACTCAAATGTGTAGCATACGAACAATATTTGTGGTAGGAATGTTATGCTGCTGAGGTAAAAGGTTGCAAAGGTCTGAGTGACCCTGGCAAACACTGCTTCCATTCCATGTTGTGAATGCAAAGGAGAGGTACCAAAAGGGCATTCTGAACAGACACACTGGCTGCCAGTCCATTTAAGCTGGAGCCTTTTCTTTTTTCCCTTTCATATCCATGTATCCATTCTCCTGCTACTTCCATCCCACAGCCATGTTAGACACACAAAACCCAAGGAGTTCTTACTCATCCCCTTCCTGAATGGACTCTGCCTTGTTTAAAAGAAGTAGATTCACCTGATGCGCCAGTTATATCCATTGCTTTGAGATTCCGACATTTGATGACTGTCAAAGTCATTCTCCCAGCAGTAGGCAAATAACAAAGGGAAAACATGATCTCACCCAAATCTATGCTTTCCTGAAAGAGAAAAGCAATTATTAGAAACCTGATCATACTGCCAAAATTCAGTTCAGATCATATAGAACCGTAATTTTTTTTTTTTTTTAACATGGAGAGAAGCTTCTTTTGCAGCCTCAGATGCTTCTGAAGAGGTCACAAGCAATGTTCAAAAATTATTTCTATAAAGTACAGGAGGAATAACAACAAAATAATATTTTAGGAATAAGATCTTTGATTACTAAACTGAGAAATTAAAACAAAATCAGAGTCAGAATTTTCTGGATTCCTGGTCTTTTTGTGTTTGAATTCACACAAACGAAAAGGTGCTGAAAGTAGAATATCAAGTTCAGCTCTGGAAAACACTCATACTCCATCAGCCCCAATAGAAAAAATCTGATGGAATATTTAGATCATGCACATTTACATGCCCTTTAGGCACTGGAATTTATGTAGAAGAATAATTTCTGCCCAGGTATGTGTATTAAAAGCTAATCCTGTCAAAGTGCTTCAAAAAGAAGAACATGCTTGTAAAAGTTGCCTTCTTTACTGCTCTCAATGTACTTTGAGAGGTTGTTCTGTGTCAGAAGAAAAGCAAAGTAAAGGAGTAGCACCTACAGGTTTCCTGGCTCAACAACAGCTTTTTGGAGGCTAATATACTCAGAAGGATGCATAAGGTCCACGTGAATTTTAATAATGCTCACAAAGAGACAGGTTCTATATTGAGACCATGTGCTAAGTACTCATGCAATAAGATGTTGCCATACAGTTTAGATGCTACAATACTCAAGATGTGTAACCTAAGGGAGTTTCTACCTGTTCTAATTTTTTCCTTTTCTCAGTCATACAATTATCCTAACACTGCAGAAATTTAGGGTTTGAGATGTTTGTTATGTTCTAAATTGTTTCTGTTCTAAATTTTAAATACACCTTTTCTACCTCCCCACGCCCCAAAAAAATTGCATATTGAGATCTTAGGATATGAGTTTGTAAGGGAAATGTAAGGAAGCCACTCTGTAAGGCAGCCTCTCTCAAGCATGCTCATGTGATCTCAAAGGACTTTTTTTTTTTTTGACTAATACTAAAAAGCTTATTTTTAACATTTCTGCTTCAATATTTTATCTGTCAAACCTACAGTTACCCTGAGAGTACAAATTCATTTGAGAGCTCCTGGATTTACTGTACAGCTGTTCTAGCATCAGAAGGCAAGCATAATATATTTTTAAATGAAATATATTAAAATAATGATTGCTGTGTAGATGACAAATATATTATTTACAGTTATAAGACAAGACTGGGCTTCTTGTTCACATTCTTCAGCTGCTTATGTGAACAATTTTATCAACTTCCTTCAGGCTAATACTCTGTCTAAATTGAAACAAATATTTCACATCTTTCTTGAGTAAAGATGAACTTAATCACATGCTTCAGGGTGTGAGTTTTTTTGTATTTTGTTTTGTTAGTGGTTTTTTCCCCCTGCATTACAGACTAGATTGAAGAATACAGTTCTGGAATATCTTTAAAGTCTCTGTTGCAGTGGTAATAAAATATTGACTTTTGTGTAGGTTGGTCAATTCACAAGTTCAGTCATTTTGATGGGATTTTGTTTTGACAATTACTAGCTTGATAAGCATGTGAACATGCACTGTGGGCAAATTTCATGCTTGTCAGAATTTCAGATTTCTCAGAATTTAAAAATGATTGAGCTCATTCAGTTCACATAGGACAAATACAGCTATTTGACCTCTCCCTCTCTTTGCCACAAAGAGTGCAGAATTTTGTGCCACAGAGTAAACTACCAAACTCAATTTTCTATTTCAGAAAACAAATAAAACTTGAACAAGTGAATGGCAATTCTTTCCACTCATTTGTTACAGTGGCAAGTGATGTCTTATATTTTACAGTTCTGACATATCTGAACATGGTTTCAAGCAGAGCTTCTCTTACTGGCATTACTCTCTGAATTCAGAGTCTGATGGTTGTTTCTCATATCCATATATCAAACAGATCTCACTCTTTTGTTTGAAAAGAAAATAGAGTTCCCTGAGTTTCACTGCTTCAAAGTTATGTAAGGTCTGTGTTGAGAAAGCTGATGAAGATGGGTTGGATCATGAAACACCATGGGTAGCTCATAAAAAGATTTAATTTTTTCTTCCTCAGAGAGATGTCTTGTATAGGTGAATAGAGAAAAAATAATTTTTGAAGATGAGAGTATGAACTTGACTGTTCTATTATTTCTTTTTGAAGAGAAATTGGTTAGCCACTCAAAGGTTTGTGTGAGCTCAGCTGAAAAAGCAGAATGCAGACAGGACTAGGTACTATGACTTAAATACTTTAAAAGGAGCATTGCCCAAAATGTTTGCCAAACTCACTCCCTTGTCACTCTACAGTACATTTTTGAGGGGCAGAGAAAGCAGTTTCTGCTCTGAGTACCTGCCAAAACTGGTGATCTTTCTTCATACAGGAGTGTGAATGTGTGAAGTTCTAAATGTTCTCTCCAAGAATTAAGATTAAAATTATACCTATACATTATAGTATAAGAAACTGGGTATTGCATAAAATGTCTGAGATGTCTCCATTTTCACACACACACTTTTATTGTTAATTTGAGCACTAGAGATTCATTAATTTGGAGCTGAAAACGCAGATTCAGAGTGACACTTTTAAATTCCCTGGATCCTTAAACTTTATCAATTTCAGTTGAGATTTAAATATAGGATTCAATTTAATTTAGCATCTCAGTGCTATGGAAAATTCATGGATTTTTCACTTTATAATACACTAGATAATTAAATTGACACAAGTAATCTGACAGGAGCCCTTCAGCACAAGCAAACCTAAAGAAACCAAGGCACAGGCTGCCCCCAGCAATCACATCTGCATTACAGTGTGTCTCAAACAAAACTCAGCTCACAAGACACAATCCAGTGGCTGTCATTTGTGCATATTTTTAAATAATCCTCAGATTGCCTTATATGTATCACATATTTTCTGAAAATTGTGCACGACTTAGATAACTCCCATGGCACTTCATCTCTCTCACAGACCTATTTTGAGTTTTTCTTCTTGAACTAAATGTGGGTTTCAATTAACAGCTAGCTTTATGGATGCTTGTAATGATTGCCTCCCACTGGCTTCCAATAACAGGTACAGAAAAACCAGCATCCAGCACAGCTGCACTTATGCAAATGGGAGCTTTTGTTGACACCTCATGTCTCTCCTTTACTTATTTCCCTTCTGTATCCACCAGCCATCACACAGCACTAAGGACCTGAATCAGTGGCCAGCACTCCACCAGGTTTGGTTACTTTCCTAGCCACCATTTTACCTCTATCCCATCCATTTTCTGCTATGGTGGGTCTAGAACAAAATAAAAGAAAGGAAAAAATGATCTCACATGAACATATCAGTTATTCTGATGAAACCTTTGTGGGTTTTGGGCTACAGAATGCAGATTTTTAAAAATAACATAATTCTCATCCCACATTAGCAACCACGTGAATGAATGTGCTAATAATATTTTTCCATTACTTCCATTAGGATGGATCCATTAGGATCTGTCCATATTCTCTGCTTTGTGGGCTCTTGGGAAATTAGTCCAGGAGTTGGCACAGTCAGAAATGAAAAGTTCCTTATTCTATTCTATTTGCTACCATACCCAATGGACACCAGTGCTCTCATTTCCACACATATGCCTGTAAAAATTGCAGCATTTCTACAGAGGCTGTGCTCCCCACTCACAATAGGGATGAAAGGGAAGGGGTGTGAGAAGTTTGGAGAACTTGTAGAGGAGCATCAATTAAACTGATTGAAGAACTGCTGTTGCTGGAAAAAGCTTTGCTGCCACTTAATCCAATTAACTTTCTCAGTTGTTTCCACTAAATTCAATAAAAGAGACATCTTTTAACTAGGAACCTCCACAGGTTCAGTGGGGAAGGTGGCTACAGATCCTTCCATGTTCAGGGTGGTTTCTACTCACATATCAACCCCCATAACTCTGAAACTGAACAGGAAAAGTGTTTATTGCCTATACTGATAGTCTAATGACTTTTATAATCTCCCTCCTCTATGCCAATATCTTAATTGATTTCCTATGATAGCAGGGGTAAAAAGATTATAGGGACCTGATATGTTAAAAAAGGTGTAATTTCTGAGTCACAAGTGAACTTTAGACCATTTTTTCACTGATGTTTGTTTCTTCCTCTTTTCCACTAGTTTTTCAAGTTTTGAAATTCAAGCAAAATCTTAAAACGGCAACTTGCTCTGCATTCTTACAATGAACTATGTAAAAGCTACTGGAACTGGAAAATCTACATGCTTTTATTGTTACTAGCCTGTTATTAATTTCCATGGTTAAAATAACAAGTATCTGCATAATTAGTAGTGCACTGGAAATTAGATTCCCTCAAAACATTACTTGTTGCTACTTTATTTATCATTCATATTATCATCATCCACAGTAACAATTTCCTAATCTCAATTTTAATATCTGGAGCTACTTTCCTATTAAATGTAATTGGAATGATGTTTTAAAGACTGTGTGTAAAAGTAGCATAACAAAAATACTAATGGTAGCATGAATTCCATTTTTACTTGATTTCTAAATGAATTAATTGCAAATTTTTTTCTCAGTTTTCCTATTATATATTTTGAGAAAGCCACCGTAATAAATAATAATAGTAATTTTCTAGCTACCTGAAAAGGTATTCAGGCATTTGCTTTTCCAGACTTTTAGCTGTTTCCTTCAGTAACACTGAAAACTGCTTTTCTGTATAGTACGCAAATTTAAAGAAAAATGCGTTGGTAGAGTGAGACCTTTGGATTACTTGAATATTGCAGGAAGATAATTCCCCCATAGCACAGATTTCTCTTTCTCTGTTTAGAAACATATTATATATATTTCTGCTTTCCAATAAAAGCTACTGACATTCAGCTTCAAGAATCAGGGATAAAAAATATAACAATGAATGTTGGGAGTTGGATGGAAAGAGAAAGAAAACCTGTCCCCTGAGAAAATCAGCTAAGAGAGTGTTAAGGTATTTCTGGTTTTGGGGCATATATCAAGAGTTAAAAGAGGGATAGTAAAGAGCAGAACAGAAATCTACCAGTCTGTTTCCTCATTTATGCATTTAGAGTCCAATGGTACCCTTGCTACCACAGAAATTATTAAAAGTTCTGTGAGGCTCAGACTGGAGAGCTAATTCTGCCACTTCTCCAGGGGATTTTCCTTTGGAAACCTAGTCCTCACTGCTAATATTTATTTTCGTCTTCTGTTATTCTTTGCATATCAAACCAAGCTCTTTCCACCCTCTCAGCATCAGCTCCTGATTGAGCTGTTGCCCTGGGAAATGAATCAATTAAGTTTGTGTTTGTTCTTGCCTCTGTGGAGAGCAGTATGGAAGCAGTGGGGTCTGTTGCTCTGCAATGATGGTGTCTTCTGATGGTGGAGGGCTAATGCTTGTCTGAGCCTGCCCCTGGTTGCTCTGGGCAAGCCCTGCTGCTGGCTGCAGCCCTGATGGCAGAGGGAGGACACCCTGAGAGTGCAGAATGCCCTCAGGAGAGCCCTGGGAGCCTCCTGGGTGCTCCTTGTGCTGCTCCCTCTGTGCAGAACCATCTGGCTGGTGCACAGGGGGTTGTCACAGCTTGCCAGGCAGCAAGAAACCCCTGTCCTGCCTCAGAACAGCTGGGAACAGAGGTGCTTCTGTGAACTAACTGTGCCAGGAAAATGAACCAAGATGTGTGTGGCCTCCCACAGAATGATGATTTTCTGAAAATGCAGAGCGACGTCTACAAAGAGACTTTGCAGTGAGAAACTCGGAGAGCTCCCAGGGCACAGCAGGTCAGACAAGTCATGGACCTGCAGCTGTCACAGCACTGCCTGGATGCAGAGACATTCAAATCCCTTCAGGAAAACATGCAATTCACTGCCTGGATGCAGAGACATTAAAATCCCTTCAGGAAACCATGCCCTTCATTCACCCAATATTTATTACTTTTAGGGTAGAGTGAAAGTAGCAGCTTGCCACTAGAAAATCAAAATTTTCAAATTATTTGTCATTTCAAATGAAAAGAAACTTTAAATAATGATAATAGAAACCTTCCCTGCCTTCAGTAACTGGACAGAAACCCACCCTTTGTCCATTGTCTCTTCTAGTTATCAAGCAGACCTAAAGCAGTTCCAAACATAAATGAAGGTCTCCAGAATGTTTCCCCTAAAGAATGATCCAGAGTATCCTCTCACCTGCTCAGCAGCAGCATTGCTCACATGGATCCCTTTTATCAGTGGCCCTGAGCAGAAATGACAAGAGCCAGCAGCCCTTGGCTTAGACGGAGCTGTTCCCATTACAGAGATGATCAATGTTCCTACACTGAGCCTTTCCCACCCGTTTAAGGTTCTGTTAAACCTTCCAGGTGCATTTCCAGAGGCATTCTTAAATCCAAGTGCATTCTGATGAAGATGGGCAGCTGTAGGGCTCACCCACTACATGGCTGGCGATAATTCCTCAAGGTGCTGCTCTTTGAACACCAGGAAACACAACAATCCTCAAAATGTGGCCTCAAGGTTGGGCTGCAAAAGACACCTCTGTCAGCTCTCTACCACAGTGCCTTACTCAGGGAAAGGCCTCAAGCTGTGTCCACGTACAGAGCAGGGGATGTGGAGAAGGCAAAGCAAAGATTATGCTCTGGGTGAAATCCAGAGGTTCTTGTTTGATGAGGAAATCAGAAGAATCTATTTCCATAACAGAGGCCAGCAGCCAGCAGAGTTACCTGTGCTATTTCCTACTCTGGCAAGTGTTTGATATAAATGAACTGAGACAAATGTTACTGTCCTACTTATTTAAATATCTATATATATTTAAGCACTTCTGTCTTTCCCGGTGATGCTATTAATTATATTCCAATTGCTTTAGGAACAGCAATCATGCACCACAGACATCATATGAAGACTATGTCCTTACAAAATCTGCTTTTACATTCCACTTCACGAATGAGCAAACTGCAGCACTGAAATGCCTGGTGTTGGGGAACAAAATAAGAATCAAGTTCCATCTGTCTACATGAGATAATTCAAGAGGCTACAAGTTCATGACAATTTGATGACTAAGATCCCCAAGAGACTATCACTGTTGGAAATGGGAATGGCTTTCCTCTAAATTCTGAGCTTTAATTTTTTTCCCTATTGCATAGTTTCCTATCGTTGGTTACTCTAACAGCCTTCACAGGACACCTTCAGAAAAAAAAAAAAATCTTTCTGACAGTCACTTGCTAATTTTTTTAGGCAACAACATTAGAGGAAGTTTCCAAAGCAGGTGATAATTTTTAAAAGTATTATAGGGACTTAATAAATGTTTACATGCAGAAATTGTTGGATCACAAGCAGTGGACTTCTTGCCTAGAAAATTTTAAGACACTGAATATTAGAAGTGCTTGTTAACAATTCCAAAAAAAGAGTTTTCTTTTTTTAAAGTGTGCAGTATATTTTGATAGTAACAAAATCTCAGAAATGCATGCAAACTTTACAAGCACTTGACAAAAACAGAAGCCTCGTGTTTTGATTAAACAACCAATTTGTCTCTAATGTTTTAAATTAATTTTCTCAAGTGTAGTGAGAATTATAGTATTACAATATACTGAACCACCTTCATAGGTAGTCCAAAGCTGCGTCTTGATTTTTTTCTTTTTTTTTTTTTTTTAAATTAATCAGGTGAACAGAAGAAAATGATGGATTATTAATTGAAAATTCAATCACCCATGTACAAGCAAAATTTGGGGATATACCAAATATCTAAGATACTTTTCCTACACTACTGATTTTGCTCTAAATTTATGTTAATAATCTAACATTATAAAATAAATATACTTTAGCACTTAAAACAGGTACATGTTACGTATTATAAAATGTGTGTTTTCAACACCATCTATAACAGAGAAACAACAGTATGAACGTAGAAATAAAGGTAAAAAATACAAACTAAAAGATGTGAATAAATATCAGCATCTGAAAACAATGAGAATAAAAATGAGGGTCTGTGTGTGTGAAGGCCAATCCTGCACTTCCATAGAATAATTTCAAATGATTATTAGGAGCAAAGAAAGTGTATTAAAACTGTAGATTTACAGAGTCATTTGGTTTAGAGCCAAAAGGACTCAGTGCAACCATCCAGTCTGATTTTCCCAGACTGTATTTCCTGTGGCAAATAAAAACTCTTTATGGTTGTGCAAGCAAATCTTTTTAAAATTATGTTAGCTACTGACAAAGAGTTGTTGCATAACAAAGAATCTCCTGATCTCCAGTGGCAATTTCCTTCACGGGCAAAATGTTGCAATCTGCTTTTTTGGTAAATCTCTCTAGTAGTGTTTAAGACTGCAGAGTTTGGTGACATAAGAAGAGATTCTTTTCACACTGGTTATAGGAATTGGTCTTACCCTCATTTTAAGTTCTGAGTAGAAAATTCTTGACTGTGGAAGAGAAGTAAAAGATTCACAGCTGAGAAGAGGCTACTTCCACTGGTTTTTTGGGTTGTTTTCTTTTTTTTTTAAGTTTTGGACTAATTCTTTGATCTATCACTTCTATTGTTTCCCCATCTATAATTTAGCAACAGCAACAAAACAGAGCAGAGGTGGAGAAGTAAAAAGCCTTAGAGAAATATATTTGCAGAATGGCATCTTGGTTCCTGGGCTCTACTGGGTGGGTATGGCCTTTTCCACTCACACAGCCAGCTTGATTTGCAAAGATTCTTTATGAACACCAAAGCATATTTGCTTGGATCAGAATTATTTTCCACCAATTGTAGAACCAGCTGGATCTTTCTTTTTCAAGGCTTATCAAAGTTCAGTTGACTCTGGCCAACATTAGTCATTTAACTGCTAGTTAGTGACTTTGGTAATCTTTATATCTGGTGTTTAAGACAGTAAGTCCTCACTGATTAACACCTCACACAGTTTTTATTCCTTTGAAGGTTTGCTCTCTCAACTTGCAGTTTCTGAAATGACAAAACTAGAAGGCTGTATTGCTATTTGATAAAACAGCTCAAGTAAAACACAAGGCAGCACACTGCACTTACAGTTACTGGACATCTAGGAAGGCTTCGTTTTTCCAGAGAGAAAAATCAACTGCCAGTTTCTTACATAATTTTCTGAGAATAGGGTAAGGCTTGTGAAAGCTGATGAGGTTACCCAACACTAGAAGATATCTCAATTTTATATGCCCATTGTTGATTAAGTGGAGACAACCTTTTCAAACACATGCAGTGCTTTAAACTATACTGACTGAAAGGCTGAAACCCAGAAACCTTTTAAGCATGACACAGATGAAAACACCAGCAGAGTGAGTTAGGCACTAAAACTGCATGCATTAACCCTTAGTGAGGAAGAAACTTGAATTAGGATCCAGTGCCAAGTTTAGTAACCATTTTCATCCATATTTGTATTAGTATCAACCCAAAATGCATAATCTGGTATGGCATTTCAATCTGCTCAAAACCAGTGATGAGTAGTCCAGAGATTATTATTTGCTGAGCCCATTCTGGTTATCAGTTAAAAATCTCATAGACACACCTGCTGCAAATGACCAATGAGCTTTTAAGTAATTACTAAAGTATTGAACACAATATCAAAGCTAGGAGAAATTTTTAAAAATGGTTATGTGGACTATTATCCCACATAATTCCAAGACCTTAAACACAGATTCAATTTTAAGCTTGAGAATGGAATTCTTAAATTTACCTTAAATCTAAGCTTGATCAAACAAGCATACACAGATTCAGATTTCTGGAGGTGTGCTGAAGGCTGTTCAGAGCAGTTTGGTAGGCCCAGCAGTCGAAATAAGTAGCTGCTGTTGTGAATTCACATTTGAAAAGTGCCTCCACTATTCTACACTCTCTGGTGTTCCCCTTTCTCAGGGATCACAGTGCTCATGCTCAAATTGGTGAGTCCATATTAGACTCCTTGTCCTTCTAATCATGCAGGCCCAGACCTGTCTGTCTCTAGCAGGTAGGAACATCACGAAAGCCTTTGTTGAAAAAGGCATGGGAAGCCTCTGGGTGCAGAGAAGGGATGGTGTGAAGCTTCTGTCACTGATGTGTAGTGCTGGTCTGTCCTGCATTCATCCCCAAGTGGAAATCCAGCCCTGCTGAAACCCTGGGATGAGTCACACTGGTTGGGTACACCCACAGAATCAAGGATGGCAAAACTTCTATATAAATAGCATCCTAGTTAAAAGGAAACTGAAACCAAAACCAAAACAAGCACCCTACACCTCACTATTTTAACAGGTTGGTTTTTTTTGTTTTTTTCCCCCTCCTTCAAATCCCAGCTGGGGAGGATGAGTTTGGGATTCAAGGTTAATAAAGCAATATCTGGAGACTGCTGTTCTCTGGTAGCCTGTCATTCATCCTGTCACCCATGCACAGACCTCCTTTTCTTGCTTGCAACAATAAAAAATTAATTTCTAATTCTTCTTGCTTCTGCCTCTTGAGTTTTCCTAGCAACCAGCAGCAATGCAGATACAGCTACTGGGGAACCTAAGCACAGTGCAGTCAGCAAAGAACATTTTACACTTCAAGCACTTTCAGCCTCTTTTCCTTACCAAGATTTCTAACCTATGCAAATTTCCTAACAAGAGCGGGATAGGATGGTCCCTTTTTCTTAATAGATGGTCATTTTGCAGGACAAGGTGTTATGCTGAAAGGAAAATGTTATTAGTTCTGGCTAAGCAATGACTTCCATGATGTAGCATTTAATTAATAAATGTAATTTATATACACACAGTGAGCCATAAAGGTGACAGTATGCTCCCAGAAGATTTTTTGGTAATTAAATTTTATATCTTCCCAAGCATTATTCTCTGTGCTCAAAGGAAAATATTGACAGCTCCTCTTTTTAATTTTTTTTTTTTAAATCTGCTGATAAACAGGGTACACTGGCAAAAACCACAAAAGAGAAATGAAAATATGATGTCAATGCTTTTGTAACACATTACTTACTGTGGTGGCACAGTGGATGTCTTTCCATACATTGGCTTCCCTGGAGAGATCTGAGACTTCAAAAAGGTTATCAAGAATAACTTCCCCAATCATGTCATGTCTAGAAAATCTGTCAAAATCATAAACACTGAAATGCAATTTCCTGTTGCTGAGTTGATCATAGGCTACAGGAAACTGAAAGGTTTCATCAAAGACAGGATTTAATGTCTTTCTGTGAACTCGTGTCTGAAACTTCTTTTTCCTATCTGGAAGCAGATAAATCTTAACGTAGGGGTCGGATGTTCCTGTGAAGTCTTTAGCGGGCAGATCTAAGGCTTTGACAATTGTGACAGCCAGAAGTTCATTCTCATAATCGTACCGGAGAGTGAAGTTAAGTTTTCCACAGGTCTTCACATCTTCTTGTTGCCCATCGGAATCCACAGACTTCTGCTTGTAGAGTTCTGGTTTTATTCTCCCAATGCTGGTTGTGGTCTCTCCCCTTTGCAAAACCGGGTCTGTCCCCATGTTAAAATCAACACTGGACACTTGCATCTGCCTTGGCAAGAGCCTCCTGAAAGAATTGTGCCTGCACACACACACACACAAACACAGACACACAGACACACAAAACAAGCCATGGTTATCTCTGGGAAAAGACCATCTCTCAATAGAAAATATAAGAACAAATCAGTGAAAAGATTAAAAGAATTAAAAAATAATTCTCTCCACACCCCCTTCAGTGTTTTGCAAGTGTTAAAATATCCTTGAGAAGAAATGATCATTCAGAATTAATTTCTTGGCTCAGGAGACTCCACACGTCCCAGAAATAAATATATTTATAACTTTGCTTTCAGGCTATGCAGCTGAAATGGAATTCATGTTCTTTCACAGAACAAGTTGACAGTTCCAACATCGCATGATCCCACTTTGCTAGGGCCTGAGTAAAGTATGGTCAAACAGAAAAAAAAAAGCACCTGCAGAATTCTCATCAGTACTCTCTGTTTTTTGGTTTTTTTTTGGAGGCATTCCATAGTGGTTTTCCAATTAAATATTTATCAGCCTTCACAGTGATGACTGTGAAAGGCGCCTGAAAGGGAAATGCAGAGCTGTGTCTGGAGGTTTTTAGCATAGTGCTTTGCCATCCTACAACATTTTATATACACCTGCTTGGTATCTGCTACACTCAGGTGCAGGCTGCCTTCCCCAAAAGCACTGGGAATACTTTGTTCTGCCTGCAATGTGTTTCAGAGTTTTGTCAATAATTTTATGCCGTTGCTTTTTTCTTTCCCCCTTTTGTTCTCATGGTCTGCTCTGCAGTGTGTTAGAAAGCTGATTCCTGTACCACTAGCAAGAAACAGTATGTTAAATTCCTTGCAATTCTGAATACAATCTTGCATAAACGTGTATTTATGGGCTTATCTTGGCTCATGAATCTGAATGGAAAGTTGTGCCGTTCCTCCTAAGAGTGAAATCAAACCCCTGGCATGCCGTACAACCACAGAGCAGCATAAAAACACTGCTCAGAAAGCTTCAAAGCATTTATCAGCAGCAGATGCCATTATGCCTACACGATCCAGTTTATTTTTTAGGCATTTTCACATTTCTTTGGTACTTCCCTACCCCAGCAATCTGAGCTGCAGAAGCTTACCACCTCCTCCTGTGAGCACACTTAGTTGCCATTAAGGAACAATCTGATTGTCAGATTTTCCTCTGCTTTTTGCAATCAATTGCTTATTAATGCCACACGTAGCCCTGCCTTATTGCTTGGTTTCCCTGTGGTGTTGTGTTCTGAAAACAAGAGGTGTCACAGCTGCATGTTTCTTTCTTTAAAACAGAAATGCAAATTGTCCATTTGAAGGCAACCAGGACTCGTTCCACAGATATCTGCATTTTTTGCTGTAAGCAAAGAGGTTGCAGAAGGCATGAAGAACAAAACTGCCACAGTTCAGCTGAGCAGAGATACAAGAGGGTAATCTGCAGCTACCAAATAATAGACAAGAATGTTTCCCCTTCCAGCTGTTTCAGTCCTGCTAGGTGCAGGGAGCAGTCCTAGCTCCACACAAGAACAGGGCAGGGAAAGCTACATAGCCTGGACTTGAACTAGCTCAAAAGAATCCAGGTGTTTGGATCTCAAATTTAGATGAACAATGTAACACACTTTGCCTTTCTTTCTTTCTTTACCGATAGACAAACTGAAAGGTTTTCTTCTCTCTTAAATGTTAAAACTGCCTGAATTCATAGTGTCTAATGTCCACATTAGAATGGAGTAAGAAATGAAAAGGTCCTGACTGGTCTGGAAAGTAGAATATTGTCCTCAGGGAGTTTCACAGCTGTTCTTGTGCTTTTGCCCTCCAGGAAATGCAACCTCATGGCTGTGCCAAACACAGGGAAGGAGCTGAACTTCACCCAAAATGTAGTGCAATAAATTCCTGGGCAGGCAGCACTTTAGGGACTATCTTTTTAGTATCTTTGACTCATAATGAGCTCCAGGAAGACCTGTGTTACTGCTGCTTCTGCCAGTGCTAAGGAAACCTGTGCAGAGAGGATTTCCTGAGTGCTCCTCACACCTGCAGCAGTACTGCTGGGATGACCAGATGATCACAGAGTCACAAACGAGTTTGAGTTGGGGAGGACCTTAAAGATCATCCAGTTCCAATCCCCCTGCCATTGGGATATTGTGTTCAGACCCTGTTGTACATTTTTTTTCAGGGGAAACAGTGAAGCTGACNTGTGTTCAGACCCTGTTGTACATTAGCAATGGATAAAACTGCCTTTGCAGGAGAAACAGTGAAGTTGATTGTATTTTGCTCAGTTTGAGCAAAACCAGGTACACAACAAATTCTCTTTCCTTCAACTTCTCTCTCATTTTTGACAATCTGGGTTAATGCAAGCAAAAGCAATATATAAGGCCCTAAATCTATAATTTCTAAGGTACCAGCTTTCTTTTAAATTTCCAGACTTCATGCACTTCAGATCCTCTACTGAATTGTTGTGAGATGTCACTAAGTAAAAGAATGCATTTGTATGGCTGTTCCCTGTGGGAATCAGCAGCACTTTTGCTCTAAGAAGCCTAAGTCCTAATTACACAGTGCCTAGTATGTGTTCTGAGTCACAGCATTTCACCAAGACAGCTAATTGGTATGTTAATTATTAAGATGTTTCATTGTTGTCATGGCAACATATTTATCTTCCTTTGTTCTGCAGTAACAAAGGGATTAATGACTGTGATAATGAAAGACAAGGATGTCAGAAAACCAGGTTGTTAAAATGTGGCAGAGTTACCAACATCTGCAAATCCAGGTACTTCAACCTCTACTGACTCTTACATGCAGCACTCCTATGGTAAACTTGCCTTCCATAACAAAACAAATGCATTTTGTGTGACAGCAAATCTGTATGTAAATCTAATATAAAGCTGTATTTCCATGGGCATAATGACACTATGAAGCTGATTTCTAACTCAGTAAGAGTGCCACATCTGTGACAAAAGGGAGGGATAGGATGCTGATTTATTGTATGACTTGAGATTTATGAGGGGTGACTCAGGTCTAGCTTTCCTAGATGGCATTAGAGCAATCTTTTGGCAAAAATCCAGAAAAGGGCATGATCACTGGTGTTATTTAGGCAGAACAAAAGCTTCTCCTTGCAAGCACTAAAATCAACAGATATGTTTGTTTTTCTTTAATCTACACAAACCCAAGCATCTCACTTTTGCCTTTGTGCCTCTTGGGAACTGACTGGTTCAACATGCTCCTCTCCAGCTGACACTAAAGAGCAAAAAGCATGTTCTTGGAAAATACAGGTGAAAACTAAACACAAAGGTATCATTTCCCCATACTCACATATCTCTGTGTTGAATGTACAGCCTAAAAAATGTGATCAGGCACATTTGATTGTTGCTCTGATTGGCTTATTAAAATCCCCTGCTTCAATTACAATGACTTCATTTGATTTCATTTATTTTATTAAGAGCTGATGGCTGCATGAACCCATCACTGAACTGGTTACAACCCTTTAATTTGCCCCATCTCAGGTGAGACCAGTGCACAGGAGACAATCCAGACAGCAAACATTTCTCTCAGATCCTTTGTCAATGGAATGCATTTAGGAGAGGGTGCATCTGAATCCCTCAGGACTCCTGAGGACAACAAAGCAGTGCTGCATTGAAGATGGTGCAAGAGAAATTGTGCTACCTCTGCATCTGCCATTGGCTCCTTTTTATTTAGAGGCCCCCAGTCAAAGACACCAGAGTCAGGATTCAGTCATTTTGCTGGTACATTGTTGCTGGCTAAGTTTAACACAAGAAAAGGAATAATTCAGAAACCTGGTCTAAATGTCCAGCCTTATTCTCATACGTGATATTCTTGGCAGCAGCAATTAATATGGGCTGTTAAGTTAGGACTCCCTTAAGGCAGGCAGGGTGTAAATAAGATGCATTTACAAACAAAAAGATCAGCATTTCTGGATAATTTTTAAGGCACACATAATTCTTAACGTGTTTTGTAAAAGGGTGCAGGATTTTTCACCAAACTCTAAAAGAAGGTGCTGTTTCCAAGCACCCTGCTACTGATTGGCTGTGGTGGGACAATCAGTCACTCAAAGCACAGGAACTGTCCCTTTCAGAGGAGATTTAACCCTGATAATCTTGAGAACATAAAATCTCCCTTACATGGTTGCAGAAAGACTGGCATTTTTAGGAGACTTTACTTTTGTCAAACTGTCCTTGGCTTCATAAATATTTTGTATCCATTTAGATCCCAGTCCAAATCACCCCAGATACCTGTGAGAATATTTTCACTGCCTGAAGTAGATCTGGAGCATATCCCTG
Source organism: Dicaeum eximium (assembly GCA_013396995.1). NCBI lineage: Eukaryota > Metazoa > Chordata > Aves > Passeriformes > Dicaeidae > Dicaeum > Dicaeum eximium. Next base: position 67,884 of record VWZP01003312.1, on the reverse strand, counting down.
GAACTTCTTTCTTCCCCTATAGTACCATTGGGACTATTCAAGTCCATTTGCCAGCTATTTCTTCTGTCTATTCAGGAGGCCAGACAGTCTGAATACTTGGATTTGATGGATAAACTCTTTCAGTTAATATCCTTTTAGGTAGCAGTGGGCTGGGGAATGGGCTTGCCATGCTAAACTGTACCAATCTTTGTTCCTCTGTGTTTAGTGTGAAAGTCAGAAGTTCAGAATTATCCAAGTGTTGTGGGAATGTTCCTCACAGTGGTTTGGAAGCTGTGCTCCTGTTCTGAGCAGATGGATACAGTAGCAGGAACCAGGCATAGCCAGGGTAATGTGGCTTAAAGCCAGCTGGACAGTCTCATAATTCAGGAGGTGCTTTGGCTGCTAAAGTCAGTCAGACCTCCCCTGGCTGGAGTGCTCTCATTTTGGGAGCTTCGTGTGGCTTCCTCCTGACTGTTCCATGGGGTTGGAATAGCTGAGAAAAAGCACTTGAGTGCTCACCACCACAACGAGTGCACTGAGCTGGCAAAACATTGTCTTCAGGGCTCCCAGGAGGCCAGTAAAGTTTGTACCCACTCAGTGTCAAGCATGTGTCTTCTCCTCCTTTTGCCTCTAATTAGTGTGAATGTGAGCCTTTTTTTTTTTCTTTTTTTTTGGTAGCATGTGTTTCCTTACCAAACAGCATCTTAATTTTCCCAATCTTTGCTTATAAAACAACTCCCTTTTAATTTAGAATTTGATCTTTGCAGTTCATTGTTTGTTTCTATGCATTAAATTTACTGACATTGTTGAAGGAAATCCCATTTGAATCTATGGGTCTCTGCATGTCTTCGCTGCTTTTCAATATAAAGTGGCACCTAATGCAAAATTAAACTTCGTGTTCTCCACTTTAATATTAAAGAAACCACTAAGGAATGCTCCATGCTTGTCATTTATTTATAGACCTATTGAATTTGTACAGCTTTGAGATCAGTCCATAAGGATCTCTATTTTTAGACTGGAATTTTAATTCCTTCGTAATCAGCAAACCATGTCTTCAGGAAACGTGCTATCAACAATGAGTCTGTCATTTATTTGCTTGAAAGGGAAACTTTCATCTGCAAAAACAACTGATATAGCTATAAAAAACATCTCTGTGAAAATCTAGACTTGCAGTTCTTTAAAAAAACACTGAAATATGTTTTCCTGTCATCAAAACCCAAAAGGGAAATGCTTAAAGTAGCAACATCTATCTTTACAGAGTAGTAGAAGATTTCACTTTCATATGTTAAAATGATGTAACTGAAGGTGCACTAAATCTTTCAGAATATTCTGTTCACATTCACATGACTGACGTTTTACCCAGATCTGCTAAGAAACCTGTGAATAACCCAGGATCCTGGAAATTTTCAGCAGTGCTGCTGCTCTGCTTGTTCCTGGGAAAGGTGCCACAAGTGCGGGTGCCTGTGGCTTACCTTGATGAGGACGTGGGCTCGGTGATCTGCCTCTGCATCCGAGCGTGCCGGATCAGGTGCTCCTTCAGCGCGTTCTGGACCTCTGCTGGTATATCAGGTGAAGTGTGGCTGATTTTCAGCGCAGCTTCAAGGACCTTAGGCGTAGCTTTCCCGTTCTCTTTAACTTCCTTTTTCTCGCTGTTCTCCAGAACCTCAGCGGGAGCGCTGGAGTTGCTCTGCGGGACATTGCTGGCGCTGGAGGTGAGAGGTTTGCTCCTCCAGCAGGGCCAGCACAGCTTCCAAAAGACAAAGAGCGAGACCACCAGCAAGGCGAGCCCGCAGAAGCTGACGACGACTGCTAAGAGACTGACTGAGACATCTGCAAGGAATTACAAACAAAAATCGTCGTGACAGACAAACATGCAGAGAAAAAAAAATAATTAAAAATGACACAGGCAAGGAGATAGAAGCATTTTTATTATTACATCTGTGTAGAGCCTAAAAGTCCTGTTAATGGTTGTGACTTTTTTCTCTTTTTTTTAGGTGTGTTTTTTTTGGTTCAGGCCAAGGGCCAGTATGTGTACCGCTCACCACATACTCAGACATCCTTCTCAGGAAGTTTCCTTCTCAGGAATTGAGGAAACAATCCCCAAAAACCCCCAGCCATCGTTGGCTAAGGACTCTGAGATCAGTAGATGAAAGAAATATTGACCTACTTTGCCAAAGCAAAGTTATTATAATTGAACAACAAATATCCTCACTGAGATTTAAAGCAAGCACGTGACAATTCTGTTCCCAAATCTAGATTTCCAATTTTGAAAAAAAGCACCTATATGGACAGGCTTCTCATTATGGGTAATGTACACATCCCTTCACTTACTGGCTTCAGGTGAAGGACACAGCTCCTGAGAACATCAACAACTTTAACTTCAGACAGAGGTTGTTGATGCTTTTAGAAAATATATTTAGAACATCAAGAACACATCGATGAAGAAATTTAGCCACAGTCAATCTTTTCTGTCAGTACACATGAAGACAGATTAGATCTAAACTGCTAGGCTGATGCACAAATTTCTTCAAGATTTGCCAAACTTCTGACTCTGTGTGCCAACTGCTTCAGAAACTCTTTAAACCCTAACATTTAGGCGTAAATAGGAACAAGATAAAGTCTGTCATAAATAAGAGATTTCTGTGGTTAAATTGTCAGCTCTGGACCAAGGCTGTGTCAGACCAAGATAGCACCATATCAGTATCTAAAATTCTGCTGTGAAAATGCAGCTGGCTTCAGAGAACACAGTGAAATGCCCCGAGCTGTACAGAGATCATGCTGCACACGGAGCTGCTCCTGCTGCCCTGTATTTGACTTTTGCTGCCAAAACTGCTTAGAATATCCAATAGCCTGGCCAAAGATAGGAGAACAAATTTCATACCAACAAAATTCCTTGGACACACATGTATTTAGGAGATGGTGGATCACCAGGACTGCCAGTTGAGCCCTAATTAGGAGTTTTATTCTATGTGACATGCTTCCATTTGAATTTTCCAGTATCCTCTAATATTATAACCAAAAAATCCCTTTCCTTTCCCAAAGAGCCTTTTATATGCTTTAAAATTATTCACTAAATCCTGCTTAAATATCCCTCAAATAATGGCTGTTGCTGTTTGTTACAAGTTTTGACAGTTTAACAGCTAATATTTTGTATCCATAACTCCAGGCTACAGGCCACTAAACTGAATCACTGGAAAAGTGCAGAGAAAGTTTGAACATATTTTTAATAGATTTTCACATGAGCAAAAAGGTATGGATTAGCTCCATGAAACAGTATGTACCTCAGTAGTGCTTATCAGAATTGAAGATATAAAGATGAGGCAGAATGATGATGATAGAAAGCTGAAGATGAAAATTTGGCAATGTTTTCTTTATTTATTATACATAATATCTAGGTGCATCTCTCAGTAACAAACACTGAACTTACAGACCACTCCTCATGAAAATGTGTGAGAAAAGCAAAAATGGATAGAAAATGTAGTCTGGAGATCATACCCTCTCAGTCAATTCCTAGCCATGGATCAGGAATTAGAATAGACAAATGATCATTCCTAGTGGGTGGTTTGGATGTGGCCCTTCTGTTTCAGCAGATGGCAGACATTAATAGCCAGGAGAGAGGCTCTTGCATGACATCAGTGCCAGGGAATGGTCTGTAGTGGGTTGATTGACAGATGCCAGAGGCCCATCAAAGCTGCTCTGTCAGTCCCCTCCTCAGATAGACAGGGGAAAAAATATAACAAAAAGGCTTGGGGGTCAAGATAAGGACAGGGAGAGATCACTCAGCAATTGCTGTCATGGGCAAAACAGACTTAACTTGGGGAAATAAATTTGTTACCAATCAAATCAATGGCGACTAATAAAACCAAGCCATTAAACACTTTTCTGAGCTCCTCCCTTCTTCTGGGGCTCATCTTCACTGCTGCTTTCTCTGCCTGCCCCCTCCAGCAGCATGTGGGGATGGGCAAGAGGCTGCCCCAGTTCATCACACATTGTCTCTGCTGCTCCATCCTCTCCAGAACTCCTCACGCTCCTGCCCTGCTGCTCTCCTCCAGTGTGTGGCCCTGCACAGGAGACAGTTCTGCACAAACTCCAGTGGGATTCCTTCTCAGGCACTGCTCCAGGGTGTCCCTTCTGCTGGAGCAGACCTTCAGGAGCAAACTGCTCCAGCACGAGCCCACTGCAGGGTCATCAGTTTTGCCAGCAAACCTGCTCCAGTGAGGGATCCTCTCTCTTTCCACAGGTCCACAGATCCTGCCAGGAGTCTTCTACAGGGTGGGCTCCTCACAGGGTCATGGCTTCCTTTGGGAATTCACCTGCTTTGGGATTCTCCATGGGCTGCAGCAGTGAAGACCTGCAGTGGGAGGCTCCTCACTCTCTCCCCTGGAGCTCCTCTTCCCCTCCTTCTTCACAGACCTTGGTGTCTGCACAGCTGTTCCCCACAAATTCTGACTCCCCTCTTCCAGCTGCTGATGCACAGCAGATTTTTTTTCTGCCTTCTTAAAAATGTTTTCCTGCAACCTCTGTGTCTGGGGGGCTGGGTCTGCTCTGTTGGACATGGGGGAAGCTTCCAGCAGTTTCTCACAGAAACCCCCCTCCTGCTGCCAAAACCTGGCCAGGCAAACCCAATGCACAGCCAAAAGCAAATTTAATATATTCATAGAGAGCTAGACCTCCCTGAAGAACCTTCTTTGATAGACTGAACCAAATGAATTGTCAGGCAACCTGGCAAAATTTTTTTCTGTTCTCAAAGTGTGAAAAAAAAAGTAGAACTCTTGAAAATGTTGATGGTCTGCCAGAAATAAATAAAAATTAAGGAAAAAAAAAGAAAACAAAAATTAAGTCAATTTTGGGTGATTTGCAATATCTCCAGCTCAGTTTAGGGACAGTTGGCATAATTAAGTTATATTTTGAGAGGAAGACTTTTAGAACTGAAAATTGTAGGGTTTTTTTCCATTTGGAAAATGTTGAAGGAGGATGTTTTAACAACTTTGAAACTGCTGGAAACATTTCAAAACCAGAAATATGAAAATTGATCCCTTCCAGCAGAACTTCAATTTGATGAATAGATACTATCAGCTGAAAAACATTGCATCAAAGCATTTCTAGCCAATTCTAATTTAAGTTTTTCACTGCAAGACATTTTTCAAGCCTTCAAATAACTTCTTGTCTCCTTTCAACACCTACTCCTGTACTTGAGCTTTCTCTAAGCTGTTTTTCTCTATTTCCATTGAACTACTTCAAAGTTGAAGAAGCTCCCAAAATCTTTACAGAAGATATGTTTTATATCCGTAAAATAATCCCATGAAACATCTAAAGTCTCACAAGCAGAGATAAGGAACTAATTCTATAAACAGTTGTAGTCTCAATTTTTGCTATTTTATTAATGAGTTAAACAATTAAACATATTGAATTTCATAGTGCAACAGATACAGGAAATATTTGAATTGCAAGAAAATTGACCAAAAATATAATACATGATGAAAAACTACTTAATTACTTTTATTGCCACAATTGCTAAAAAGCAATCACTATGCCATAAAATAAAAATTGACATAAAAAGCATATTGTTTCATGTTCTTCCTTCTGTCAGTCACTCAATTGAGCAATTACAAGAGATTTGTTGTTATGTGAAGACTAAAACCATCCCAAGAGCAGTTAAACCCTTTGTGTGCTAGGCTGGGTATGTCTCTTATATTAAGGTTTTATAGGAAGTTTGGTTCAAGAACATAAAACATTAAGAGAAAGTTCTGCAGACTTGGAGCTTCTTCACATCCCTGCCAAGGAATCTTGGTTGGGAAGAAAAACAGGTGCTGAAGGATGGATTTGTCATCAGACCAGGGTTGCACTTACATACATAAGTATTATTTAAACATATAGAAATGGTGACAAATTCAAAGACTGCCTAAGTTTTTAAGGGCAGTCTTAAAAATATACTGCTAGGACAGCATTAATTGTCAACATTGTGAATAATGTTCTCACTGGTCCAAAAGAAAACAAAACCAGTCTTGAACAACTCTTTCTGAACTGGTAATTGCAGCTTGTCTGCAATGATTTAGATTTGCACAGAACGGGACATCCCTCTGATAATTCAGAGATATTACAGAATTATGCATTTCCCATTCTTGTTCCCATGCTTGGTATACTCAGGAATGTCAATAAGATCTTTTTTCTTACACCATCCCCTTCTGGTTAGTGGTGATGCTTAGAGTGGGAGAACTTCAAATGAACTTAATTTCACCCCTGGTGAGCTCCCTTTACTGACATCTGTCCTAAATGTCGTATTTCTAGTCTTGATAAACTTTAATATCTGAAAGCATCCAGTTTCCTGATGGTTTTGTACTTAAAACTACTCTTTCAAGATATAGAATTTTAGACAATTTTAAATTTCTCGTTTAAGAACGGCATGTCTATTGAGAAGCCTCAAAAATTCTTTGTATTTTTATAAATATCCTCTGATACGTTTCTACCACAAAAGTCTCCATGATAGCCAATCTTTTGTATCAGGCAAGTACTTCAGAAACATATTCAGGCCACTTACATTTCAGGCAACATATGCCTCATGAGGCTAAATTTGGAAAAACCTACTCCACAAACCCATGATCTTGTATGGAGACACAAACACCAACAGTGCTGTGATGGACCTGCCCAGGTGTGTGAGGGTCAGGCACATCTGATGTGAGCCACACTGAAGAGAATGGATTTTTCCCAGAAAAGGAACACCTGGGCAAAGGGAGGGCTCTTCTGGCCCATTTCTTTTTCTATATCTGATCTTGGTTCTCTTCAATATTTAAAGGGCAATGTCTGTAATCCCTGTTCAAACATATTTTTCTTTAACTTTGAATTTGTTTTCTTGTTCGTCACACCGTAAGGAACTTCGCCCTTTCCATAATAAAGGAACTCTTGTGTGTGTAATACCAGGAGTCAGCTCAATCAGATAAATTAATGTCTCTGATTTTCTAGGATTTGAAGGAAGCAGGGCCCTTATAAATTATAAAAGGTCTGGGGCCAATAAATCTCCCCTATCCCCATGTAGATGAACTAGTTGGTCCAACCCATCATTTCTGCTGTTCGGTTTTCCTTGGGGAAATCTTCAGCACATAAAAACTTGCTGGTATTAATTTTTACTCTGTATTAGCAGATCTTCCACAATTACCCCTGTCTCATCCAAATCCCTTCAGATGGGGACATGAAGCTCTAGCATGTGTCAGAAAGTGGCAGGTGCAGAGTCTTGTGTTTTCTCTCTCAATCTGAACTTGTCAAAACATGTGACTTAGATATCAAAAGGCAAAAAAAGCTTTTCACTTAAAAGAGTAGGTGTGCCCTCCTCTCCTGTTCTCGTGGAGAAGTATCCTTAGAAGATTCTCCTCAGACATTTACTCTGGCCCTATTGTGAATATGTTCCTTCCCTGTTGATTCGTTCTGGTGTCTGAATGGAGGAGAACCAAATGAATTCAGAGATCACTGAGATTTACTACATGATCACAGCATGCAGAATTATTAATCTCTTGTCAAAACCAATTTATCTAGGCTATATTAGAGTTTATGGTACTGGCTGAGTCTGAGATTATTAGTCTTCACTCTCAAGGCTTTTTCTGGCCTATATGCTTTTCTGCTTGTTGATTCTCAATCTCAATAAGAGGGACTGTCTGCTAGACCCACACCTGCCCATTTAGCTTTCCATTAAATGAAAAAAACCACAGCCCTAGGCTTGGTCCCATGCAGTTCTCACACTTTTGAGGATCCCTTTGAGTGTACAAGAAGCTCTCATTATCCTCTTTCAGTGAGAACACACCATAAGCTCACTGGACTGCTTTCACCACAAGCATGCATAAACTGTAAGGAGGTTCAAGCAGCTCAAGTGTCATCTTTGAACTGTCATGGGTATGTTTATTCTTACCCAGCATTACATAACAAACATCTCACACATATGACAGGACCCAGGAAAACACTGTGTCTCTTCATCATCTTTACAGATTTGTTCTCCAGATGGTACAAATCTTTATTTTCTCTCTGTATGCACATTACAAAATGTGTATAGAGGAAGATTCTTTTGCAAACCCCTTGTTTTTTCTGTGCATCACTGCTGTCTGCATTGTTGTGACTGCCTTCACATTTGCTGTAAATAAATCTGGTCTTAGTGGTACATTTACCCCCCTGTTTTGCCTTTATGCTGCTGAATTACATGCATTTCTGGTTTTTACAGCTTATTAACACTGATTTTTTAAAGTTATGTTTTTCAGTAATCCTGCACTTTTTCCCCACCAAGCCTTGTTTCTCTGATAGTAACACTGATCTAGCCAGGTGATGAACTGTATGGTAAATAATTTGGTGGCTCTGTTAACTGTTAAAAGGTTTATTATTTGCTTTTCTCACATTCCCCTGTAGCAGAGACACTGTTTGATTTCTCTGTAACAGAATGCTCACTTGTTTCATGCAACAGCTACTTTATCACAAAGAAAAATGTTCCTTTCTTGTATGACAGCCCTGCACTGATCACAGTAGCCTTCACATTTGTCCAAGCCATTGCTCATCCCCTTCATACTTACTTTGGCACAGTTGAGAAGAATTTACAAGCACCCTTACTCCTTCTGTACTTTTATAGAAAACTGTCAGTCAGGGGTAGGGTTAAAAACTTGGTGGGTTAAAAGCTTGGTAGGTTAAACTGTTATGTTAACAGAATAACTGTCAGTAGAATATTTACATGAATAACAAATGATCCCCAGGAAGCTGAGGCTCTTTGCATGGTCAGCTTTCAAAAATCAATTATCTGACAAGGGAAGGAGCAAGAGTGAACATCACTCTCAAGATATTCACTACCCACTCTAGTGGGCTAAAATATGCCCTCAGTGTTTATAACAGAGCTGGATTTCCAGCTCTGTAATAAACACTGGTCACCCATGGGAACTGATAATGAGAGTAAAGTTTTGCATGACCAGCAGGCCTAAAAAAAGGCAAAGAGCACAAAGTACCCACCATTTGCAGAGGACATAAAATGAATTTTAAACATGTGTCCCTAGAGCAGAATGTCCAAACTCCTCTCATTATGCTGTATGCAATTGGCTTAATCCTCAGAAATGCTCACAACTGGGACCTTTGATGTGCTTGGTTCCATTGAAAATGAGGAGGGATGCTTAGCTGGAAAAAATTAATTAGAGTCCTTTATTAATGAGATAACCTGAGCCAAGATACCAGTATAACCCCACTGCATATATGAGTTTGGGACAGTTATAGAAAATTAATAATTTAGTAAGATTCTAGATAAATTTTATTAAGTGAAATCCCACACATCCAGCTCCCATTTATTTCCCACCTTAACTCTTACCATTGACATCTTAATTATTTTGCCCAAATGTACTGGAGGTGTAAAATAAAAACAAACCAGCTGCACATCTAATTGAGCATTTTGCCAAAAATACTATAACTTTCAGAAGAAAGCTGACAGTCATCTAATCATACAAGGGACTATAAACCTAAACAGCTTCCTCATCTTTTCACTTGAGCATTCCCCTGAGATGAGACTCAATAGTTCTTGTAATTACTGGGGCAGAAAACATAACAGATGTCTGTATTCACTTGTCTAAAGTTCTTAGAAATTTACAAAATCTTCTGTCTCATGAAGATTGTTTGCTATGAGTTCTGTAGATTGATTGTTCATTACACTAAATATGATTACCCCTTCTTGACCCAAGTAGTGAGCAGTAATTGAGGGTCCTAAGGTGTTGGTGTTGACACTGAGAGGAAAAAACTGTTGAATAATCAGTCATGTTTTTTTATGTAAGCCTGTCTGTTCCCTTATTGGCTGGCAGGAAACCTGAATATCTCTTATTTCTGCTTTGTTGCTTCATTTTGTTATACTCTGCCTTCCCAGAGCCATACTCACCATTTTTTCTTCTGACTTCCTCCGGCTTCCTCTTTGTTTGTTTATCTTTTTTATGCTCCTTTCTCCCGTCTAGGCACATACACTACTGAAAAAAGATCACTGCCCAGTGATTCTGAAAAGATTCTGCTTCCCTCTGAAACTTCTTGGGTCATGGGGTCAATATTGTTTCATATTTTGCTTTGAGCCCGTGATTGGGTGATGCATCTTGTGCCTCAAGTAGCTGATTCCTCTGAGAAGCCTGGCTGCTTTTCCTGGTCTAGCTGAACAGAAATCTATCACCACACTCACTAACATTACCATATCAATGCAGTTCCAGTTGCATTTCACAGTGTTTTCAACTTTCAGAACATGTTTTTATACTTATATTAAACAGAAATGGTCTGCTTTCCTTTTTGCCATCTACTCTTTTACTTTCTGAAAGGTTGCTTGCACTGTTCATTCCATTCAAAAAATGTGTCTCCTCATGGTTTACAGAATCACTGAATATTCTAGTGGGAAGGGACCCACAAGGATCACCTAGCCCAAATCCTGGCTCTGCACAGGACCATCTCCAAGAATCACCATGCGCCTAGAAGCATTGTCCAAATGCTTCTTGAGCTCTGTCAGGCTTGGTACTGTTTAGATTTCCCTCCTTTAGTGACATCTCATTAGTGATTTTTACCTATTCTACCTTTGTGACTCTTTTAGGTATCTTTTTGAGATGAGGAAAACTGGATGAACTTACCATCTCCACCTTTAATGAAGAGGATCTATGGTTGTTCAATGCTCTGGACAGCATTAGCTTTATCCATAGAGATGACAAAGATTTGAAGAGGAGATATGGCATGGCTCAATTTCAATGACACCACTTCTCTCAGCTTAAACTGTATTTAGAATATTTCTGCTCACAAAATTGGTGCAAGTTATATTTGTATCTTGTTTACCCAAGTGTTTGCATATTAAAATATTGTCAATTATCAACAATGACAGTGTGTCTGGTCCTCCTCTGGAGGCAGAGTATTAATATATGTTCATTATCAGTGTTGTTAATGAGATAATGCTCAATATACTGTGCATCTCAATAAAGTTGACACCCATCATCTAGTATTGGTCTCCTTTTAAGGGGGAAAATGTGAGTTTCAGTAATTCAGCTGAGATGTGTTACCCAGTAGTTCCAGCTCCTGGTCTGTTAACTATATTTTTTTCCCTAATCCAACAACTGTAAAGTAGTTAGGGTTTACAGATGGAAACCCAAAAAGATCACTGACTTTCAAGAAATATTCAAAAAGAAGCCCCTCTTATTATACACAATGCAATATCGAACCAAGTGTTGAAGATTCACATTTTCTAACCAGTGGATTTTGGTTTAGCTCATGGGATGTTTTGTGTCCTTCATATCCCACCTGTTTACACAACAACTTTGCAGAGCCAAATTTTCCAGGCTCCATAGGGTAATGCTGTTTTCATTCAACCTTCCACCATTCAGACTATGAAGACTAACACAGAGCATGATCAGAATATTCATGATCCGTGCTGGGGGAAAGGCTGCAGCCCCCTCGCCCCTCCTCACCCTGCTGCCCTGCCCCGGCGCTGGGTCGGGCTCGGCTGACTAGGGCAGGGTCAGACAGCACTGATTTTGATCTGAGACACTACAAATAACCCGAGATCTGTGGTAAAATCTGTGGGTATTCAAAGAAAGGAAAACAACAAAAAGCCCATCAGCTGCGGCGGCAGCGACAGCGCAGCTGAGGCACACGCTGAGAACCTGCTGCTTTACATGAGCCGGTGTTAATTTATTTAATTTGCACTGTTACACTTGGCATTTGCTGGCCATAATGCAAGCTGTTCTTTTGCATTTATGGACAGACAGTAGAGGTTATCAATCCCTTCTAGCAGAAATTCAGCACAGAATTTCGAGCAACTTTCAAGCCCTGTCCTAAAAATAAGTGCCAAGGGAAACAAGGTGTCCAGAGAGCACCACGCAGGATAACGTAAAAGTGCAGAGTAGGTTCCAAAAGGTACAGAAAATCCAGATATCAGGGACCAAAGACACCACTTTTAGGGCTCAAAACCTTAGTTTCAATATGAATTTTTTTTCTGAATCTGTAATATTTAAATTAACCCGGATTTTCTCCTTCCACCCTACCCAAATTTACCACGGCAAGCATCCTGGGCCGGACCGAAGCTCTGCCCTGACTCCACAGGTTCCCACTGCCTGTCAGACGGCTCTCCTGCCTCCCCCAGCGATGAGCGGAGAGGATGCAAAACACTCAAACCCCACTGAGGAAGGCGAGACTGCGGGGCGGGACGCGCCGAGCTGCGCCCCGAGCCCCGGCTGCGCCCCAGCCCCGCCGCCTGCCCGCACTGCCCGCACTGCCC
>VWZP01003312.1:0-51056 GCA_013396995.1 Dicaeum eximium | reverse complement strand
AAAAAAAAAAAAAAGCATTGGGGCTGGGGGAAAAGAGGCATTTCAACATTCAGCTTTTAAGAAGCTATGAGTAGAAGAAAAGATCAAAACCATAGGTTACAAACATGGTTTGCCTTTGCAATAGTTACAAATAATTTTTTTCCCCCCATAACATCTCTTGTTATAAATTCCTTGTAAATCCTTGCTGTAAATTCCATGTAAACAGCAAAATAAACCCTGAAACATTAAAGATTGCTTTACTCTATCTACATATTTTTAATCTACTTTTGAGTAAGAAGTGAAGAAAAAAAGAGCATACAGCAGTCCAGGAGCCAGTCAAAGCTGAATGTTCCTAACCTGTGAATTAGAAAGGAAGACTGTCATAAGCACATATGAACAGGGACTCCACCTTAGTTTAAGCAGTAATAAAAAAAAATCACTTTTTTTTTCCCTACAATTATTTTAATTTTTTTTCTTCTTGCTTCCCCACTTTCATAATATGTGGTACTACAGAGTCTTCCTCGGGGTTGCTTTTTCCAATTTCTAATTCACTGTGGATAAAACTCATAATCATAAAGAGAGCTCCTCATATTTTGTCCAAACAGATGCTTCAATTTTCAGAAATGCTGAGCAACTGTTACTTTATTTTTTTTTCCACTTGATTTGGTGCAGTTGGTACTTAAGACTACAAATCTGAGCAAAGACAGTCCTTCAGGACCTGCACAAACAGATGAAGCCACTTCTGAGAGCCAGCAGCTAACAGTGTTGGCAGTTTTGTTTAAACATTTTTTAAAAGATGTATGGCATGGAATAATTTATGAAGATTTGAGGTAAGTCCTGCAGAATAATTGGTTAGGGACAGAGGACAAAGTGATTACTGCTCTATTTCATTTCAAATCGTGCTTTGGAAGTGATACATGGGATTGACAAATTTTTGCTGTCTTGGAGCCCTGCATCTACTGTGAGTTGTTGTTTGCTTTTTAGCTACTAGCAGGTAATTATATAAAATCATTTTTTTCACAGCAAAATCCTAAGCATGGGTGGTTTTTTATGGCTGTTTGAGCAGGAGGAGTGGCAGAGCTATCAACTGGGAAGCCAGCAGATCCTTAGAGCTCATCCTGGCCCATGGGGAGAATGGATATAGTTTGGTCCTCACTTGGTGTGTCCAGTGGACAGACTTGGAAGAGGTGAGGAAGGCAGATTAAAGACAGTTTCCTCCTCTAATAACATTGCCTTTCTTTCTTTCTTTCTTTTTTTTTTTTTTTAACTAGATGAAGTATTTTGGGGTCCAATCAACCTTTTATATCCACCATTTCTCAGCTGAAGGGCTGCCTTGTCTCCTCTCTGTGGCTGTATCCACACAGCCTCTCATTTTTAACCTTTCACATAATTTTTGAAGCGGAAGAAAAGCAAGGACACAGAGAAGGAACGTGTTTGAGCATGTGTGTCTGACATGGTGCCTTAAAAAGATTCAATATTCTATAAAATCATAGCATTTTAACAACCTCTGTTGTCATTTTTCTTCCTATTACCTTCCCTTCTTTGTCTTAGTTGCACTTACTGAGGAACGAGGTTGTGACTGGCATTAGAAAGCTTTCTTCAGTTTCAGGACAAGATATCATAGTGAAATAATCTCATGATTTGCAAAGTTGTTTGGTTTGAAGAACCCATAGAATAATAGGGAAAAAATATTTTTCTTCTCTCAGCAGCATACTTTTCAAAGTTTATCCTGAAAACCAACTTTCTTAAAATACTCTCTGGTAACACAAGCCAACCCTAAGCTTTGGTGAAATAAGGTATTTTTTGCTACTAGAATTGTTCAATGCAGCCAGGTTTTTCTGATTAATTTGGGCTATTCCTCTGCACCTAATGAATTTCTGTCTCGGTGTGCCTTCTAGTGATATGGCTGTGAGCATGCTCCTTAATGATTTTCAAGCTCTATTATCAACCTAAATGCAGACACAAGGAGTTTGTTTGGTGAATGTAATTTTTGTTCCAGTTTTGTTCCTCTGTGCTTGATTTTCATGGTAGAGTGCCTCCCATAGCAGCTCCAAATTTATTCTGCTTTAAAAGTATTTAATTTTAAAATACTGATAAATTAAAGATATTGTGGTCCATTTGGTTGTATCCTGCTCTCACAGCAACACTATTTAGTAAATCCATGATTAGGTCCTAATGGAAGAGCACAAAACTCACTGAAATAATTTGTGGTAGTGCAAAAACAGCAAAAACATTTGCTTTGAAAGGCAACACTTTTGCTGCAATACATTTAATTCATATCCTAAAGTAATTAGAATGAAACAGATCAACTATTATGAAATAAACATCTGTTCACCTACACTATGAATAGCCACTGTAGAGATGTACATGTAGATAATGAAATTATTACATCTATATAAATCATTAAGTTCCAAACAAAAGAGACAAATAATTACTACTCAGCATTGTCAAAAGAGTAAAGCTCAATGCTTTTAGAAGATAGCAACTCTGCCTCGACACTCATTCATGATAAATGAGCCTCATTTCAGCATTTGCTGAGCACAGGAGACCTTTATCCTGTGACATTGTTCTATTCCACTGTCATTATTTCTTAATTAGCTCTGTCATCACTGGTTTGGAGCTTGGTATATGTTACTGGCCAAATTCAGCTTTGACTTAAGTGGGTACAGTGTCATTTACTCACAATAGAAATTATGTTCATTTGTGTCAGGACTTTGCTTAATTCTCAGCTCTTAACCAGTGGATCATGGTTCACTTTCCTTGTTCACAACAGGTGCTGGAAAATAAACACAGAAAACCAACTTTTAGAGTGAGAAGATGCCATTCACACATCTGTGGAGGAGTCTCACCCTGCTCCCTCCCTCCTGCCCTTGTCACCTGCCCCAGCTGCTGCTGGGGGACAGGCAGGGCTGCCTGAGGGTGTCTGACACCTCCTGCAAGCCAGGTCTGCTGCTTGCACAGTGGGACCTGCTCCTGGCAGCTCTGGGAGTGGCAGCAAGGACACAGCACTCCTTGGCCATCCTCAACCAGAGCAGTCCCCTTAGGAAATTGAGAGCTAACCACGTTCTCCCTGCTGTGCCTTTTGCACTTATAACTCCTGCTGCACAATATTTTGGCTGGGTCATGGAACCTTAGCAATGTGCCCAGTCATAAAGTGATATCTCCTGTTCTGGGTCTCAGAGAGACGGTTTCCCACCTGGATCACGGTAAATAAATTCTGTTGGATTTAAAATGACCTTTTCCATTCTCTAATAATTTGTAATTTAGTTTTTTCTTTTCCGTGAGAGAAAGGAACTAATCCCTGGTAATTCTAATCAACACAACTCCAATTTTGCATAATCATTCAATTCAGGGATTTCTTCCTAGCCCCGAATTGCTGCTCTCACTATTTTTTACAGTCAGGGGAATAAGTCAGACACAATTCCCAAAGACAATGTATTAGTACCATGCAGAGAACAGTCTTTGGGGTCCTCCATCAGCAGAGTGTGGTTGCTGCTGACTGGAGCCTTTGGAAGGGGTGGGGGCTGGCAGTGTGCACAGCTTCCCAGAAGGGATGGGAAGGGAGCACTCAGGGCCATGGCACAGGTTTTTTTCCAGCACAGGCTGACAAAATGGGCAAGTGTGCCACAGTGGAAAAAGTGTGCTGCAAATTTTTGCCCTCAGCCTGGAGGAAGTGAGACTTCCTGGTGGAGACCCACAACAACTGTGGCTTTGCAAATGGCACAGAGAAATTGTAGGAATGATGATGCCTTCCACCCCACCTCGAAGTCTTGTTATCCATCTCGAGTTAGTAATCATATCACAAAGTACAATATTTACAAATTCCTTGATCTGGTGTGTGAGCACTGGGGAGATTGATAGCAGCAGAACCTGCCTAAAGGTCACAGTGATTAATAACTCTGAAGACTATATTTGGGCTATTTTATTTTAAGAACACTTTTTTTTTAATGTTTATGGAAAGAAAATATTTTTCTCCTTGTTTGAATATGCTGTCAGACTGCCCCACCACACTGATAAGAGTCCTGGGATGCATATGTGGATATTGGAAAGGATAAGGATGCAGGGAAGTATAGCCACAGGAAGAACCCAAACATGTAAAAATCGTGTCTCAAATGGGGCTAAATCACGAATGTTTTCATCAAGATTTCATATCATGGCTCTAACGTGTCATATAGTCATGGTGTATGTATCTGAACAGTATTTAAATAAATAAATTCTGGTGAGGCACAAAGTGAAAGGGGTGGAAGCAGTTTCAATCATTCTTGGTAGGACATCTGAGTCTCTAAAACATGTGATTCACTAACTTTCATGTGAAGCTTCTTCTGATCTGGTCTCTGTGTCCTTACAGGGAGGTGTTGTAGTGTTTTTTTAATTCCAGAAATAACTATCTGAGAAGGAATACCATAGCACTGTAGAGGATGCTTTACCATTTCAAAAGAAAATATATATACCTGCAAAATGGTATTGCTACATTTGTTTTTCAGAATTAGTTCTCACAAGTATTTTTGCTATTAAAAATGTTTTTACTGAATGGTTTACAACGCACATAGTCAAAGATAGCAAATATAATGATAAAATAATATAATGATGCTTTGAATCAGTCATATATTACCTGACAGAGAACAAAATTCTGGAGTACTGCAATTACAGCATCTTCCATTTACTGTAAAATTCAGAAATCAAGACACAGTTTTAGGGGAGAATCATTGCCAAATAACTGTGAACATGGAGTGCTTCACATTCCTCACTGTGAATGATGCACTTAGGGAGAAAACTCAGAGATGAACTTTAAAAATGAAGGTTTTAAAGCAAAAGTGAAAAAAAATAAAATAAGCCTTTTTTTCTAAACTTAAAACTTTTGCATACATTTTGAGTCAGGCACTGTAGACACCAGTTTCTTCTGCCCAAAAAGGATAAGTATATGGCTGCATTCTTCTCCATATTAAATTGTCAGTTGATTTAATAAAAAGAAGCTCACAAAGATGCCACCTCTAGGTCTAGCTGTGAGACTGGTACTATATTCATATTTTGATGAAGAGTTCATATTTTGCTCTATTTCAGAGCAGCCTAAATTCTTTTTTTAATATACACTAATAGATAGCGAATCAATTGTGCCTGTCCATCAGGTTAAAATCAGCTGGAAATCGGAGCTCTTGAGTTCTGAAGGCCTTGGCCTATAAAAGAAGAGTGCAGAAGAATTTGTTTTACCTGCATTTAGCTGTCTACACTGTAGATGTGTTATCTGTCATCTGTTCATAGCCTATGGACAGAAGTGGGAATTGTACTGTGAATTATCTGAGCCCTCTTACCTGTTACCTTCAGATGAGATAAGTTTTTTGTTGACATACCTATTCTCCATTGACAGTGGGGGGATGGCCAGCTCAAACAGGAGCATGAATTGCAGTGCAGGGCAGTAAGTGCAACTCTGAGATTTAGAATTTGATTCTTCTAAGATAATAGCATCCATAGAAAGCACCAAGATTGTGCAATATTCCGTGAAACAATGGAAGAGGTTCTGAGGAAAGGATTCCCCTTTCACTAATCTTCCATTTCTCACACAGACTGATCTCATGGGAGTGTTTGGATTCTTTTTTTCATGATGAACATCATCTGTGATGGAAGCCATAGTCCAAAATACTTTTGTAGTCTCCTTGTAGAACCTTTTCCTTTGGCTTCTCATCTTCTGGGAAGCCAGAACCCTTCCACTGATCTCCTACATGAGAATATGACTCACAAACCCTGCATGGATCCAGCTGATATTGCTATGTGGGTATGTGGAATTACTTACCTTGAGTACAGCTGTGCCCTCTATGAAGGGGTAAATCTGTTCAAAAAATGAACTCAAGGAGACTGGACTGGAATAGAGTAAAATGTGTGTGTAAAATGTGTTAAAAGAATAAAGTAAATGTGTGTTTCTGCACACTTGCAAATGCACTGGTATATGTATTATACACATTCTGTATGAGGAACAAACCTAAATAAAAATCTATATTTGTAGCAATTTTTCTACATCATCAGCAAGATAACATTCTACAATTTCTAAATCTGAAGGTAATCTGAGCTTGTTAGAGAGAACAGTAAGGCTGGGGGCTAGTGAACTAATTGTTTTATAACAATATTTTTTATGGCAGTGATGGTGAAGGTGGATTTTGTGGAAGAAGGATCATAAGGGTGTAAGGGAGACTGGTATTTAAGAGATCCATTAAAAAAAATTTAGAAAAAGTTGCAGTACACAATATTTATATGATATTTGGTGAAGAAATCTAAAGAAGATAGAGTCTGAAATAAAAAAAACCAAAACTGTCCCGATATGGGTTGTAGTCAGCTACTTCAGTGGTGAGATTTAACAACAAGAATTTCTTCAGAGGAACTAAGGAAACATATTGGAGAAGTTAAAAGAAAATGTAGATAAACTGGGGAAATAAAAGATAAATGAAGGTTTAAATTTATGCCAGCTCTGACTAGCAAAAAATCCCCCCAAATAACAGAAAACTTTGCTTAAAAGGTAAGAGAGGAACTGAAAAAGAAAAGCAGGGTAGGACAGGAGGTGAGACGGACACCCAAATATCAGTGAACAGCACATTGTGTCCAGAGAGAATTGGTGAAGGTGGCCAATAAAGTTCAGAAGCACTGAGCTGTGATTCAGGAGCAGGTGACACATCATATTTATTACAGTGGGATGGAGAGAGCTCTGGTTTTGTTTTTTTTTTTTTTTTTACTTCAACCAAAAAATTTGTATGTCCTTTGGGTGGGAGTAATCAAAGATGAATTGGTTTTTAAAAAAATATATGCCAATATGTTTAAAAACTAAAAAAAAAAAAAAATGCAGCTCTTTAAAGTATGAGTTTTGTATGATCTCTATTGAGTAAAACCATGATGGTTCATAGTGGATGGGAAGCTTGTTGAACAGTAAGGATTCAATTAGCACTCAAGATGAACATTTCATTTTAGCTGTTTTGAGAGACAGAGATTTACATATTTATATATATGTAAATGAATAAAATACATATATGCATCTAAACCTGGTTTCTTCATGTCCAAATTCCAGCCCCCTGCTGGTTTTGCTTCCTCTAATTTATTATTGTTCTACAGAAGCAGAACAGTCCTGAAGTTGTCTCTGTAGCTGATTAATATTATACAATACCTACTCAAGGCCAATCCAGAGCCACTTGAACTAATGAGCAGATTCTTGTTAAATTCTTGCTAAGTTTGGAGCAAACTCTCAAGAGATGCCTGTTACTCAACAAACACACTGGATTTTTGCTCTTATATAATCTTAGATAATAATAAAAAAATGTGTTCAGAGAGTTGGAAGCAGAAGGCACAAATACACCATATTTTAATATACATATAAGCACATTCACATAGTGCATTTATCTCTGAAGCAGTAAATTTGCTCCAAATTTATCAATACATATGTCTTTTAAGAATGTACAACTCTACTGTTTTTTGTTAGCATTATATCTTTGGGTACTAAATAATTAACCACTTCACCTTACTTTTCAGTAGAGGGCACTCAGAACAAATCGTAGATCAAAATAATGTATAAAAGACACTAAAGATAATGCAAAGTATTCATTAAAAACTCTCCTGTGTCTTAAACAAGGCTACTACATATTTACATCTGTTTCATATGATAAGCAACTCTGTGAAAAGATAAAACTTTTCAAAACTTGAGCTGTCTCCTGTGCACATTCTTATGGGTTTCACAGCGTGATGTAAGCAAGCTATTAAACTTTGAGAAAAAGCAGTTTGTTCCATTTAATGGATTAACTAGCCAGGGTCTAATAAAAAATTTAACAACTTTGTAATGAACTGAGCCTGTCCTCTCTTTCTGGATATAATGAATAGTGTGTATAGGTCTTGGTAATAGACATCATTCCCTTTTTTTAGTACAGATAATTTAAATATGTAAAGTTGAAAACATGCAGGTTTTGTTTCCAGCAGAAAGTGATCTGTATATGAGGAGAAAAGGGTCCTGATTCCTCATGAGCTTTATCTAACTTTTGTACCAGTATAACCTTAATGAATGCAGCCATCACAACATTATAAAAAGAGCAATGTTGTGTAAATGGGTAAAACATAAAACAATTCGATTATGTTGACTTTCATGAAGAAAAATGCAGATTCCAATGAATTTTATTTGAAATAAAAGTCAAGAAGAAAATCAACTTCTGCCACTTAGAAGACTTTTACAAGGGCATGCAACAAATAACAAGTAAATCTACCAAATTTAAGGCATGAAAACTTTTGATATTTTTCTTGGTTAAATAAGAGCTCCATTTTGCCCAGCAAATAGAAAGGAAAGCTATATTTCTTGGGGTTTGGGTTGGTTTTTTATTTTTTTTCCACACAAGTTTCTTTCTTTATTTAAAGCAAAAGTGTATGTATCTATAAACTAACTTAGGTTAGTTTATAAAATGGGTGCTTTTTGAGTTAATACTTAGTAACGTGAGCCCACAGCTTTTGTACACACAAAGTGTTCCATGAACAAGAAGAGCTTCTATGCTTACATGGAAATGTGTGTTTATCATCTATTATATCTGGATTAAACCCAGAAAATGGAGGTGTGTTCATCTGTACCTTCATTGAGAAAAACATCAGTCACAGAATTTTACTAATTTCTTCCAAAGACAATTTTACACATTTTTATACACTTCAAACCTTTTTTTTTTGATCCTTTTGAAATGCTATTTACCAAACAAATGCTGTTTATCTACAGATTATGTACACCAAGACAGCAAATTTTCTTATAGCTTTCCCAGTGGGTGATGCAAATTTGATCTGCCTGAGAAGAAGGAAATTCCATCTGCACTCTAATTCTTCACTGGGCATAACTCCCTGAAAGCTGGCCATGCTGAGGTTAATCTCCAGGTTAGTTTCTCTGGAATTAAAAACACCCTTTTTGAGACCAAGGAGCACTGGTATTTGATGTGTCATTAATATGGCACTCCCCCTGCTATGATAGTGATAAGTTTCTATTAAAGTAGCACTGGTAATCATCCAGAACCAGGCACCAGTTCTTTGGGACTAACCACTGGGTATAAGCAAGAAAATTGCAAACTCATTTTATTTCTGAGCTCAATTGTCACCAGGATGTGAGGCTGCTTCTGCAGAGGTGAAAAGCTAGGAAACTAATCTACCACACTGCTAACTCTAAAGATTTAGCCAGTCCTGTCTTGCTGTGTAACATAATTCAAGGCTTTTATTGTTTCAAATATATAAACCCGGTGATTTAGGTATTGACTTTAAAATTCATTGTAGAAGAAAGTTTATTATATTATCTCTCTTCCATGTCAGAAAAGTACATACTGTGAAATTAAAGTAACACA
Source organism: Dicaeum eximium (assembly GCA_013396995.1). Lineage (NCBI taxonomy): Eukaryota > Metazoa > Chordata > Aves > Passeriformes > Dicaeidae > Dicaeum > Dicaeum eximium. Next base: position 41,745 of record VWZP01003312.1, on the reverse strand, counting down.
TCATTTCTCATTAAAGGAAGCTAGTCCGTGCTCTGGATTGATTGATGGAAAAAAAAATTTTTATCACAAAGTAATTTAAATGTGTTTCATAAAATTACATGTTATGTTTGAAGACTGTGACCCAAAAAGAAATACATCCACATGGTTATGCTCTTTGAAACATCCATGTGTGCATAGTATTTTCTGTTTATGTGAAATCATTTTAGACTCCTACAATAATACTTAGGACTGCTTCAGAAATATAAATGCTGAATAGAAACATGGAGTGATTTTTTTCCATATTGCATGGAAGCACCTTGCAGTATAAATTCTGACAGCAAGAACTGGACACACAAGACACAGCTGCAGCCTGGCTGTGTTTCAGGTCACCTATGTAATTTCAGCTGTTCCCTTGTTCTGTGCTTTGCTTTGCATCTTGGGGTGCTCTCAGAGTTAGGAATTGGATTCCTTTCTAAGGGAAAGAACCTTGAAGAAGAGATCCAGGAGTGTGCCTACCATCCTATATCAACTATTGATAATTTATCATTCATTCATTCATTCATTCATTCAATCAGGAAACCACTTTAAACTTCATTAAAAATGTGACAGGGGTATTGGGCTCTCAACCCCAATACTTCCATCCTGCACAACTCTTCTTTTGTGCTTTACTACTTGTAACACAACCAGTGCCAAAACAGCCCAAAATCTATACACTTTGAATATGTTATTAATTTTCATTAGTATTTCTTGGTCCATAAGCCATGCACAGTCAGTTTATCATGAGCATTCAAAAGCTGAAATCTGTGCTGTGTTGCTTGATTTAAAATGTGTATTCAGATCAGATTGGAAGCTTCATATCCTGATTAACTGAGGATGGGAATGGAATATTTGTGTTTATAAATTCAGTTTGTTTTCCACAAATATTCTCCAGTGGTCACTTAAAGTTCAGTGTTTTATATATTTCTGCCAAAAGGATATTTGCTGTAAAAATCAAACACAAAAAGTTTCCTGATTATAAGCATTGTGAGAGCAAATTAATCTTAGAAATTATTTTACACTCTTTGCTCAGGACTAATTTGGTCTGCATCTCTTTCAGCAGCAAACAACATAGTCTTTGATTGTTTTAATACACATTTACAGTGTTAAAATATTAATAACTACAAGGAACTTAATTATTTTCACTCGAAAAATAAAATGTTAATGATCGCTGGAGGAATCGTTGATTTGCGTAATAGCATCTATTGTAGCCACACAATAAAATACCAAAAGAAAAGACTTTTATCTATTTTTTACTAACACAACACATTTTACATTACTGAAAACATGATTTTTCAAAATGTCTGTTCCAACTTAAATGTATATGTCATTGCCCTCATCCAAACACAGCTCTAAATGCTCTTATGTGAATTTTTATACCAAGATGCCACACCTGCTTAGATGAATAAAAGTGAATGAATGAAAAAAAAAATGAGTAAAAGTGGGAATGCAGAAGAAACTGTAACTGCCAGCTACATTAAAAGAAGTTTTTGAATGTGCACAAGCTTTGATAGATGCCCCAACAGCATGGGTTTTTTAGGCTTCTCAAGGAGTTACAGAACTTGCAAACAGCACTCATTATAAGATTAATTTTTATTTTCATCTTAATTCTTAAAAAAATATGTTGGTGAAAGAGGAAAAATTTTACTCTGCAAACTCTTCTGCGTGAGCTCTGTTGGTGGGACTCTGTGTAAGTACAGGAGATTGTCAGCACAAAGCCATCTGCAGAACTGTGGTCTTTGCACTGCTTTATCCAATCTGCATTCAGGAGAGTTAGAGATTCAATGGCTCAGTTTTTATGGTAAGCATAACGTAGAACAATCACCAAGCTATGGCAAATTAACCATGTGTTGTTTGGCACCTTTTATTTCCCTGTCTTGAGATGGAACTTTTGTAGCACCAAATTTGTGCTCACATTTACCTGATGAAAATACATGCCTTAAATTCTGGAGTAATGAATAAGCATGTTCATTACTCGCACACATATTTTTTAAAAATCTCATCTTTTGTAATTCTAAATTTATAATTTAGAGCCTGTCTTGAAATAACAATTTATGGAAGAAAGATTTTTAGGACATTTTCATTGGTCAGAAACATTAGATTTCAAATCAGATTTATTTCAATAAGCATTTTATTTTCAATTTTATCTGACAGTTACATGGGAAACTTGTTGTCCTTTTCCTGATTCCTAGAACAGAATTAAAGTAACATTGGTCCTAGAAAGGCTTATGCTTTTTCCTGGCTCTGGAGAAGAGAGAATTAATTCTTTACTGTGAGGATAGTGAGGCACTGGAAGTGTTGCCCAGAGAGTTTTGGATGTCCCATTCCTAGAAATGTTCCAGACCAGGGAACCTGGCAACCTGGTCTAGTGGAAGGTGTCCCTGCCCATGGCAGGGGTTTGGAACCAGGTGACCTTTAAGGCCCCTTCCAACCCAAACCATTCCATAATTCAATGGATTTGAGCCCACTGAGGATTTTTATGCCTCCAGAGTAGCTATTAGGCATTTGTAATCCTTGCTGTGTCTGAATTGTATTTGACAATGGTGTAAGATTGTATGTCTTTAATGCCACAGATCACTGCAAATATGTCAGCAGGAGAAAAGCCCTAAGCCCCACATTCATTTGTACATATTCATATCAGCATAATGATGCCAGCAGAGGCATGATAAGGAAAACAAAAGAGTGCAGTCACTGTCCTGTCAAACTGTTTAATGCCAGCTCCTTATCTACTTTTGGATGGGGCCAGTATTTTGGAAAGAGTGCAACAAACACAGAGAGATCCTTGCACTTCCTTTGAAAAGAGGCTGCAAGATCCTTCTCTCTCCACCAGATTCTAACAACCTTCCTCATTTACAGCCAATCAGTTATGTTAATAGCTGCCAAAAGTCCTCTCTCTCCTGAAATTTTCTTTCCTGATCTAGAGTCAGGGTTCTTCAAACCAGTAGGTCCATACCTCTAATTAAAAAAAAAACCAAAAAAAACCAAAAAACCCCCAAAACAAACAAACAAAAAAACCCCCTTGTTTCCCAGAAGCTCATAGTTTAGGCTCAGAATCAGAATCTATAATATACACATATTTTTGCAGAATTCCTAAATAGAACTTTAAATCCCAGCACCAAAGCAGTGCAATGCAGCCTTTTCCTGGTGCAGAGCAAGGTCACCGTGCTCTTGTGTGCTCACAGCCTGGCCCCTTTGTTTCCCAGTCTGGGGGCACAGTGCAATCCCACCCTCAGTGCTGATGCTGAACAATGACTGGAAGAATATGAATCGTGGCCAGCCCCCTGCCATTTTTGCTGGAGGGCTAGAAAGCAGTAACTCAAAGAGAAGAGACTGAGTTAAATATTTAGGCATTGTCATGCCTCAAACTAGTGCAGCAAGTTCTTCCAAAGCTCGCCCATCCTTTCTGCTGCTAAGAATTGCAGTCAAATTCCTGCTGCTGGCTCTGGGTTGATGAGGCAACAAGATTATTACGTACACAGGCAAGATAGAATGAGATTTTCCTTTTACAGGAAATAGCAAGATTTTCTACATGAGTTCCAGAATTCGTTATTCTATTTGATACAGGAATGAAGTACCACGCTTAACAAGAATGAGAAATGAAATGTGCCCTTCTAGGTGAGGTACTTGTTACTCCTAATGACCAGGTGGCTGCCACCCTGAGCAGGCTGTAGAGAAGAAGAATGGTGTGCACCTGCATGGGTAAAACCATGTTACAGATGCAAGAGCACATTCTGAGCCAGGCACTGCTTGTAGGAGGTCAATTTTTCCCAAAGTCAGGACAATAAAGTTCTCAAGGCTTCTGCTCTTGAAACTTGTTTTTACTTTATCTAGAGACTTCCAGCTCTATTAATATTGCAATCCTCCAATACCTTCAGAAGTGTGGACATGTACAGGAGTCTAGCGTATCTACTTCAGAAATGTGAAGAAAGTAAAACTCTTCAAGAAACGCAGCACTTAAAAGTTTAAATTTCTTTTAGCTCCTGCTTTTTCACAGAATATCTGCATCACAAAAAGGGAAATTAAGATTTTCCTTATAATCATTGTAAAGGAATAATTTGTGCAATTTTAAATTGGAGTTATTGCAGTTGATTCCCTCTTTTTCTTAAGGTGGAACAAATAAGTGAGGATTGTTGATCCTTCACTGTAGGACAAGTCCCAAAATAATGAGAGTATTGGTGTACTGAGCCTTGCAATGATCAGGGCTCTTTGTAGATCTGTCTCCATTTGCAAAGTGTTATTGACAAAGATAGCAAAAGCAAGTGAGCAGCTTTTGAGGGCTTCTTAATCTCCAGCTAAAGCAATTTTTTCACTCTGGTGTGGCAAACTATTTCCTTGCCCATTTTTGGCACAACGAAGAAATCAAGTAAGGGATTTTGCAGCTGGAATAAATGCTAGAGGAGACTGGCAACATGGTGGGTTCATGAGCTCTCTGGCTGCTTTCCTTAACAGCAGTTTAGCAAAACAATTGAACCAGCAATCACTGGTGGCTAGAAAAGAGAACATTCTTACAATACTTCAGTTAGGGAACAGAGAGGAGTGTATTGAAGTGAATAAATCAGTTATGAATATGTAAGACCAATCAAGTAAGGTAGTAAAAATCCAAGCCTGTCTTCACATTTCTGAAAGGTAGTTGGGTGGGCTAATGCCAGGAGCAGGGACTGCAGCTGGCTTTGAGACCAGCTCCCAGGAGCCCAGCAGGGACTTTGATGCCCTATAACTTCTGATTTGGCACTAGGACTGCCTGTTCAAAGGCAGTGCCATAAATCCTTCTACAAATTTTATACAAATGTACAATTTTTGTCCCAAACTTAGGTCCATCCAAATGCAATATCTGCTAAATAACACTACAAAATCCATCCCTCTATGACCCCATTAAACAAGCTTTCCACTGCTGATCTTCCACATCAGTGTTATGCTGCAGACTGAAGGAATGATTGTTCCATTCTGCAGGATTTCTGCAAAGGCTGTTTCTGGTTTCTCATATGAAGCACCACGTTCTGGAGCTCCTCAAGTACAGATCTGGCAATGAGGAAATAGTTGTGACCATTTGAAGAATAACAACTTGTTCTAGTGAAGGTGAGGTTGCCAGAATTTGCCAACACCTGCAGCATTTGGCAGGAAATTAGAGGACAACATACACTGAACAAATGTGACAAAATGCAGGGTGAAGTTGGACATTTCTCCTAATTTCTGTGTGAAGACCCAGTATGGCTGCATTCTTCTTCAGACATTTTGGCAACTGCAGGATGCAATTGCATATCTGGGCTAAATCCTTTTAACTGGAAATAGCAAATAATTATGCTCAGTCTATGCATGATGACAGGACAAAGATGAGTTGGGAACTTTTCTGCATTGAAGGCTTTCTACAAGTGATGAGTGGTCAGTACAGGTTTGCCCAAAATCCCAGGTGCAGGTATTAGATAATCTGTTATATGAAATCACTTGATTTGAAGTTGCTCTGATATTGCTGATGAAAAGATTGTACATAAATTGTAATTCATAATATCTGTCACAATCAACTGAAACAGAAAATATTCACTCTGTTGCTATAGATTCTGTAAAATGATTAACCAAGTGACAGCTTTAAAAATGTTCCTGTTAGATTTGTAATGACAGAACTGCATTGTAACCTGTATTTTGCTGTATAGGAAAGAGCAGAGTATAGTGTATTATCAGAGATGGGAAAAGACAGACCTAAGAGCTTGTGTAGGGCATTAAACACAAAAATTAAATGAATTTTGGATGGTGTTAAGCCTTTCTAACAGTCCAGAACAAGCGTAACATGTCAGACTGACTTTTAATAAAGAAGTGATTCTTCTACTATTTCATTTCTTCAAAGCTGGAAAAATTTAAATCTTAAAATATAAATAGATTTTATAACCAAACAAATAATTTTCACTGAGTTAAAAAGAGTACTTTCTAAACATTTCAGAAAAAATAGTGAAGAAGCAAAGTCTGAACACAAAAACCACAGAGAGCATCGTTAGGTGGTCAGGGACCAGATCTTTGACTTCACTGTGAATGATTGTGGTGGAACAAAGAGCCTGGAATGTCAGGATAACTAATCATCTGGAGAGTTCCCAGAAGATACCTAGATGCTGGAGATTTAAAAGTTCATCCCAGCAAGGTGATTTTTGTGGCAGAAAAATTGCTCACACTGAGACAATCTGCAGGAGCCAAAGGAGAGTCCTTACCTTCTGCACTGTCTGCAAACAAGAGCAGTTAAATATTTGTAACAGCCAGGAAGGCACATTAACCATATTAACCTCTCAAGTCCAGCCCAGCAAGCAAGGGCACCTCTTCAGGGCCTTGATTGGCTTTGAGAGCCTCCTACAGGGATCCAAAGAAATTCTCTGGCAGGTTTACGACTTAGTTACTGTGTTTTCAGTCAATGCTGAGTGACACAGAGGGTCAGGATCATCATCTTGGAAAGCTGGTTACCAATCTAACCAGCACAGGAAGAGCAGCCCTTTGCAGACTTTGTTTTATGTGTCCATGCATAAAACTCTTCCCCTGACAGTTCCAAGTTGAAGAAAGGAAGGCATCTTTAGGCTGCCATTTGCTCTTGTGTAATTTCTTTTCCACAGGCAGCTGCACAGTGTTTTATCTACTAAGTGCCACACTTATCAGAGGAGTTCACATCGACCTGTTACTGCTTTTTATGTGCAGTGGTATGTAGGTGATGTCCCAAAATTCAGATAATACACAATGGGTTAAATGTGGGTGGAAGTATAGGCTACAAAAGTTTACTAAAACAGAGTTGAATTTTCAGTGTAGAAATTAATATTTTTTAAATTATTTTTGAGTTTATTGATACATTTCCTGACCTTCAGAGTCTACTTGCTTCCCTAGATCTGTTCAGTACCATGCCCTATTTTGGTTGGACTGGGATTTGTTTACTTTTTAGCTCCTTTTGTTCACAGAGGACTTTGATTTCATGTTTTTTTCATTTGAGGCAATGATGTTGTCAGTGTGTAGTGGTCTTTTTATATGTGCTGGGCAGTTCAGCATTTTAAAAATATTTTTGAAAAAGGTAGCTTTTAATTTGTTTTGTTTCTGGATCAGTTGCCCACTCATTTATCTTTTCATCAAGGAGGTCCACAGGTCTTTGTAGTTTGCTATGTGTTCATGGGGATGTAGCACTGAATTTTATGTTTGGTTACCTTTGCTATACTTGGTCAGAATTTTATTTTGCGTCTTTATAAATTTGAAATTATTCCTTTGACTCAATATTTTGGTTTATGATGCTTTTAGTGAGATTAGAATTTGAGCAACTGCATCTTCCACCATCAGGATTTAGAGCCATTTGAACAAAGGAGAGGACTAAGGAAGCAATCACATCATAAATAATAAATAGCCTTGATCACAGTGAAGACTATTCCATTAAGGAACTCCATAGAAATGGGAATCATAGAGTAGCCAAGGAAATAATAAAAACTTGGAGTATGTCCTGGTTAGATATGAACAGTGGTCCTTGCACCTCTTTCCACTATGAGTGGTTATTAATAATTAAGTGTGGGGGTTTTTTAGATTTCCTGATTCCCTGTTGAACAGTTAAGGCCATGAATGAGTTAAGGCTCAGTCAATTTGATTCAATGCACATCTTTCCATTAAGATCATGTAAGTGAAAATGTTTAACTCTTGTCTCTTAGGAAATCACTGTTTTCTCCCCTTCTGTTGAGATTTTGGAAGTGTTCATATGCACCTGCACTACCTTGCTGAATAGCACAGCTTCAAAGATGACAACTGCTGCAACTGAAGGAGCTGTCAGCATTTTCCTTTTCATTCCTGTCTTCTCCACTACAAGCTCAGAAACATCACACTGAATTTCTGAACAGAAGGATCAAAGCACAGCATTCAGGAATTCGGTGACAGATTTGTTTGGCATAACCAAAGAGTGAGACCATTCTGGAGGGTGAATGCTCTGAAAACTGTTCAGCTGGACCTTTGTTCTGTGTTCAGTCCTGGCACATTATTTGTGGAACTGCTTGTGTGCTGTTTTGCTAGCTCAGTGGAAACCAGTTTTAAATCTCATCAATGATAGAATCTAAATTAAGTCTGGGTTTTGGCTGGATTCCTCTAGGTACTCTGCTACAAACCAAGTCTTTGGCAATCCTTTGGTGAGCATTTGGGTGTTCAAGGTTCTGATTCACCAGGTTCAGCAGATAGTGTGCAATCTGAGAAACTACTGGCACTTTAGAGGTAAAGACAGAAGAACGTCACTTCTTCAATCTTCTTGCCTTTTATTCACCGAATGCCATTTTAGAGATGTTAAGTGCTTTTCAGAATTTAAGCAGACAGAAGTTTAAATGAGGTGAACTTGTTCATCTTTCCTCTAAAATCCTAGCAACACTTTATACTGCCAGAAGCACAAAGAAGGGCCTTATTATTCCCTTGACAGGTAATTTTCATGCAGAGAAATAGAAATTATGAGTTTGAACTAATGATGGTTATCTTGTTACTCCACTGGAGAATTTTCCTCCTATAAAACAGGCTAAGAATTCAGCATTCTCTATACAGAAATTGTCATGATCTGGAGAGGTCAAGGTCAGAGAATAAGGTCCCATTCAAACTGCAACCCACCTCCACTTCTTCATTTATTTGGTGTCTTTTGTGGTGGCTGCAGTAATGCTAGTCCTAAAGTCCACTACAAAGATGGAGAGGGAAAAGTGGGAGTGATGTTTCATTCTACTACCCAGAAAAGATGAGGGAATCTCTGAAGCACTTAACTCCCTACAACACTTAGGAAATTCTTGCCATTTGCTCAGGCATTTTGCTTCCTGAGGATGTGGGTGCTTCAGGAGTTTACATCAGGCTAAGCTGATTGCTCTTTCCTCAGCTTCATCAGTGGGCAGGGACATTGCACCAACCTACATCTCCTCATGGTGACCCTGGCTGTTTTTATTGCCTTAAAAAAACCAAAATACTTAGATACTATTTATATCATAGTTGATCTGCAGAGACTGTTCTTTGACAAAAGGACATTTAAGATCAGTGTGTGGGCTGCAGATACATCTGAGTTATCATTTGTGTTTTCACATTTACACTAATTTTTCATGAGCTTCTTCTTCAATTGCAAATGTCAGACTTTCATATAGGAATGATACTGTATTTTTGTATGTTAGGATTTTATCAAATATAAAGAAAGTATTAATTCCGTAATGCTGTTATTTAGACTGTGCTTTTCAATTCATCGTGCTTCAAGTAGAAGCAATGTGTTACACTTAGCTTCAACATACAATTAGCCAATATTTAAATTCCTTAAAACATGTACTCCTGTAAAATTATTCAAAGTGGGTATGTAATTTCTCAACAGGCATGCTAAATAAATTAAACTCTTAAGGAATATTTTAAAACTCTTAAGACCTTTTCTGAAAATGTTGTTGAGGAAAACATGGTTTACAAAATTCCCTCAACTTACAGTTACACTTCAGACATTCCTGGAAGTAAAATTCTAGTTGCATAATTGTGGAAAGACAAGGATTAAAAAGACTTTACAGACAGATATATCAGCAACTGAGGCAAAGGAACCCTTTAGAGCTGTTGAAGATCTGGCCTTGGCACTGACCACATTTACTATAAATGCTGACTTAATCTATCTGGAAAACTGAATCTGAGAGCAAACACAACATAAACTGCTGCTCCCAGTCCCACAGATTATCTAAAGGCATATAATACTTTCCCTAATATCTGTGAGAAACTGGAATGCTGTGTTTACTGCTTACCCTGTATATGTAGGGAAAGCAGCTGCCCTTGATTTCTAAAACAGTTTTAATACTTCTCTGCTTTCAAAAACTGTAACAATTTAATTCACTTGAAAAAAAAAAAGCTCCTAAAATTGCCATAATTTTAGTTAGTTCTGCTCTTTCCCTGAGTGTGCACATGCACAAGTTCCAGAGCATTACCAGCAGGCTGGGCTACAAAATACCAGAAACTCTGTCTCTCCAAGCAGTCATTTTTCCTACTGTCTTGCCATCAGTTTTCTGGAGGCAATGCAGGCTCATTAAAGCACCAAGAATGAAACAAGTAAATAAATAAGTAAAAGTGTAATACAGCAATACTCCTTTGACAGCAACCCTACAGGTACAGTGCCAAAACCCAAATGTAATCAATCATTGATTACAAGTTTTGCTGGACTTAATGGAATCTGGAAACAATCTAAAGTGCACAGGGCATGGTAAGTAGTGATGAATGTCAGGATAATGGGAAAAAATTTAGCTTTCAGACATATCTACTTCACATTAACTCTGATTTGTCTTTAGATCAAACAAAGAGGACAATTTCAGGGACTACAGGACATGCTCAACTCACATAAATCAATATACTGCCTATTGAGCCATTGGAGCATTGCTGATATAGATAAAGGGCAGATCTACTCCTGTATTATCTGTTCATCCTTAAGAGCAAAGTTTTGCCAAGAAAGGGTTGAAATTAGAACTTTCTAAAAACACACAAAGTCTATATAAGTTGGTTGAACAGGACATGAGGCTAGATTCATTCAAAGTGTTCACAGACCAGAAAGCTGTTCTGAAGAAAGATCTTGCAGGCTGTATTGATGTACATTTCATTTCTGGGTAGAGCTTAATATCACTGTATTTATCTCATAAAGCCATAAATTACTTTTATTTCTGGCTGTATTCAAAAAAATTCAACTGTCACTTTTCTAGTACAAATCCATTTGAAATGGTAATGGGAAGATTTGCTTGAATTAATGGCCTTTGGGATCAAAAGGTGAGGCAAGATAAGGATACATACAAATTACTAATTGCTGGTATGCAGAATGGTGTTGTAAATAGTATTTTTAAAGGCAGAACCAGAGCATCATTTTTAGACTGACATGTTCATCATGATTTTTAATAACTTCAAATACACTTCCTTTTAACCTATAATTGAATTTTTCTCCCTCAGAAATTGCTATGACACTCCTACTTAAATTAATTAGAGAATGGAATCAGTATTGTACAATCAGAGAATTGCAGAATGGTTTGGGCTGGAAGAGACCTTTAAAGGCCACTGAATCCAGCCTTTGCAATGAGCAGGGACATCTTCAGCTGGATTGGGTTGCTCAGAGCCCTGTCCAACCTGACCCTGAATATTAAGGACTTATTCATTCAGATCCTCACCTTCTTACATCTGCTGGTGGAGCAATGCTCACCCACTTGGGGGAGTTTACATTTCTAGGGGAAATAATGCCTTTTCAGCATTATATGTTCTCAGGAGAGAAAAAATGTGATTGGGAAGGAAAGAGTAGCAGTTTAATCTTTTACAATGAAGTCCTTGGTGTAACCACTTGGGGAAATATTAGTTTAAGCCAGCAGTGTTGAGGGGGTGTGTTATGCAAAGAATCCTCATGTGTTATTCTCCCATTTCTTAAAAGCTTGACAGAAAAAATTAAAAGCTTTGGTACCTCATCCCTTGTGAATGACAGAGAGATGCCATCAGGCATATCTTCTACCCTCATATAAGTGGAGTGAGTAGAGATAAACCTTGATGTGATTTACCAATAATTCATTCAGGACTGAAGAGGTGAAAATTCATTTCCACCTGAGCTGGGTTACAGGTAAAGAAGGAATTCTGCATGGTGGCCTATGGAATGGTATACTTGGAGATCTGAAACACAAAGATATCTGTGAATAAGTATGAATATGTATTAATTCATTCAGTAATAGCAAATTTTGTGTACTGATTTCTGTTTATTTAATCTGGACAGCTCGATATTTCTATGTAGAAACCAATTTTCCAAATGAATATGAAACTTGGGTTTTTAGCCAGGTTCTATATCACTGTGGAATTAATTTTGATGAGGCTTGTGAATGGAATTTTTAATTTTAGAAAAAAGACCCATTAAAAGTCACTTTAAATGAATGCAATTGCCTAAAAAGAAACTCTTCCTCACTTGTTCCTTAATGGAGGACAACAGTGCTTAAATCCTCCATAATTAATTAAAGGCTTGAGTACCTGTGCTATCTGTTTAAGAAAGAATAATGATGCCAATTTCTTTCTGTAGAGCTTCTTAAAATTTGCTCTTTAGCAATTTATTATTTAGAAATCCATACAGAAATTTTATTAATTTAGAATATTCTTACAGAGAAATGCTACTCCTAACTTAACTTTGGTTTTCTCTAGGTAAAGGTGTTTGCATTTCCCTTTGTCAGGGAAAGAAAATGTGTTTTCTAAATTTATAGCTGCATAAGCTGACTATTTCAATCTTTGTGTTCTGTGGTTCTCAGTTGCAATTACAGGCAGTTGCTGAGAGGGAAAGTAATAAATATTTTAATGCTATTCCTATTTTCCTCATTGTCTAAGCTTAAGAACTAGAGAGTGACTCTGGGTAATGGCAACTAACAAGGTCCCTGTTAATGCTAGCCTGCCTATCAGCCTGCTCTGGCTTGCCAGAGACTGCTTTACAGAGCTGGGATGAGGGAACAGAGACCCAAAATCATACATATGTATTGCATGGTTTTCCCAGGTGGTGTGTGGAATGCTGCTGCATTATTTCCCCCCCTCTTTTCCTTATAAAAATGGCGCTGCTTGATATTTAAAATCTGTATTTTTAGGTCATTTAGAATAATGCTTAAGATTCATTAATTTATATTCCTCAAAACATAGTTTTTCCTTCAGTTTCACTGAATGGGATATGAATGATATGCTGAACATCAGAAATAATGAGTTTTTTATGATGTGTCCTTGTTGCTTTCTTATGGGCTAGAGGAGGTGTTTCCCACCTGCTTTGAACTATGGCATTATGGGAACAAATTAATTTCTCCACAAATGAGAGAAAATTTGCCATGGTGCTGTGAAAAGTTTGTTTAAATACCTAGTGTTCAGGTGGAACACAAATTCCTGATGGGTACAAATATGTCTAGACTTGTTTATATACAATCAAAAATCGATACATGTAAAAAGTGGGAAGAACAAAAAAGAAGGAAGACTGATAGGGATTTATTACTTCAGGTTTTTGTAACAGGAACCAAAATTTAAAGGGAGATTCAAAACATTTGCAAGAGACAGGGGAAAAGCAAGTTTTGACAAGAGAGTGGACTTTTATGTTACAGTAATTGACCAAATTCTAGCATAAATTAGAAAGAATAGTTTAATGGCTTTCTTGCCCATTCTGGTGAGAGATCTGCTGTTGAAAAGACAGACTATTGGGTTAGACAGACCTCAGAACTACCCTGAGGACAAGTCTTACATTGTTAAGAATGTTCTTGAAATAAACAGATTGCGATGAAAAAAAGAAAAAAAAAATAGAAAAAATAGAAAAAAAAACTGTGCAAAGAAATCAGATGTGGGAAAAGCTACCCTCTTTGCACTGAGTTCTTTTTATGTGTGTCTGAGAGAGTGGTAACTTTAACTTTATATTCAAGTTGCAAAGCCCCAAAGGAATCTGAACCTGCTGGACAATTTGATCCTTGAAATCCCTCTCTATAAAAAGCATTAATAAATACAGATAGAGACCATCAGGAAAACAGAAAAATCTTCTGGATTTAATAGCTTCCTTTCCAGAATGTCTTTGTTGCTCTGTCACTCCATTATATCTTAGCTCTCCATTATATCTTAGTCCTGAGGCTCTTTTTAAGGAAGGAGTCTAACCCAATCTCTTGTCATATTAGTCTTTGAACAAAGGCAAACTAAAATTTCATATGTATATATTTTAAAAGCATTCATCTGTCTTGAGGACAAGAAACTGGGTAGCTGTGTCCATGTTCTGATCACTGAAGATCTTTCTGAAAGGAAAGGTACCAAGAAGGGAAGGATTGGTTTGTGATTAAAGTCTGAGAGTAGGACAGTGGTTCTTGAATCTCTCCATGGTTCTGTAATACCTTTCCTCCAAGGATTTAGGAAAACCATTACGGTTTCTGAGATGTCTATACCTCAAAAAACATATGCATAAGCACTCAAAAGGCTCAGAGGAGGAAATGGTTTCTTTCTATCTATTCTTTTATCCATCTTTGATAAATAGTTTGAGTTAGGATCTGTCTCTTTCAAGTATCTACCCAGCACCAAGCCAAACAGCCTCTGGGATTGTTCAGGTTTGCTCAGTTCTCCTGTACTGAGCAATATTGTAAACCCCAAATATTAAAAAAAAAAAAAAATAGGAGCAGGTGGAGGAGAAAAAGAAGAGAATAGTGGTAAGAATTCATTTGCTTGTCAGCCTGACCTTAAACAGAAATAAGGCAAATAGGAGAATGAAAGGAGTAAAAGGGAATCTCAAATTTTATTGTTCCATAAGAAAGTGTGAAAACACCAGTCAGTTTTCAGAGTATTTCATCCAGCTCTCAGCTGTCCAGGGCAAAGCCTCACTAGGGGGACCTTTGCTGGATTTTGCCAGGTGTTTTGCTGGGTGGAAAATTCCATCTATTGATGATGCAGTTAATTGTCTTTGTCCATTTATCCAACCAAAACCAGAAAAAAGGAAAACACAGCCTTGGTTAATACATCTTTTTTCTGCTCTTTCTGTTGGAAAGCGTAAGTAATTATATGAGCCATGTGTGGGTTTGTGGGCAACTTGCTTTCATGTAGGACACAGCAAAAAGCCAGAAACTCCTCCCCACAAGGCAGCTGATGCAGGTAAAGCTACAAAACACTCCTGGGGCTGGTAAGGTTCTACACCAGCCTTGGCCTGTGCTGGTCCTGGGCCACTGCCTCAGTGAACATCATGGACTCCTCTGCTCTTGGCTTTCAGTAACTCTGCTACTGTCTGTTTAGCTCTGCTAAACCAAGAACTCCATCCTTGAAACAAGGTCACATTATGTTGGAAGTTGGAAATACTGAAAAATTCACAAAGAGAAGTGAGCAGGATGGTAGCAAGGTATACCCAAAACACTGATTAAAATGTTTATGTGTGCAGATGAAAAATATATATATGCATATTTTAGATATACATACATGGATGTAGGTCTTGTAGTCAAATAAGAAAGGAATTGGAGAGGTTATCACAATTTCAGCATTATTTGGAAAATGCTCATTTATGGAGAATTCAGATAGCTGGTGTTCTACACCTGGTGTTGTTTCCAGAAGGAATAAATTACTATTGTTAATCTATAAAGCCCCTGGCTCTCTAAAGGCAGGCTTCATGCTGATGCCAAAAATCTGCAGTGTGCTGCTGGGACTGACAGAAGGAAGGGGCAGACCATGTCAGAAGTCTACTGTCATAAGATTAACATTTATCCAGGGCCTATTTTTGCAGGATTCTATTGTGACTGAAGTATTTTGGCACAGGGAGGGAGTTAGGAAAAGGAGGAGTGGCAGGTGCTAGGGTGTGATGGATTCTGGGCTCTGCTTGTGTGGTTCCCTTCTCTGGAGAGAATACTCTTATCCCCAGACACATTTTATCCAGGTTCTGCAATTATAAAACATGAGTAATGCTGGATTAAACTGGGTTAGCAACAAAAAGTGAAACAGCTTTAGCAAAGTTGAGCACACAAACACAACACAATCTCCTGTCTCTCCAGTGTTCTGCAGCTGTTTATTTGAAATCATTTGGTGCCCAGGATTAAGTTTTCAGATTTAATGACAACAAAATGTAGAAGGTAGGAATCCTGGCCACAGGAGATTTGATGACAAACTTCATTTCAAGGTTAGATCTTTTTCCTCACTTCAGAGTAGCTGACCAGCACTTCTTACTTTCCTTTCAGTTCTTTATAGAATACACTGTGATGGATTATATAAAATCTATTTGATCAAATCCATAGTAGCAGAGCAAAACAGTGATTCAATGATTCTTAAAATGGCATGGAAAACACTATGCTATGGCTGCTACTGGATGTCTCTTAGCCAAGAGCATATAAAAGTATAAATATCATGGTGCTTTAGCATCTATCTGGGTGAAAAATCCCCACAATAGAAGTCTTTTTAATCTAGCAGACACACTTATCATATTCATGAAAAAATTTCAAATACTGTCTTTTTAAAATTATTATTAAGAGAAGGGGCAATTAATCATCAGAGTAATTTGTCCAGGGGGTGTTTTAGCTTCTCTGTCACTTGGAGTTTGAGAGTGAAGATTAAAATGTCATCCTGAAAGATTTGCTCTAATCAACCAGAGGTTATTGGACTTGATGGTGTAATTAATAGACAAACATCTCTGACTGTAATGAACAGGGAGTTTGACTAGAAGACCCTATCTCTTCCTTTTGACATTGCCACATCTGGGTTTATGTTATAAGTCAGGGTGAACTTCTGAGGACTCAAAAGAGGCTTGAAAAGAGTGAAAGTTATGGGTTAGAGTCCCTCTGAGACAAGAACTGGACAATATGCTGGGCATCATGTTCTAGCTGACTCTCTGAGTGATGGGATTGCACCAGGCAATTTCTGGAGGTCTCTTCCCATCTCAGTTATTAATTGATTCTTTAGTACAACACATTTTCTTCCAAGCTCATGTAATTTGTTACCCTTTGGGACCAGCAATCCTCTGCCACCCTCAAAACAAGAAGAACTGGGGATGCTGTAAACATATTCACAAATTCTTCACAGATGCTCACTGCTTTCCAAACTGCATTTGGAGAAGCCATGGTAGTAACCTGTGATGTTACTGGATTTGCAGGCAAGATATCCCTCCAGTCTGTCTGGGTATTACTGTCCCTTATGCATTGCTTAGTGTTTATTAATTACTAAAGGATTGAACTTTGCTGGCTTGACAAGTGCACAGTCACAGGATTAAGCCTACCAGTAACATGGTAGAACAGCTGAGAAGATGAGAAGGAAATAATAGAGGTCCCATCCAGCCCTGAGAGGGATTTCATCTGCTCAGCAGACACTGCTTTGGTCAGTCTGTGTCTTGGCACAGAGGGCTGGGTGGGCCATGGGAGCAGTGGGAGTGTGGGGAAGCTCTCACCAAGCCCTCACTCAGGCTGCTGGTCGTGCTGTGCCTGCCCTTGGGAGAGGAGGCTGGGGCCGTGCCCGGTGACTGTCACAGCTGCAGACAGCAACACGTGGTCTGGCTTGGAGCTCAAATGCTTTGGAACACCTCCTTAGACCAAAATGTGGAGGCCCTTATGGCCAAATGGTTCCCCAAAGCAGCTGGCTGCCTTGCTGGTGTGAGACTCTCAGCAAGCAGCTGGAAGCAGGTTATTTTCCCATGGCAGCTATCTAGAGTTCCAATGGAATTTAATTTAATTCTGCGGTGGTTTACTGAAGGCAGTCTCCAATGATATATTGGTTTCAAAGCATTCCCTTTTCAGCTCCATCTCTCAGGCAGCAATTCTTCTAGATCTCCTAGGCTCCTTAAATGAAATATATCTTCTCTATAATTCTTCCTTGTCCCCTATAAAGAGGTAGGAACAGACATGTGCCTGACGCAATGCTTTTTATGCCACAAGTATCGTTACCAAGCAACCATCCCATGCAGCTTTGGCAGAACACAAACTTCTTCAGTCACTAACCCTTCAAACACCTGAAACAAGATGTGCCAGCAGAAAACATCAGAGAACTAGGTGAAGCAATGCAGTAGCAAATGATTTTTCTGAATCAACAAATGATTAAGGACAATTACAGGTCTGTGATTATCATGAACATTTTAAAAAATGTTGCTACAAATGAGTATGTGAAGAATAATAGTATCTGCTTGTGAGAGAAGGAAACCTCAGTAATCACTAATCTATAAATTTTTATTATGGCAGGTTCAGCGTGTTCTATATGAAATTGAAAAAACATTCACAAATTCTACCCCAAACTAGAAAAAAGGGAGAGATGAGGCACTTGTCAGTTGCCAACCAAATGCTCTCCCACCAAGCACTACAGGTAGTAATTTGTGTCAGCACAAAGCAAGCTTAAAATTTGCCCAACCTCACAGTGGCACTGCTGAAGGATCTTCCATTTCACAGCCATTAGAATAAAATTTCTGTACTTTGCTCAGCTTCCACATTTGTGGCTATGAGGCTTTTTGGAGTCTATGCAAGTGGGTAAGCCGAGGTGAGGGATCAACAGGTTCAAGTTATCAGGACTCAGTTGGCTGCAGCCACCTGAGAGGTGCTGGGCACTGCTTGTGGGGTGTACTCATTTTTGCCTGGTGGGTTAAAGGAGCAGAAAACAAAGTAGATGGAGACACATGTCTCAATCCATGGGTTTAGATACAGTCCCATTCCAACTGGAGGACATGAGCATTGCGCAAAAGAGGTGGAGTGAGAAGTTCCAAAATGGGCTCCCACTCCCTGAAAAGAGGAAATTTCCATACAATCAGCCTTCCCTTTGCTTCTGTGCTGGTCAAAGGAGTTGGCTTTCTACAGGAGCACAGCTTGGTTCCTCACAAGAAAAGGTCTTACAGTCCATCAAATCTCCTCTTAGTCCATAAATAGAAACAGGAGTTGGAGACCTTTGAAAATGAGAACATAACTTTGTGCAGTACATGCATCTGGCTAAAAAAGAGAAGTGGTGGAAACCAGCGGGTAGATGATGAAATTATTGGTACTCAAGGTCAGGTATTTGCTCAACACTGGTATCTGCTTTGAAAATGTAAATGTTATGAAGTTCATCTGTAAATTATAGCGTGCAGAATCTTGCATATACAGAGGCCAAGTTTGTCCTTTTCCATGCAAATAAATATTCAAGAGCTAAGAACAGCAGTGCCTGAGGTCCGTTCGGCAGCTGTGTGACTGAATGGGTTTGACACATCCAGTCCCTCACATGCTATTGATGCAGCATTCAAAAGTGTTTGAGGACTTCAGAGCACATTGAAAAAGCCACAAGACTGATGCTGACCAAATGACCGACTCAAGGGCACAAATTTCTCTTACTCTTTGATTTCTTGGAGCTGATTCCAGGTAAAAGTTCCTAAGAAAAAATGCTAGCTTCCAAAATGTACCATCAGTCACAAGGAAAGACATTTGAGATGTCATTATGAATTTTGCCCTTCGTGTTTTGTGAGGAAAAGGAATCATTGAGTAGCTCATTCTATTTTGAACTTCCATGCAAAATCTCTTAATTGGTTCTCAGTGAATGCAAAAGGGCAGGAAGAAAACTATCTATGTTATTTCCTTCAGCATTTTTGTGGTTTGAGGGCTGTCTCCTGTCATCACGGATCATGTCTGAACGTGTGATTTGCACTTGGCTTGTGGACCCTGGCTCTTTGAGACTTTGTAATACCATTTTTTTTTTTTGTAATAAAAATCTCCAATTAAACAATGGAGCTGTACAAGTAGCTATGACTAAAATAAGTGTTCTGTTTTTTCAGGATCCTAGAAAAGCAGGTTCACATAATATTAAAAGTTTCATGAAAGTTTCTGTGCTGTTTTTGATCTATACATGACATATGTGTTCCCATTTTTTATTTAAAATCTTGCAAATTTATGAGTCTCTCTTGTTGGTTATATGCCAGGGTTCCCTGTTGCCAAGACAAACAAAACAAATGACAGAATTGTCTAATCCTTTTCTATTTCCTTCCAGAACAAGAGAGATCATTACAGTCTGGCTTCTTCATGTAACATGGCTGTAGATTTTTTCTTGAATTCCCTTTTGATTGTATAATTTTAAATATGATTTTTCATCCAGAAATACTTCCTTCTAAGTGCTCTTCCTGTGGCATGAAAATGAACACTAAATGTTATTTAAAGGTGGACCACTGACAAGTTTAGTGTTTCTTTGAAGAATTGTCTTGTTTTAAAATGACTTATGGTAGCACTGATGCCTGCTAATCTGGACAATGTGCTGGTCCTGATCATTATTGCAAACAGGGCCATAAAACTCATCTAATAAAATGTTCTGCTGCAGAGATGAAATATTGCCAAAGCCCAGTCTTTCCTTTTTTTTTTTTCTTTTTTCTGTGTGTCTGTCAATCCTAGAACTACACATCATGCATGCTTATCTTTGCTATTTATATTTTCTTTTTAAATATAATCTGTCTTCAGGGGAAACAACTTTTCTTCATGTTATCATTTTAGCTAATTTCTACTGATCTGAAATACTGTAATATGCAATTATTCATTGCATTTAGTAGCTTTATGTAGAAGTAAAATTTTGAGACCCAATGAAAATCCTTCTGAAAATTAAGGGAACTATTAGAATATCATGCCCCAATCTCCTGAGCAATATACACAGAGGTAATTTTTAATTTCTGAGTTTAGTTTTTACCTCCATGACTTTATCTTTTCATGTCATAGGGTGAATATGCACGGAGATTACATTTGCAGAATTTAAGTTAAACTCTTTCCTGTCAACCAAAATCAAAGCCAAAAAAAAAAAAAAAAAAAAAGAGAAAGGGCTAGTCTGCTCTATAGGTGAAGAAATTTCACAAATGGCTAGAAGTAATTTTTCCTGAGTTTAGTATACAAACAGTGTAAATATTTTTGTAGCATTGAGAGGTCCTAATCATATCAGGTCTTTTTTATACTGTTGCATAAACACATGTACATTACTAATCCGAAGTTCTTTTAAAATTGAAAACATATTTCCATTTCCATATTTTGAGAAAGAGATTTCAAACATTTTTTTCATAATTTTTATAAAAAAAGAAGTGTAGTAACATGACATAGGGATAAAGGTTTTATTCAGAGTAACAAGAACTTGCTTATTTTTGAGGAGATTCTTTCCAGTTCAAGTTGGGTAAGCAAGTCCCACAACAGTGTGACACCTTTCCCCACTGAGGACACCACTCATATCCATGTCCAGTTTTCCTGTGGAATTGTGTATTTAATATTCCTTCTCCTGGGAAGTAAATGCAAAACCCAAATGAACCCCCGTGGAATGCCAGTGTCCACTCAGCACTGCTTTATCTCAACTCTTGTTGTGGATAATGGAAAAGTAATCTGATATTTCACTTTCTGTTTCATTTTCAGATACATGCTTTCCAGCTTGTCAAGTACAATAAAGATATGGCATGTGCAATAACCTTTTCTTTCATTGTGAATCAAATTGTGTTATAATAAAATAGGCTGGCAGAGTTCCATCAACCAGAACATTTTAACAAGTTACTTGCTGCAATTAAAAAGTGAGTGGAGGAGGAGAAGATTGTCAGTTTGTCTTTGAAACCAGGAATAGGCAGGGTCTCATGGCACAAATTTATTTTTTTATCATTTCAAGCCACAATAAATCAGCTAATAAATTCTTTATTTATCTAATTTGCATTTCAAAGATTTTCTTAATTAATTGTTGTGTTTTCTTTAACAATGCATGGCTCTATATATGGCTCTATCACATAAAAATGTGGTTAATTCTGCTGATATCAATCAGCTGTCAAGAAAAGCAACATGAATTTCCTAGAGGACTCCACCTCCAGAGAGTCCATACCCTGCATAACTTTCATCTTCCAGCAAAAATCAGATTTAGATAAAATGCACGTCTCTCACTTTAAACAACAAGAACACTTTCTTTATATATTTTTCAAGCATGCATTTTCCTAGTGTCTTGTTTCACCAGAGGAGATTTTATCAATATTTGATATATTACCTGCTTTTTCCCAATTCTGGTTAAATCATAAGGATAATAATACTAATGCTAATATTACTAACGTTTTAGGGGCTTCTTAACCTGCATATGTGGAAGGAAAACAACTTCCTCTGCCTTCCTGTGAGTTAACCTGGAGATGGGAACTCCTGTCATGAAGATTATCCTCCCTTGATCCTCTGAGTCTTAACTTTCTGCATTATATCAAACCACTAATTATGGATATCCTGTAGCCTGGTTCTTCTCTTTATTAATTAACTAATTATCTGCTTCTTTTTTGCTCTGTCTCATGCATTGCTCCTCTTGATTTCTTTGTTTTCTTTCTGTTGCCACTGTTAGTCTTTAGGTACTTGAAGAAGAAAATCGCTGAAGAGTAATAATAGAGAGAGAAGTGCCCTGCATTTCTGCAAGTTATCTTTATCTTTCTAAAATATTTCATTTTGCATTCTTGCAAATGGAATTTATGAACAGTTTTATGCTTTAAACTGGCCATGATATGTGCTTCTTTGCTTCTCAAAAGATACCTTTGAAAATGGTTGCTGTTGAGAAAATAAAATTACTTTGAAATGTAAGTTATAAAGTGGGGTAAAAAAAAATCATCCTGTGCTGTGTTGTGCTGTGCTGTATTCTCAAAGAGAAAAAGATGTAACTTCATGGATTCTTAAAATATTACATGAAGTTTAAATGACATCAATTTGCAAGAGACATCCAAATGGATTTTGCAAGAGTCCTCATCCTTTCTATAATTATCAAACCAACCATTTCATATGAAAGCATGTGGCTGTATAATTACAGGAGCACTCTGAGCACTCTGATTCACAGTGTCTCACAGAAGTATGGTTCAATGGGTAGGACATTACATTGGTTATTGTGAGAGCAGGTAATTTTCTCAGCTTTGATCGCATTGAATTTTAGACACTTAATGTTTGAAGTTATTAATTTATAAAATTGGTTTGATAATGCCTGTCCCCACTCACATATCTATGACACAGCACTTTTAGCTATGGTACTTTCAAATACAGAGGAGGACCACAGATTTTTTGGAAAAAACTAAGACTTTGAAGAAGGAGGGTGATTCTGAAACAGAATGTTCTTTTTAGTTTTCTCTCTCAACAACTGTGCAATACCTAAAATAGAATTATTCTTCCATATGAAAGTACTCCCAGCTGTTGCAGTCTCAGGTTTTTAAACATTTACTGCTCCTTAAAATAAGGGGAATGCGGCAATTCTCCTGGGTCTGCCACATATTCTCGTCTAGTCAGGGACATGACCAGACCAGCTGCATGTGTAAGAGTGACCAGTCATACACAACATAGTGAAAATAACAATGGCAAAGTGGTTGCAGGAAGGATATAAGAGCTGAGAATATGGAGAGTACTGCTAGGAATATTCATCAAGACTGTGCAAGCATGGGTGGTTTAAAGTATATGGAGATCGTGTTGCCTTAATATTTTATTATCTGGCTTGAAAGAGGAATATGGTTTAATTGGTGAAACCATGTTTTTTTCCTGCCTGTTACAGAATTAGAACTTGTTTTGCTGGAATTCATTTAAATTGCATATTATAAGTCAGGGCCATCACTTACAATCAGCTCCACAAACAGGTAGTTGCTGATTGTCACTTGAAACTACACATTTACTCTGCAGAAATGTGTCTCTGCAGCCCTACGGGCCACACTTTAAGCCATTAAAATGCTTAGGTCAATCCTGTGCCCTGCTGTCCTGTTTAGGAATAAATGTTTGTCTTTGTTCAGGGCAGAGGGACACAGCTTGTCTACTGAGACCTGAACATGGGAGAGAACAACTGCACTAAACTGTGCACAGATTGTACACATTCACTATAGCAACAAATTTTCCCCTAAAAATAATCTCTGAAGCTCACCAGGGCAGGAAGGGAAGTGACTTGGTTAGCAACAGTCTGTGCCTCATTGCCCAAGACTCCAGATAAATTTATTTACCAACTGAGATTTTTCAGTTAGGTGAGTGCTTGGAAGACATGATGGAAAATAAAATCTGATCTAGAATCCTTCCCATGAAAAGTATAACTCCCTGTTTAGAAACCAATATTCAACTCCTTTAAAAGCAGAAGCAACGCACAATCTTCTGTAGCCTTGGTGCAAGTATTGTGTTTGACCTAAGGAGAAGGGAGAGCAGAAGGGTTTTTCATAGCAATCCTGGTGAAGATCTAAGGGGAAGGCAACAACCCCTAAGGAAAAAGCAGCAGATACCTCAGGCCACTCAGGCCCTGGCATCTCTGCTGAGGTGGCTGTTCAACACCAGCTCCACGATGCACATCTCACACCCAAAGAATGAAAAGCTCCAGCTCGTTTCCAGTGGGGCCCCAAACATTTAAGAGTAAAAATATTAAATATTTCCTAGGCAGAGTGGATCCAGAATTAGGGAGCTGCTGACGGTTTTGCTGCCTGGTGGAAGGAGAACCAGCAGGATTTGGGTGCAGGTGCTCACGCTGCTCTATTACCCTCCACAGCTCCCCAGACATAAATGCTCCATAGCGAGGAAAAGAAGGCAGCTAAAACAGACAGAAGGATTGCATAATGAAATATGCAGTGCTGGAAGTACCTTGGAAAGATATGAAGGAATTAGATTTTTTTTCCCCCCAAAGATGGAAGGAACAGAAGTTCAATATAACCAATAATTTAGTGTAAATTACTTAGCAATTGTTTCAGTTTCACTCAGCTCAACAGGTTAGTTATTTTCCTCCTCTTCCTGTTGGATGTCTCAGCTATTTTAAGTAGATAAATATGTTTCACGCCAAAGAAATAGAAGCCCTTTTATTATTATTTGGAACCACAGATAAGAGAAGTCTGTGAAAATAATTTCAGAGCCAGACTACCTTGAAATTTATGTGACAGAACACATGAAACATCTTTATCAAAGTCTTCATAAATCACAGTCTCTGTCCACTCCTAGACTGAGAAAAAACAGAGATACCAATTACATTTTTAAGAAGTTGCCTGTTTCCCCCTTACAATTTTAGGACTTCTGAGGAAGCATATGCTGATGCACAGGATTTTAGCTTTGCTTATTATCTGGATTTTTGCAGTGCTTCATTTCAGTTAGAGATGGTGGAATTCTTTGCTTAGGAATCTCTACAAACACGAGATTGTTCTATCAATCCTTCTTTGAGGATTGTTGCTAATTTTTTTTTTTTTCCATGTCTGGTAAAACTGCAAAAAGATAAAACTTATCGCAAGGAAGATATTTTTGAAAGAAGGAAGCAACACATTATATAAGTATAATTTTGGAAAGCGACAATTTAATGAAAATCAGGATGCTTTTCAGTTCATATTTATACTGTAACAATACTTGCACACATATTTTTTAGAAGATATGGACACATAAAGGGTGAATTTATGGCTTTGTAGTTTAAAATATGCCGTTTTCAATTAATTACCTGCTTTCCCCATAAAGTGAAGCAGAAAAATGTAATTAACCACTAAGAAAAAAATGTATCTACGAATCTTGCTATTCTTTTAAACAAATAAACATCTACTAGTATTTCATGCAAATAAAATTAAACCTTTCAGGGTACAAACAGGAAATACTTCAGTCTGATGTGTTGGTAGCCTTCAAAATATTATGCTACTTGTTTTTTAGAAAATTTTTCTGATGTTCAAGTTCACTATTTGAGGGTGAAGAAACAGCCTCCAGAAGAAAAGAGAGGAAGGGTTATGGAGACCCACTAAAGATCAGATATTGGCAGAAACAGTGACTGAAATGTCTCTCTGGAGGTGAACTAAATCATGTCTTGGCCAGAAAAAGACTTCCTAAACAACATTTAATGGTCTAGATAATGGGATGTGTTTTGTATTAGTGCCATATAATAGACTTTATGGTAAAATTTTCTCTACATATAAAAGGAAGACAAGGATTATATATCCCTTTAAGGGTTATAAAATGAGGAGCACAGTGAGAAGTGGCTGAGTACTTGTTTTCCTGCAGGGGAGTAAATTTGAGTTGATGGACTCTACTCACAATTTTCTTATCGCTGTAATAAATTCTTATATGGTTAATTCAGATTGTGGACTCTTGTAAGGATACCAAACACCTAATACTGAAAATAGAAATAAGCATGAGACCACCTACATCTAGTTTTGAGGATGCAAGCAAAACAAGCATTTAT
Organism: Dicaeum eximium; assembly: GCA_013396995.1. Classification (NCBI taxonomy): domain Eukaryota; kingdom Metazoa; phylum Chordata; class Aves; order Passeriformes; family Dicaeidae; genus Dicaeum; species Dicaeum eximium. The sequence continues at coordinate 16,209 of VWZP01003312.1, read as the reverse complement.
ATTAGAATAAAAAGGAAATATGTCTTTTCCTTTTTAAACAGCAAGCAATATACCCTTTAGGGAGGTTTTCTTAACATCTGAACATGCAAACACCTCTTAGTTGATGATGGAGAAGCAATGATCTCCCTACTCCACCCTGTGGTGGGCATGGGCTGAGTCCACCTGTTTAAACTGCAGATTGAACATGTTGAGTGAGTATTTCGGGAAGAAAAGAAAAGACTAGGTTTGGCATAGGAATGGTGAACCTAAAGCTAATTCCCAATTATGTGTGCAGTGCTGCAGCAAGCAGACAGGCCTCTGAACTTCAGCTGAATCAACTGCAAAACCAGAGAATTATGCAATGAAATTCAATTCATTTGCGTGTATTCCCTCGAGCAATTAGAAGTGTTATAATTGAGAATAGCAGTAAATCATTAAAAGGTTCTAGCCTGAAATGGATCTGTATTTAGCTCCCTAATTAAAAATTACATCAGAAAAGAGATGAGGAGATGGAGTTTCCTGAACTGCACCTGTCCTACACCTGCCAGAAGCAAGCATGAACTGGTCCAGGAATGCTCTGACAGTGAACACAACATACCTGCCCAGCTCTGAAAGGCAGAGAAACCAGGGAACCTTCCTGAACTTCAGAGAGCAACAGAGGAAGAAAACAAGGGGGTAAATAATGGCTGCTCTTTGTAAAGACATCAGTGGAACCTCCCCAGAACACTGTAAAAAGCAGAGGGAAACAGAGCTCATACAGAAACAGAAGCATTGCTTGGGGAGCCTGGAGGAAGAGGGTGTAACTACATTTCAGGAATATCCATCAGGGAATACTCACCTGAGTGCAGGTCCTAAATCACAGTTCAAATGGTGGAACCATAAATGAGGATTTTGGCAGCAGACAGGTGGTGTGGTTTAACCCCACACAGGCACTCACTCACTCCCCTCCCATGGGAAGGGGAGAGCACAGGACGAGGAAAAGTGAGAAAATTACTGAGCTGAGGTAGAGACAATTTAATAAATAAAGCAACTTGTACTATTCTGCTTGCATCTCTCTAAGGAATTGTAAGGACAGTGCAGTTCTGTACCTTCAGGATCTTTTCCTGATGATCCTCCTGTGACAGCAAAGGAAAACTTGAGAAACAAGGGAAAGCTTTATTACACGTAAGATACTTTATATACTTCTGAGACAAAAAATCCACCCAATGAATAAAGTGTGCTTTAATAGCATAGAAAACTCAAGTTCACTCTCAGAGTGACTGTTTTCTGTAGGAATTCAAGTAATAATAATAATAATAATAATAAAACGTTTGTTAGGAAGGTAACTATCAGGATTTTACGGGTAGCACTGAGGTGCAATTATGCATTGCATAATTGCAATAAAAAAGCATAGAAAACCAAAAGTTATTTCTTTGGACCACCTGGCCACAAAATGGAAGTTTTGGACATGGCTTATGAAGGAATGATGCCTAAAGCAGCTCCTGACATCCATACCAATGTGCTGCAGAGCTCTAGAAGCAGCAGGAATCTGGCTATCAGGGAAGAAGTTAAAAATAAAGAAAAGAATCAAATAGCCACTAAATTGTGGCTGAGATCTATTCCCTATAGCCAGAAGTGGTGCATATAATAACAACCTCTGCTATGAAAACATCTAAAGCCTGGTGAGCCACAGATGCTGAACAACTCTGTGTAACTCTGGAGACCCACTGTCTATCATCCAAAGCGTTCTGAGCTGGGAGAAAGTTTGGGGAAACATTGACAGAAGCTCTGGTCAAAAGTGAAACAAGACATTGTAATGAAAATATCCCATTTCTGCATAAATTTGCTCTGGAAACAGCGCCAGGGGGATTGCTTTTAAAGTGCCAGCTGTAGAGTAGATTTAATTATGAAGACCTGGGTTACCAAGAGTTCTGGAGCACGAATAAGTAGGAAATAAAATCTCCAAATATTGAAAAATGATTATATACATTTAATATAATTCCTGCATAAACCAGGCAGTGCTGGCATGCCTTGCAAAGGAAGAATAGAGAAAATAACCGTTAAATTACAGTTTTACTTGCAATCTATTAAGCAGAGATCAAAGGCAAAGGTACTGGAGAGTTGTGTTGCTCAGTTACAACCAGATGGAGATTTACAGAGGTCACAAGATGGGGATTCTCTGGCACATAACAGGGGTTACAACTTTTCTTTGCTTAAGGAAGAAGAAAAGGTATTATCATAAAATGATTGACAAACCAAAACACTTCTTCTGGGAATTGTTTTCATGGTTGCATTAAAGAAGCAGAAAACAAACCAAACCCTAAAACCTTGGCACAAATAACACCAGCCAAGGAGAAATTTCCAGTTTACAATAAAGCTACACTTTTATTGCAGTTTTTTCATCTGTTCTGTTGCAGTCTACTTTCCTATCCTTGGTGTCTGCAAGAGCACATATCTGTTGTTTAAAATAAATTCTGAATCCTTTTGCTAGCTTAACTCAGGTTTGCCAAGGAAATACAAGTTTTGTACGTGTTGCATTCCTATGACAGAGTGAGAACAGGCAGTCAACGATCGATATATTAAAATGTCCTGTGGAAAAGAGTGCAGTCTGTGCTCAGAGCTTTGTAGTTAGCCCTGAATCTACATTAGTGTTTGTTCAAGAGTCACAAAGCCAATTTAACTGGACTGCCTTGATTGCTGCCCCCTGAGCTACCTGAGGGGAGATACTGTTTGAGCTGGGAATATTCATCACGGGAACAGCCACGCTGCTATTTTTAAGGTGTATATTTGATTACTCTTGATTGTAAGCTTGAGGGGGTCTAAGAAAACATGAAACTGAAGCTCAGATTTTTTCATGTTTGGCTTTATGTTTAAGCTTCTTGCACCAAGTTAGGTCACATTCTGATAGTTTATGATCTTATGATCTGGCTTCTGCAGAGTTTAATAGCAGCATTCACTGTTTAATACTCTAGCCATATTCTGTTCTCAGAGGCAATAATATTTCCTATTTGTTATCAGTTTTCCATTTTGCAAAGTGACCTATGCCACTGAAAGTAAATAATACATACACCTTGTCTATGGGGACCCTTCAAATATGTCATGCATGGGATTCACATACATAAAACACTCTTCTTCCTTGTTCTCCATTTATGGGTTCAAATACAGATATTTAACCTTTTAAAATCTTATTAAGCCTGCACAATATAAATACTATACTCAAAGACATAATTTTTAGAGAAATTCTGTGTTTTATTGCTGAAATCTGTGCAGGAGAGCAAATGATGATATTATGTTCATCTTGTGTATTTAATGGCAGGATCTGGGTACTGCTATTCCCTTGATTGAGGTGTCCTAGTCCTCAGAAAAACCATTTAAGTCATCCTAGCAGGGAAGCAAAAGTCCAAAAGTTCTCTCGAATTTCTCAGATTTTGCAAGGATTTCTTTGCTGCCACATTTGATGAAAAGGCCTCTGCAACTTTCCCCAGATTTCAGACAAATCTGTTGCCTTCTAGCTCAAGGCATCAAAAGCTCCTCAAATTACTTTTTTCAGCTTTCTTGTTTCTTCCCTAACCTTTTGGACTTTTCCAGACATTTTGCTGAAAAGGAACCAGTTGTAAGCCTTCCATGTTCCAATTAGAAGTGGAAAACATCCTACCTCTTTCTTAAAGGTCAGCTGTATGAACATTATAGTGAAGAAATGATCCTATTTTCAATAATTTGGCCAAGGGATAACTGAATTCTGAGAAAGAAAATACTTTTCATAGAGAAATTATTGAAAATGTTTTAAATTCCCACTTGTATTTACCTCCAGTATCTTGGATCTCTCCAGGGCTCTCCCTGCCCCTTCGTACACAGCTGGCCCAAACACAATTTCCAAGACTCAGGTTTGGGTTTAGGACAGCAGTCTCCTCTGAAAGAGCCAATCTTTCATCTAATAAAGGGACATCTACTACAAATGGCACTATAAATTTCTGTGATAAAATTGTGGCCCTAAAGGAAAAAAGATGAATTCTCGACAGCATGAGTTTATTGATGTTCCTCAAAATATGCTGTTTTGGCTCATTATTTTTAAGCCCATGTGATGGAAACTGCTCTGAGGAACCCCTAAAGTCTTTGAGGGTTTTGTTCAAATTCTCCAAACTGTTTAACACTTAGGTCCTCAGCATTATTGTATTATTTTATACAGCATGATATTTTTCGTTTGACATGTGCAGATCACCCTGGCTACACCCAAATTAGAAACACCACATAGATCTCTAGATAATTTACTATTTTTTCCCCATTGTATTTCAAAGAACATTCAGAGATGCAAAGATATTTGAAAATTAAATCTAATAAAAAAACTTATTTGCTAATACTTCTACATCCCTCCAAGGGTCCAGTCTTGTTTAAGTAAGGGAGAAGCTCTCTGTTTTAGACTGAAAAGATCCCTTCTTCCCTACCCATAGGTCAATCAAGAGAGAATTGGTAGACAGACTATCTGAGTCCACTCAGTCAAAATCCAATTAAAATATATCCTCATGCATATGGACACCATAAATACTGAATTTAAAAATTAGGGAAAAAAAAAAGAGGTTATATTTTGATGAGATGACATTTTGGTTCAATCCATCAAAACTCATCATTTCAGTTATGCAGGAAATAGACAACCCTGAAAATTATTTCTAATTTAAATTGAATACAAATTAAGTATGTGAAAATTGGTTTTCTGCCGACATTTGTACCTAAGTGTCCACTATGTTATTTGGGATTATAAAAATTTTAATTTTACATCATCATTCATTTCTTTAAAATTGAATTTATTATTTTTTGTGCTTTTCTAGTATTTCACTAATGGTAAAGTGTCTCCTTAAGTGTTCTCTAATTAGCTAGTGTCAAACTCCTTCACTAAAATACAAGTGGAATTATCATAGAATTATTTGGGCTGGAAAAGACCTTCAAGATCACCCAGATCAAACACAAACCTAACACAACAAGCCCACCACTAAACCATGTCTTTCAAATACTCCCAGGGATAGTGACTCAGTCACTTCCCTGGAAAGCCTGAACAATGTTCGACAACTCTTCTGTGAGGAAATTTTTCCTAATATCTGATCTAAACCTCCCCTGGTGCAACTTGAGATCTTGTCCTACTGTTTGTTACTTAGGAATGAGACCTACAGAGCAATTTTTCCATCATGATTTTGAAAGCAAAAAAACCCCGACAAACCCTAGTAAAATCATATTCCAGTTATTTTACTGGTTATCCATTTCACCATTAAAAATAGCAATGCATGATGCAAACATTTCATGAGAAGCAATGTAAAATTACTGAGACACCGTAAGTTTTCAATTTAATGCATTTCAATATTATACAAAGCAATCTGTTGGAGGAACCCCTTTCATTTAAGAGTTTTCCAAGGAAATCTGTTTGGAGATGTATTTGAGAGCCTGAAATATGGTCAAATAGAAAGCTGTTTGCTGATGAAAAATGCCATCTCCAGGCAAGAGAGAACCCAAATTAACATGCAGCACTGGCACAATACCAGCTTAGAGAAAGTTAAAAGTTGAGCCCTGTGCATGACTAGCAATGCTCATGTGTGAAAAAAAAGGTAATCTGCCAGCTGTTCTTTAAAAAAAAGTAACAAAATACCCCTGTATCCCTTAAAGCATCCCTCTCCAGGAAGGGTGTTGCACTACAGGCCGTGCTTTAGCAATATCTGGTTTATGGATCATTTCTCATCTATCAGAACAAGAACCTCCTTTCCCTAAAGTCCAAAGTCAGTAGACAGCAGGCAGCTAGGTGGATTCCCTGTCTTGCAATATTCTCCCAGATTCCTTAATCCCTTTCACTATCGTCAATGCAGCTGCGTTTTGTTTTTTTTTAGCTAATATTAAACTAGTATTTACTAATATTAAACAAACAAAACTCTAGTTGAACAACAGAAATAACCATAAATTCTCAGAGGATCAACAGAACCAGAGCTTTTTGAGCCATATTTGGGCAGCTTATTTACATTTTGAAATGGCATCTGATAAAAGGCACATCAACCCTCAAATATTAGAGTGGCCTAAAAGTAGCTGCTGAACTGTGAACTTTATCAAAGAGATTTTATGATACTGTGGTAGTATTCACCATTATTCCAATTTGAAAGAAAGGATGAGAAGATGCTATGAATGTTCAAACATCCATGGAAATCTGGCACTAACATTTTTCTTGGAAGCCTTAATATATAGATTTGGACCTGGCTTTTTGAGGGGGTTTGGTTTTTTGTTCGTTATATATCATTCACAGAAAAGTCTTGATTATTTTTTGGATATTAGCTCTGCTTTTCCTTTGTATCTGAGCAAATTTTATCTACTCATTAGAACAGTAAAAAGACTCAGAATTGATCATTCATGTCTGCTTTTTCAGGTTTGCATTCAAATGAACTTTTAATTTTAGGGAGCAGACTGGCAATGACAGCATAGCTAAACAGTGATTGATAAAGGGTTATTAGAACAAAATTGTATTATATTATATTAGCATTATGCTAAATCCTTAATGAAAATTGCATTGAAGAGATTATTTTCTTTAGAAGAATGCAAAATAATATAGTCAGAGATATTAAGTGTAGCAAAAATAACTAAATGAACCTGTTATTCACAAGTAGTTGCTCAAGCATATATTAACTTCCCTAATTACTTAACAAGCCTTTATAAATGCAATTATTCACAAAATTTAAATAGTTGTTGTAATTAACAATACTTAGAAAGCATGGCAAACAGAAAAAAACTTTGAATATTTCCTTTTTTTTATCTGCAGGTTTCAGGACATTTATGCTCATGATTTCTAAGTGCAGTTAAGATTTACTAACTTCTGTTTTGGTAACAGGCTCTGACCTTTTGTCACCCACATCTACAACTTCGGATTTATTGATTCTTATTGATAACAGCTAACTGTGGCAGCTGTAATAAGACACTGTGAGATTTTTGGTGCCATGTTCCCATCTTTTTTACTCCTCTACTTTACTCCTCCTCTACCTCTACTTTTTATATAATACCTATTTGTATTACACATCACATTAGACAAAATATTGCATTTATCTTTCACAATCCTAAACCAGCTATAAGAATTCAGGCTAATAGGAACAGTACTTTAACTCCAAATTTAACCTTTAACTCCAAATTTATCCTTATCATTTATTGCTCTCTCCTTTACTGTTACCTTCATCTGGGTAGTTCAGTAGGAAAGGAGAGAGCCTGAGAGTTTTGGGTCTGAATTCACTGGCATTTTTAAAGCTAATGCTCTGGAGTGCTACACCTTTCAGTCCTGTGCCTTGGCAGTGCTGGTGTTCTGGCAGCCCTCACACTGTTATGGTGAGAGATTCTCTTTGAATAAAGCACTTGTTTCAGAAGAACAAAAAACTAGTCCCGTGTCTTTACCAACCCTAATCTTACAAGGCAAGTTATCATTAGTCCTGTGTGTAATATGACTTATCAATCTCAAATACTCAAAATTACTCAGATTTACTGAAAGGAGTGTATTCAGCATATTCAATTAGAATACACTGATTTATGTTCCTTCCATGAAAAAAAAAAAACCCAAATTTAAATCTGAAGTATTTCAATGTGTAATTTTTCCCAAATGGCTGTTATTCTTAGAGGAGAATAAATTTTATCTAAGTGAGAATTTTGAGCCTGGTCTCTTAAACTCTATTTTAGCCTCACAGATATCAAAATATCCTGGAAATTTGAATCTCAGTCACATTACAAATTGCCATGACTCAAAAGGAGAAGATCTTTGAGCTGAAACTGCTGGTGCTGAGGATGCAGTGAACACACCACACATGGTTTTGGGGGCAAGTGCCAGAAGCAGGGCTCCACTCTGATCCCACGTCCTTGACTTAGGGCACTCTTAACCCATGGCCCACCAACATCTGGTCAGCATCTTCCAGTTCAGTTTGATCTGAAATAATGAGCTCATCTCATGAAGTTGTGGGTTCACCTGAGAAGAAACCAGGCTGTGCACCCCAAAACTCTGTGGTGGGAACCAAAGTGCAGAAAATGGGGATGACCAGGTGAAGAAATTCAGAAGCAGTCACAGTTGATCTGAATTAAAAATCTAATGTAGACTCCCCCTGGCTTGACCTTATACCTGCCACCTTTCAAAGAAAGACAAAAGAGAAACCAAGTTTTTAACTTTTATGGCTACTCAGTAAATGTGCTTCAGTTATGTCATAATCTATGAAAAGAATCTGTGGGAGTACATTGATAAAATATTGAATGTGGAATAAAATATAATTTATAAAGAAGAATTTACAGTGTTGCAGTGTTTAAAATGATGTTCTTTCTGAAAAAGAAATACTTTAATTGGTGTAATGAAATTTTGGAATCCAATCTCCAGGTTACAGGAAAGCTCTGCCTGGACAGACATCTGGATACCAAATCTAAAAATGCAGCTGAGGTTTGGCTTCCTCAGATATGATAATGACTAATAAAACAACAGAGCCTGAATGAGTCTGGAGATAGGATTCTGCACTTAGGTTTCCTTTGAACTCTCTCTCCAGTGACAATAGGTACAACCACCAGGATCAGAGAGGTTGTTCAGAAGTCACAGATGAGAATTTGACAAGAAATTATTTGATGATGTGCATGAAGGATTCAGGCCTCATTCACCTCAGTACAGTTGCTCTTACTCTATGAGGCTGCCCTTTTTTTTGTCACTGGAGACAGTAAATCCTTACCAAAAACCAGGTCTGAAATTCCTTTCCAGAACAACTTTAACTCCCGTTTCTTGACTTCTACTTTGTATTTTTATACAGTCCTTACTAGCCTGTGTTTTGCCTATAAGTCTACAATGTTTCAGTCTCAATAGTTCTATAAGGAAAAAAAGCTAAACAAGGTTTCTGAATCTGAACCTTTGGTCTTAGTCTACAATATTCATTACCAAAGTATTACCAAATACATATATATGTTTTCAAGCTGCTAAGACAAACATAAACTTCAATAATAAAGTGTTTCTTCAATGTAGGAAGTATTTTCTACGTTGCCTTAGGCCATTGGACAGAATTTTGATTACTGCTTTTTCTTGAGGATAAGTTTGAACTGTTATTTGACATATAGTAATGTGTTAAGTGTTACTGCTTTAAAAATTACCTAATTAGTTTATTTATAAAATATTAAAATATCAAAGGCAAGAACACATTGCTAAACCTCTGTTAATGGAGAGAAATTAAAATTTAATTAGAAAGTTAAATTTTCTAGGAATCCTTTTTCCTAAAAAAAAAAAACAAAAAACAAAAAAAACCCCAAAAAACCCCAAAAAAAAAGCCACAACAAAAAAAACCCCACAACAAAACCAACTGAAACAATTTGCAAAAAAAAAAAAAAAAAAAGTGTGTTTCCTTGACATTTTTCAGTATGAAGGTATTGAATAACCTACAAACTTATCTATATAGTTTTAAGGATGTTGGATGGGAAGGAATCAGATTATGAAATGAAAATTAAATGATGAGGCATCTTCTATTAGTACAGAAATATTCCCAGCCATATTATTTATATAAAATATGTCCTTCCTGATAATCACATCATAAACAAGACAGCTGCTTATTGCCTTTTTTATTAAGTTAATTTATGGTTGCAGACTCAGAGACAGGAGGCTCTCTAAATATATGAGTATGACTGTAGAGGTAGAGATATAAGGTATCTAAAACAAATTATTGAGGAATTTCAGAATATGATTGTCCATTGCTGCTTGTTGCTACATCCTGCAACAGTACAATGAAAGGAGAGGAGATATTTTTTTTAGCTTCCGATTAAATTCAGAACTTTTTGTATCAAGTCCTTAAAAGCACCAAGGATTTTTAAGAGAATGGCACCCATCTCTTCTGAGACTGACTACAGCTCCCTGAAGTCTGTGTCTCTCTAATCCATGGAGGCTGATTGTGCCCTCAGGAGAGGGAAATAATGAAGTCACACCTTCTCTCTGTGCAGCACAATCACAGAATGGGTCAGGTTGGAAGGGACCAATGTGGGATCACCTTGTCCAACTTCCCTGCTCAAGGAAGGTCATCTCAGAGCAAATGCACAGAATTGCACAGCAGTGTCTGACAGGTACACAGGCCTTAATTTGCACACACCCTTTTAAGGTCTCATAGAGCATAAAAACCAGTATTTTTTCAGAGTCCATTCATTTTGTTGATTAGATACCGTAAAGACAGTTATTAAAGAAACAGGATGAAATTTCACACTGTAAAATGAGAATACCTCCATTGAGAAATTAATAATGAAAACTGAAGAATTACCAGTTAAAAAATACAAAGGTGCTGAAAGATTTGGAGGCACCTGTGGATCAGATGGTGACTCTGAATTGGGTATCTCTCTGCAGCTCCTGCTGGAGTTTGGTAACTCTCTCAAACTCCCACATCCTGTGATATGGGATTAAGAAAAGAAGGTATTTCTGTGTCAATCTGAGAGTAGGTATCCTGTCAAAGTGTCAAGCCTTGACTTCATATGAGGAACTAGCAAATTGTCTTTTGGAGTTCAGATTCTCCAAATAAAATAAAGAAAGAAACAAACCAGATGAATTCATGGCATGGAGCTCAAAAAAGGCAATTTGAAGGAACAGAAAACCTTTAAGTTTTAATTAGATTTAATTTAATTGACCTTTGATTTGATCAGCTGAGTAAATCCCTAAAACTGCACGGACTAAACATGAGAGAGGGAGAAGACTAATTTATGTTAATTAATAAGGGCCTGAGGAAAATGAAAGCTAGACAAATACAAACACAGTTATATTGACAGTTAGTTTACAGCTTCTAGTACTCAAAGGACAGACATTCTGAAACATCTTCCAACAGCAGAAATCCAACTGATTTTAAATGAGAATTTGGTATGTATATGAAATATGATTGATATTTTTCCCTGTATCAGCAAGGGACATCTTTACAGGACACAACAGATCTGCTTAAAACTATTGTTCATTGAAAAACCAGTCATTGCACTGATTGCTCTGAGGCAATTTGGAAGCAGCAAAGTGATATGTTATGTACACTCAGCAAAATGATTTAATTTCCCTCGTGCCCCAGTGTTCTTGCAGCACATTCTCTATGTTTGGATAATATTTTTCAATAATTACATTTCTCTAATAGCTGCAAGAATGTATAAAACATCTTAATTTCATTAATTTAGCAGCCCGTGTGGAATTTTGAGCAGCAAGCATTCAAAGACTTCAGTGGCTTTGCAGACGTTGTGATGAGTAGAACTGGTGAATTGAGGCATATTAGTTAAAGTGGCATGCAATTAGTCACGCCAAATTACATTTGTTTGTTTTGATACAACTGGGAAAAAAATCAATTTCAGCAACAAGAAGAGAACTTTGGATAATCTTGTATGCTTTGTAGAGGATCTCATCTTCCATCCTCTTGGCTCTTACTGTCTTTGAGAATTTGAATTATTTTCCAACTTCTTTTTTACCCTCCACTCTGGCTACCTTTCTTCTGATACCACAAATAAATTTCTGTCAATCCTTTTCTGACCAAAAATGCAACTTTTTTTTCTGGCTGCAGTGCTTTTCTGAACCTTGTTTAACTTCTCTTACTGTGAGCCTTTCCCCATTGAAACTACAAATGGGAGTGAGAAGAAAAACATTAACATTATGTAAGCAGAGAGAGCTTTCAGTACACTTCCTCTGAGTCAAGGTTCCCTAAATGTTACACAATTAGAAAAGGAAGTTTAATGTGACGTAAGCTGGCTTTTTTTTTTTATGTGGTTCATTTTTTACTTCACTTTACTCCAGAGGTAAGATGCTGCCTTTTCCTGCAAATCCCAGCCACTACTTCATGAAAGAAAAGTAAAAGCCACATCTCAGAAACACAAAATCATTAAGGTTGGAAGACAGCTTCAGGATCCTCTAAGCCAACAATCAGCAGAGCCCCACCATGATCACCCCAACCCATATCCCCAAGTGCCACATCCAGACACCTCCTGAAAACTTCCATATTTATTTGAGAATATTTTAGTGCAGGCTAATGCAAAAAGAACACCAAAATTATTAAATTATTTGATGGTTTTTATCAAAACTTTGATGGTTTCAGGGACAGCAATCAATGGGTTATGACTGGAAGGTCTCAAGTAGTTGAACACAGAAAGCTTACATACACAACACCCTTAAGAAAAAAGAAATGGAAAATTGCTAACCCAGTGAAAATGCATATTTGTGTGATGTGTGCCTGTGCTTGTGTTTGGACATATGAATTAATCTAGGTTTAACTGTAATTAAAACCTGAATTAGTATTTAAATAAAAGTATGTCCTCTTATTCATTAGCCTTGTATACTGGTTTCAGAATTATCAGTATTTTTTAATTAATTGAGCATTTCTTACTTGATGTGGAAGGTCAAAGAACAAAGCCACAGAATAACTGAAACTAATGCTATTTTTAACAAATAACAATACTCATTAACTGGAAGAAGGTCATTATACTGCAATTCCCTGCTGCTTTGTCATTGTCATAAGCAGTTTACATAATGAGATTTGAGAAATCCTACAAATTGTACACTGCTAAAATGAGCATGAAGTGTTTAGTTTAACTCAAATAAAAACTACAATATTTCATCATAGTAATTAGAGTTATTTTGTAGCATCTGCATATCAGGATCTTGATGCTTCATGTATGATTAAGACATCATTAAAAGCAAGCACGTTATAAACTAGAGATACAAAGACAAATATAATCCTGGAGAACTTCTCATATTAAATGTCAGTCAAATGTCAGAGGGACATTTGTGCTGACAACAGGCTGCTACATTTAAGCTGCACAAGATCACATCTTTGCTTACTGCAATGATCTGGAACTGTTCTTTGAGAAAGAGTTTCTTGTCCCTGGGCCTTCTCCATGATCCAAAAGTGGCCTTTACCTTCTGATTTCTGAGTTCTTCTCGAGCTGTTCCATGTGGGAAATGTCATACCCATCTGTACTGGGTCATTTGCTAGATATTTTCACCTAAAAAATCTGTTGATTGTGCCTCTGATAAATCCCAGGAGACACTGCTCCATCACGTGGGGCTTGAGAATCTCTGCTGATAATTCAGATATATCAACCTTTCCTGATGTCTGGCATATTCCTCCTGGGTGGGCTGGCATCCTCTTCCTGAACAGTGACAAGAGTGTCACCAGGGCCCCAAGGAAGAGGGAATTGTTGTGGGCCAAGGATTCACCATTTGCTAAGTTCCCCTCTCCTTCCCCCTGTTCAGAGTGAATGTGTCCACACTGTACATTATTGGGGGTGATCTTTGGCTTTGTGCTCCTACACTCCTTGATTTCTCAAGGATGTGCCAGGTGAGCTACTACCTGCCAGAGTAATCACAGCAGAGCAGGAAAATCTGCTTCCAGGACTCCTGGGATATGCACAAGGATTGAAGGCATGAGAACTGCCTTTGATTTTTGAGTAGTTCCAACTTGGAATTATTATGACCAGGTTAATTTGCCCCGGATAGTGCAGAGACTTCTCTGCAACCACTGAAAACAGAATTCTAAAAATACAATGCATTAGGAATATAAAGGGTACTCTCAGGCATGTTTGAGAGCAATGAGGAGCACACAAGAGCTTTAGGATGGCTGGAATGCTGAATAAATCAAAGTGCATGTGATTTTATCCACATGACTGATGGATATCAGTAATATCCATTACTAGCAGGACCCAGAACAGGTTGCTTCCCAAATGATTTCCAAGTTTCATTTAAGAGAAGGCTAACTTAATGACACAAAAAGAGAACTTCAGAATGCTATTAAAATTGCACAGTGTTGCTGACCATGCTTTTAGTATTTCAGCTTGTTGCCTGGTGCCAATTTATACTGGAAGTCACCAAATATTTAAATTCTCTCTAGAGCCTTCTAAGCTTGCTCAGACTCCAGGCAGAGAGCATTACCTACTCTCTATGTCCTTGTTTATCCATTAAAATATGCAGTGAAAGAAGTAGAAACCTTGCAGTAGAAAGGTTTGTCAGTAGGAATAGTGTAAATAAAATTAAGGGGTCCTAACCCACTCTACCTCCCAGTATCACATCCCCATTCCAAGCTATGGGCTGCCTGCCAACACTGTATTCATTATTGTTATATTCATTAAAGGTGTCTTTACAAGAAAGAATAAATTTTGTCTACCTCCAAAAATGCAAAACACAACAGAACGAAAAATCTTGTTTAACGATGATATTGAGTGTAGAACACAGAACATTTGATTTGATTCAGGCGAAGTAATCTATTGTGATATAGCCTAAAACTTGAATCTGAAAAACTCTCAGGTGTTCAAAGCTCTTCACCAAGATGGGTTAGAGAGTTCTTGAATTTTCTCATTCCAAACAGTCAACAAATATACCAAGCAGAACAAACTTTTTCTCTCAAGGTGGAATCCAGAGGACTAGATAAAAGCCAAACTCATCAAAGTCATTAAATACTGTTTTGATGGTTAATGAACATAGATTAGCAGGCTGTTGGATAGATGTGTGTAAATTTGCTCTTGATGTTTTCCTGCAATGAACTACTAAAGAATATTTTCTTCTGACAACTCTTTAATCCCTTAGTTCAACTGCATGCAAATCAAGTGCAGTGAGAATATGATTATTTTTTAATTGATGATTTTCTTCAGCATCTCATTTCTTTACCTATCAGCCCAGTTATTTTGTCTCATAGCGACAGAAGATTTCCTTTGAATACACAATCATAGAACTGCAGAATTGCAGGGGTGTGAATGCACCTCTAGTTTGGGAGCTCTCTAGTCTTTCTCCCCTGCTATACAGTTGAGTTTTGAAAATCTCCAACAGTGGAGACATCACAAAGGCTCTGGATAATCTGCCCAACTGTGTCACCAGCTTTATGGTAAAAAAAAAAAAAAAAAGAAAAAGAAAAAAGAAAATGGCATTTGTAATGTTAAAACTATTTCCTGTTTTAGTTTGTGCCCATTCCACCCTGTCCATTTTCTGGCACCAATAAGAAGAGTCCAGCTCTCTCTTTGTTTTGCAGTGAGGCTGATTGTGGTACCAAAAAGTTCAGTGAGTTCCCCCACATCACAGAGCCAGGGAGTGACAGGAGCAGATGGAAACTTAGCCCCTCTTGAGGAGAAATATTTGTCCTTGCCAAAGCTACATTTTCAGCCTTTTTACACAATCTAAGGACACTTCTGAGATTCCTGGGACTGGAAAAGTCTTGACATTTTTCCTTTTGTGCAAGCAGTAAAGTTCACTTCTCATACCTGACACCTGTGGACTGATGGTTTGAAGATTTTGAGGGGCTTTTTGTAGTCTTTAAGTGACAAGAGCTTTTCAGTGATACAGATAGTTTGAAAAAAGAAATTGATTTACTTCAAGGTGCCTGTAAGTAGCACTACTTCACTGCATGGAATTTGGTCTCTTTTTGCAGAACTTCAGTTATTTTCAAGACACCAGGATTTGTCTTGATGTTCATGGTGAAAAACAGAAGATATGTTATTTTTACTGTGGCACCCATCAGAGATAGCTTATGTCACATGCACCATTCATTGGTCAGAAAAAGCTCAGACATGTCTATTGCAATTATTAAATTCCCTTTTCCAAGCACAAATAAATCACTCTTTATTCATTAAGAGACGCACTTAAACAGTGTGAATTTTCAGCATTCTGACCTTATGAATACTCTGCTGATTTCCTTCCAGAGGAAGAAAAAAAAAAGGCTGCTAGAATAGCTGCAGGTCAGTCAGCAGTGATCACACTGCAGGGACACCAGGAGCTTAGTGAATGCCTGCAAAACCACCTGACACCTGTCAAACTTTCATTCCTGTTCAGGCAGAGAAGTTGGACTTTTTCCTCTTAATTCTTCCATAATAATTTAGAAACAGTGAGAGCCTGTAGAGAATGTCAGTTTTCAATCAAATTGAGTTGAACTAAAGCACACAGAGCTTGCATTTTCATTATGAATTTTGAGGCTCTTCTAAAGCCCAGAAATCTTACAGTTTGATGGAAAAAATCAACTATAATGGCTATTAATAAGATTGTTAAGTCCTATTATGATGATGGCACCCAAGGGCCCCAGCCAGGATTGAAACATCTTCTTGCCCTCTCTGCCTTCAACTTGATGAGACATAAAATAACTCATAAGTGGTGCCTGACAGACAGAAAGACCTTCCTGCCTATGCAATGCCTCTCTCTTCCCCAACCTGCTTCTTACCTTGCTGCTGAGCATGCTGTGCAAATCACTATGACTTACTCTTGCACAGTAAGTAAATAATGGTGATTATTCTCAGCAGCCACTCAAGAGCAAG
>VWZP01003309.1:48589-60461 GCA_013396995.1 Dicaeum eximium | reverse complement strand
TGGAGCCATCCCAGAGCTTTGATCCTTGGCTCTTGGATTGGGGATCAAAAGGAGCCATCCCAGAGTTCTGATTCCTGCTCTTGGATTAGGGATCAAAAGGAGCCATCCCAGAGTTTTGATTCCTGGTTCTTGGATTGGGGATCCAATGGAGCCATCCCAGAGTTTTGATTCCTGCTCTTGGATTGGGGATCCAGTGGAGCCATCCCAGAGTTTTGATTCCTGGCTCTTGGATTGGGGATCCAATGGAGCCATCCCAGAGTTTCCTGGGAATGCTTGGGATTTGCTGGCATGGCCAGACCAGGCTGCTCTAAGGATTCTCCATGTGATGATGGGCTGAAAATCCCAATCCTGCTGGGATTTTTATGTCTTCCTGCTGCTCCAACACCTCATTTTCCTTGAGTTTTTCCAAGAAAAAAGGCGGGATCAGGTCGTGTGTGTCCACCCTGGGGACATTTTCAGCTGTTGGGGACAACATTCCTGCGTGGCCACACTTTGGCGACCCCTGGCAGAAGGCAGATGCCAGATGTCACTTCAACAACCCAGTATTTTTATCCCTAAAAACTTCCATCTGCATGGAATTGCATGCTGGAATTTTGGAATTTGAATGTGTGTTTTTTTCAGAGTTCATCCTTTGTTAATCTCAAATTTGTTGGATGATTCTTTGGGGCTGAAATAACAAATTGGCATGGCAATACCCCAGAGAGGATTCTTATTTGGTGGCAGCACTTCCAGGAATAAATTCCAGGAGCAAGGAATGTCACAGGGATGAGACTGCCCAGGAGTCAAGGAAAACAGCTCAGGGAATGAAATCCCAGCCTGAAAATAAGAGGAAAGCTGAGGCTTGGGTGATTCCCTGTCACTCCAACTCTTCCCAGCTCCCTGATTTGATAACAGGACAGGAGTCACCGAGGGATTTTACTCCTGGAAGTGAAAATCTCCATGGGAATCCAGGGCAGGAATGCTGTGGGTACCCCCTGGCAGGAGAGCAGGAAGAACTGGTCTGGTATCCACGGCCCGGCCCGGCTGCGTTCCTGAGGCTCCTGGAAGGACAGGGAAGAGGGGAAGGGAGCACTGGGAGATCCTTGGGTTGAAGGACGTGACCCAAGCTGGAATGACAGCACAGGGTTTTAGGGAAATCCATCCTTCTGCTTTCTTGCTCCTTCCTTTTCCCAAATTTTGGCCTTTATCCCAGGGTTCCCAAGTTGCACAGCCTTGTTCAGGATGGGTTTGCATCCCAATGAACTCCAGGAAATTTAAGATATTCCCTTTTCCATGGCAGAAGTGGAGCAGAGGCAGGTGAGGAACGTGGAGGTACCGGAGCACGCCCGGAGCTGCTCCAGGGCCACCCCAGAGAGGGATCCTGGGAAAGGGTTCTTGGACCTGTCCTGGGCACGTCCCAGCCCGGCTGGCTGCAGGGTTCTCCAGGTTCATGGCCTTCCCTGGGAGCTCATCTCCATCCCTTGGCACGGGTTTAGGGCCATCATCTCCATCAGGATGGATTTATGGGCATCATCTCCATCCCTTGGCACGGGTTTATGGGCATCTCCATCACTTAGGGTGGTTTTATGGCCATCATCTCCATCAGGATGGATTTATGGCCATCACCTCCATCCCTTGGTGGCACGGGTTTATGGTCATCATCTCCATCCCTTGGCACAGGTTTATGGTCATCTCCGTCATTCAGGATGGGTTTATGGTCATCTCCATCCCTTGGCATGGGTTTATGGTCATCTCCATTATTCAGGATGGATTTATGGTCATCATCTCCATCCCTTGGCACAGGTTTATGGTCATCTCCGTCATTCAGGATGGGTTTATGGTCATCTCCATCCCTTGGCACAGGTTTATGGTCATCTCCATCATTCAGGATGGATTTATGGTCATCATCTCCATCCCTTGGCACAGGTTTTTGGTCATCATCTCCACCACTTAGGATGGATTTATGGTGGTCATCACTCAAGATGTGTTTATGGTGCTCATGGCCACCACTTGGGATGGGTTTATGGTCATCATGTCCATCCCTTGGATGGGTTTGTGGTGGTCATCTCCACCACCCAGGGTGGGTTTATGGTACTCCTCTGCACCACTTGGGATGGATTTTAGGTGTTAATCTCTGTCCCTTGGGATGGCTTTATGGTGATCGTGTCCATCCCTTGGCAGGGGTTTCTGGTCATCATCTCCATCCCTTGGGGTGGGTTTGTGGTGGTGATTTTCATCCCTTGGGATGGGTTTGTGGTCATCTCCACCACTTTGGATGGATTTTTGGTGTTTATCTTCATCACTTGGGATGGGTTTATGGTGCTCACGTCCATCACTCAGATGGACCTATGGTGTTTATCTCCATGGCTTGGGGTGGATTTATGGCATCATCTCCATCCCTTGGCATGGATTTATGGTGTTTATCTTCATCATTTAGGATGGGTTCATGGTGCTCATGTCCATCCCTTGGATGAGTTTATGGTGCCCATCTCCATCCCTCAGGACAGATTTATGGTGCTCATGTCCATCACCTGGGATGGATTTGTGGTTCTCATCTCCATCCCTTGGGATGGATTTTTGGTGCTTATCTCCATCCCTTGGAGATGATCCCTCGGGATGGGTTCATGGTGCTCATGTCCATCCCTTGGATGGGTTTATGGTGCTCATCTCCACCACTCAGGATGGATTTTGCCCCAAAATGCTGTTGATGACCTGTACAGCTCCAGCTGTCCCACAGAAACCACCCCATTCCAGCCTGGGCCAGCTGGGAGCTGCTCCTCACAGGGAACTGGTGCCTCTCAGGCCCTGCCCTCCCCTTTCTCCAAAGGAAAGGCATTTCCCAGGACACAAATCCCTCTGCCTGGCCCTGAGCCAGCTCTGTCACATCAGGCCAGGAACGTTTCCTCACCGTGACCTCACCTGGCCCTTGCGTCACCACGGATTTGTCACTCCCAAAGTGTCACCAGAAAGTCGGGGATCACCTGTGGCTGCACCACGTGGCCCTGCCCCGAGGACAACTCAGCACCAAACACCTCAGCATCCCTTGGAGGAGCTTTGGGAGCTTTGGGACATCACGTCCTGGTGCTGCCCAGGAGTGTTTGGGTGTCACCTCGGTGTCACTCTGCTCCACACCTCCCTCACAGCTCCCAGCTGTCCATCCCCTACTTTTACTTGGCTTTTTCCATCTCCCTGGAAAGAAATGAGCTCCTGAATCTTTAGGTCAAGTTTAACAAGGCTTGGAGTTTGGGGTTTAGGAGAAATGGGTTTGATACTCTCTAAAAAAAGATCAGTTCAAGGGAGGGTTTGTGTGCTCCTCCCCAGAGTCAGCGTCACTTTGGTGTTAAAAATAGCGGATTTCAGTAATCCAGGAAAGCATTTTTGGGTCTGGGAGAGTCACAGTCTGTCCTTTCAGCAAGTGCAGACTCAGTGTATCCTGAATTTCTGAGAATCCTCAATGTCCTGGCCTTGCATGGCAGAGGTTAAGTGGGTGCAGATTTGCTGAGAGAAGCAAACAAAGCCAAAAATTAAAAATCCAGGCAAGGGGACAGCAGGATTTTCTTTTTTTTCTCTTCCTCCTGACTCTGAAAAACTCTGTTTGCAAACTTTCTGATGGAACCCATCCCAAATTTCTCTCCTTGAAGCACCAGCTTGGTCAGCACAGGTAGGCAGCCAAATCAACTCAAGTTTATTTTTACCAGCACAAGAAAGCTTTTTATTTCAAGAGATTTGCAGCAGTGCCAGGAAGAAAAGGACTTGAACAAACAAACAAAATCCAAAGCCTTTGCAGCTCCAGCCGGGCCTGCCGAGACAGCTCCCCTGGGAGAGCAGGGGGAGAGCTCAGCCCAGCCCCAGAGCTCTGCCAGCACCACTTTAAAGCTCAGAGCAGACTTAAAAGTGCAGGTCTAGACAAGAATTATTATTCTTTTTTTAAAAAACGTTTTGCAGCAGCAAAGGTTTTATACTCCAGCGTTGGCAAGGAGAGCTCCTCTTGGAGGAGGTTGTCCCACCACGCTGCAATGCCAGGAAAAAACACTAAAAATGGGGAAAAAACCCAAATATACGCTTGGCTTTGTGGGCTGGCACAGCCCCTTTGCCCTCCTTGCAGCAGAGTCTCTTGGAAGTCCCGTTTTTCACAGAATCCCGGGATGGGTGAGGTTGGAAAGGACCCCAGTGGGTCACTGGTGCCTCTCCCTGCTCCAGCAGGGCCATCCCAGAGCACAGGGCACAGGGAAGTGTCCGGGTGCCTCTGCAGTGTCCCCAGGGAGGAGACTCCAGCCCCACTCTGGGCTCTGCTGGGGCTGGGCCCTGCCCCACGGCCAGGGGGAATCGCTGGGCTCAGTCCCTGCCCCGAGCAGAGCCTGCTCCATCCTTTGGGAGCTCCTCTGGACACTGATCCATGGATGGGTCCCTGTGCAGAGCCTGCTCCATCCTTTGGGAGCTCCTTTGGACACTGATCCATGGATGGGTCCCTGTGCAGAGCCTGCTCCATCCTTTGGGAGCCCCTTTGGACACTGATCCATGGATGGGGTCCCTCAGCTGGGTCCCTGTGCCCTGAGCCAGCCTCACATCCCTGCTCCGGCCCTGCCCCAGCAGCTCCAGGTCCCTCCCATCCTGAGAAGCCCACAGCACTCATAAGAACGAGCAGGAGGGATTTTTGGGAGAGGTTTTTTTGGGAGACTTTTGGAAGAATTTGGGGCTCCGGAGAGTCCGCAGTGCCCGGGTACAGAACGGGGCGTGGCTTTGCCGCGAGGGGGGCGTGGTTTGTGCCGTGGCCCCGCCCCCTTTGGTGAGGTCGGGGGTGCGGCGCGCGGCGGGCGCAGAGCGCGATGAGCGCGGGCTGAGGGAGGGTCAGGGGGAACTGCGGCCATGGTGGCGCACGACGAGCTCGGCGGGCTGCTGCCCATCAAAAGGACTATCCGGGTCATCGACGCGCAGAACCAGCACTTCAGGGAGCAGGAGGTGAGCGGAACAGCGGCTGGAGAGGGGGGAAAATGGGATTTAGTTGAGGGGAGAGTGGGGAGGGGGAGCCCCCTCAGCTTCCCGCTCTCCGTGTCTGAGGGGAGGCGGCGAGCCGGGCAGAGTGCGGAGTACCGGCGATTTAAAAAACTCTGTATATATATTTAAGTCCATCTCCATGTATACATGAATTTTATGTGTGTGTGTGTCTGTGTCTGTGTGTATATATATATTTTTAAGCTCATAGCCCCCAAAAAGTGGGACCAGGCAGCCAGAAGCGATGTCAGCCCCTCACCCAGCGATTTTAAAAACTCTATATATGTTTCAGTCCATGTATCTGTATGTATCTTTTTCATATATGTATATAAACATTTTATATACATATGTATACATTATCTATATATATCCTTAAGCTTATCGCCCCAAAGAGTGAGCCAAACCCAATCTCGGTGCTTCACTTGACTCTGCTCCCCTCAGGTGACTTTTCACTAAAAATTCGCCTGTTTTCATTTAAAAATCGCCTGTTTCCCTTAAAAAATCGCATGTCTCTCGGCTCTCTTTCCACTGACAGGATTTTTCCTAATTAGGTGCTTGTTTGCTGCTTAAACCGAAGCAAAACCCCTGTCGGGTTTTTGAGGGCTGGTTTGTTTGCTGGAAGTATTGTTATTTTTATCGCATGTTGTTGTGCATTATGGCAATAATTGAGCTCAAAGTAGGTGTTCCCGAGACTCCTGCTGCGACAGGAGCAAAAGTTCAGCAGCCAGGTAGGGCCCGGCTGCCTTGGGCTGGGTTTATTGCTCAGATTAGTGGTGAGATGAGGTGGAAAAGCTAAAAAAAAAAAAAGGCGTCTCCAGACATGGCTGAGGTTTGAGGGCTCAGCGCCGAGTCACCGACCTCAGCAAATCCCGGCTTTGCAAGAGCCAAACTTGGGCAATCTCATTGTGCAAAAGGGAAACCAGATGTTGGGGGAGAAATAACAGAAACCAGAGCTCTGGGAGGGGAGTAAATGGTCTCAAATTCTGAATTCTGAAGTGAGCCAACACTTCACAATGTCTGATGGCTCAGTGAGCCCCTTACGTGTGAATCTTACGTGGAGGTGGTCAGGTGATTGATGATTTCTGGCAGGAATTATTTGGTCAGGCTGCTGACCGAAATCCTCTTTTTTGTTGAATTGGCTCGGTAGGAAAAGGTTTTGCCAGGCGTGGTTTTGCCATTGGTCACCGTGTTTGTGTGGAATTGTGTGTGGCACGTAGGAATTGCACTCGAGTAAGGGATCCTTGTAAAAACCACTAATTATTACCCAGCACGGGGGAAAGGTTGTGGGTGTGCTGCTGAAAAAAAAAAAAAAAAACAACCTAGCCTGGTTTTCTTTCCAGCAAGGTGCAATCTTTTAATGAGTTAACCTGTACTTAGAAGCACTTGAAGGAATTTCAGGGGTGTGAAATCTCGCCCGGCACAAAATTAGCTTTAGTGGCTGGTCTCCTGGTGTATTAATTCGCTTTTAATAAAGAGTCCTCTGGAAAAATAATATTTCCTGATGGAGCTGTTGACCCCACTGGGGTTTGAATTATTTGTGAGTGCTGTAACACCCCTGGATTGTTACAGAAACCTCCCAGACTTTATTGTAATCTGGCTCCTGTAAGGAAGACGGCGTGGAGACAGGAGAGTCATTGTTTGCAAGTAGAGAACTAAAAAAAACCCGTCCTGAGCCCGAGTTATCCGCAGTATGAACCGCCCGAGTCTCGGCTTACACGGCGCTGGACCCAGTCCGTGACCCCGGGCTGAAACACAGCTCAGCAAAGGGGGAGTTTCCAGGCACAGGGGTTTTATTTTCCTCCTCCCTGCTCTGGATCAAACGAGCTTCAGGAGGAGGAGAACAACCAGATGGGTTTTTTGGCAGCCGAGCCGTGTCTGAGGAGCGCTCAGACACAAAGTGGGAATTTTTTTTTTGTTTTTTCCCTCCTTTAAGAGAGGCCAAACGGCCTTTTGCTAAGCTGAACGCAGGAATTCCTGCTGCCAGCCCTTGGGCACGTGCACGTGTCACTTCAGGCGGGCACAGATGTGCTGGGAAGGCATTCCCACATTCCCCCATTCCCACATTCCCACACGGCCCTGGGCTCCCGGCCCTGTCACTGGATCTCTGCACCGCTGACCCTTCCCCAGTGACCTGTTGGAGCTTCCCCATAGCTTGAGGTTTTCTTGCTTTTCATTTGCAGTGTCACATTTTGCTTTTCCAGGCTATTTTTATCCCTGGCCTTGCAGAGCCGTGGGTGGTTTTGTGTCTGCATCTTCCCTGATTCAGTCCTGAACTTCATTAAGCTTCTCTTGGCCCATGTCCCTTTATTTATCCTCCTGCACTGATAGATGATCTTCTAGAAGTAAATACCTCCCTTCCACTCAGAAACATCTGCCATAAATTAAACCTTGCTTGTTGTCTTTGAACCTGGCCTAACTTTCCAGCCTTTTCCTGACTGACCCTGTCTTGAGCTCAGTGGAGGAGTTCCTGGTGTCCCACTTGGGGTTCCTGGTGTCCCACTTGGGGTTCCTGGTGTCCCACTTGGGGTTCCTGGTGTCCCACTTGGGGTTCCTGGTGTCCCACTCAAACCCAGCTGAAGGTCCATGATCGAGGACAATTTACAGCTTTTCCCCAGTTTTATGGCACCATCCTAACTCTGACATTCCCCAAACATTTCCAGCACAGCTTTGTGCCGTGCCAAGAGCTCTTTTCTTTCTGTATGGCTCATAAATTGTTTCTTTTCATGTTCCCCCCCTGCAAGTTTGAAGGCTGAGCTCAGGGTGAAATCACCTCCTCCTCCTCCTCCTCCTCTATTGCAACACCACGTGTGGGCAGGGCCGCTGCTGGGGTCGAGTTGCTGAAATCAGATCTTACACACACACACACACACACGTAGCTTTTATGCTCCTTCAGTCTTTATGACTGCAATCCAGCTCTGTGTGTTCCTATTCCCCTTTTTTTAGTTTTGTTTTCAACATTTGTCACTTCTGAGCGAAGGGTTTGGCCACCAAGCTGGGCTGGGAATGGAAACAGCACCGAGCTCGTCCTCATCCTCACAGCCTCTGCCTTTTGAAAGAGTACAAATTCAATAATTAACCAGTTATAACTGAGATGAACCCAACCTGAGGCTGCTTCCTTGTCCTGATCTGAGCTCGGTGCTGAGCAGTCTCATGAGGCTGAGTCACGTCCAGCCCTGTGCCAGATTGGAGCACCAGGACAATCCTGCCGCCTTTTCCAAACCTTAACCCAGAGCCCATCTCTTCCCAGCTTTCCCTGTGCACACCTTTCCTGCCCAGCCCTCACCACACAATATTTTTGATGTCAAACACGTCGAGTTGCCAACAGAATTTTCAAAACTGAAGCAGCGGGAGCTTTCCAGGGGCGTTTCCTCTTTCTTGGCAGCATTTGGGTTGGGACAGACTTGAGCTCCCGGCAGGGATTAGCGGTGGAGAAAAGCAGAAGCTCCAACTTTCAAATCTAAACAACGTGTAAGAAAAATTACAGTGTTTGCAGGGGGTGGGGGAGAGCAGGAGGAGGAAGCTTTGCAAACTGAAGGATCTCAGCTTTATCTGTGTGCGTGTCCCTCGCAGGAATGTTCAGCTTGTGGTTGTTAAAGGAGCTGTGCTGGGCCCCCACTGCTGCCCTGCTCTCCAAAATAAAATGGAAAAACACATTCTTTCTCCAGAGGAAAAGATGAGAACATGGAGAAGCAGATCCCAGCTCCATCTTTAGCTGCCACAGAGTGTCAGAGAACACTTTAATCTATTTCTGTTCAAAGCATAACAGTCCCTGCTGGAGCCCTATTTTCAATTCTCACTGATGTTCTCTCACCTCTTTTAACACTGGGCAAAAACCTCTGCAGTTTAATTGCAGCCTTAAAGTTCAGACAAATATTTATAGCCTTGAAAGATGAATGGCTGCTTCCAAACACTCTCCTTGCTGTGTTTGCCACTCCTTTAAGTGGGTTTGTGCTTTTGGAACCTGCCAGAGAAATTTCCGAGGGAGGCACAGCCAGGACAGTTTGTTCTCTGCTCGCTTTGCAGGAGCCAAGCACTAAACGGGTCCGGCCCTTAGCAAGAGTCACCTCCCTGGCAAACCTGATCTCTCCTGTCAGAAATGGGGCAGTTCGACGCTTTGGGCAGACAATCCAGGTAAAAACAGAGCAAAACCTGGAGATTTGGCCAAGGGATTGGTTGGATGGGGTAAAACAGGCACCTCATGGGGTTTGAGGTGTCTCTTGGAGCTCTCTGAGCTGTGTTGGGATGGAAGGTGCTCCCTCAGGAGCTCAGGGCTATAAAGTGCTGTATAAACAGATTCAGCAGTAGATAAGACCAACTGCTTCACATAAAGAGCTGATAAAGTGCCCCCAGCCTCGGCACACGTGATGGGAGCTGGCCCTGCTGCCCAGCCCTGGCCCAGCAGTGTTTGCCAAGGAGCTCAGTGCTCACCATCACCTGCAGATAACAGAGCTGAACACCAGGGCAAAGCTCAAGTGGCTTCTCATTAACCTCTTCAGAGGAAGAGTTATGATCCTCCTTTATTTACTTCTTCATGCCTTGGATAAACCCAAGCTTTGCCCTCCTGTGTCCTCCCCAGCGGATCAGTGCAGGGACAGGGGCATGGAAAACCTTGCCAAGCTCTGGGCTTTCTCAGCAGCTTGATTAAAGCTTTCCTTTATCTGAGGAAAAGTGTCTGGGTGTGTTTTCCTGCCCTGGACAACCCAGGAGGATGAAGGATTGGGAGTGGGATGGATAATACTGTAATACTTCTGAAATGTTGGCTCTCCACAGTTGTTTTATTTTTTTTTATTATTATTTTTTCCAAATCCTTGCAGTCGTTCACCCTTCGCAGCGACAGCAAATCCCCTGGCTGTGCCCAGAAGTCATGCAGCAGATCTGCTGCTCCTACTCCCCCTAAGAGAAGGAACAGTGTCCTTTGGTCTGAAATGTTGGATGTCAACACGAAAGAATCCCTGAGCACCAAAGAAATCAAGCGCCAGGAGGTAACTGCCCATGGAAAAGGGATTGGGAATGGAGGCCTTTTTGTCCCTTCCCTTGCTGGGAAAGGAGTAACAACCTTTGGGGGGGGGCTGCACCTTCCTGTGCACCTAAACCTGAGATTTATATCTGCATCAGCCATGGGAAAAGATGGATTCCACCCTGGAGTTCATCTCCCCAGTGTGACCCTTCGGAGATGCCAAACTTTCCACGGCATTCCTGAAATCCCAGCCCTGGCCCCGCTGGCTGCTCTGCAGCTGCCCCAACCTCAGGTTCCTCGCACAGCCAGCTGTCTTTCCCCTAAAGCTCCTGACAATTGGTTGGAAGCCAGCAGCAAGGCCTTGGCTTGCCTTTTTCCTGGAGTTCTTGGACAAATCTTCTGGAGACGGCGCAGGAGCCGCCGGAAGCCGCCTGGGGTTTGACCTCTGCGGTTTCGGGGGCTTTGTGTTTGCAGCTTTGCCTGGCTCAAAGCAGTGATTTAAAAGGCTCTGCTATTTAATTTGGCTCGTGCAGGGGCCATCAGGGCTTTCACAGAGTTGGAAGCAAAGCTGCTTTCTCAGGGCTAGCAAAGCAGATTTACTCAGGGCTGTCGTGCCCAGGTGCCACCGAGTGATTGGGGTGGCCAAAGGCCTATTCAGGGCAGGCTGTACATCATGGGAGCTGAAAGGCTCTTTCTGGGAAAGACTGGGATTCAGAGTAACCCTGGATGCTTTATTCCCTTCCTCCCAGGCCATCTATGAAATGTCCAGGGGAGAGCAGGACCTGATTGAAGACCTGAAGCTGGCCAGAAAGGTGAGTGGGATTTTTCCTGCAGTCGGTGACGACATTCCAGGGAATAGTGAGGTTGGTTTTGCATCTGCAAACATGAGTGGGAGCTTTATCAGCCCCAGAACCCCCAGTTTGAAAGCTGGCCCAGAAAGCTGACGTGAGCTCTGGGACAGCACTGGTATGATTGCAGCAAACCCAGCCATAAAAGGATTGTGCAGAGCTGCCTGAGGACTCCCTTTCCAGCAGGGAATAGTCCAGACAGGAAAATCCTTTTCATTCAGGTCCTCCATACTTCACACTGAGTGACTCTTCTAGCATCAGATCAGTGCTGCTCCTTCTGTTGCCTTCACTTCTTTCACCTGATAAATCCCCTCAGTTTAAATCAGCAGCTTTGGGGCTTGGCACATTTGAATGTATTTGAATATATTTTATCCAACAGGCCTACCATGATCCCATGCTGAAACTCTCCATCATGTCTGAGGAGGAGCTCACCCACATTTTTGGGGACTTGGATTCCTACATTCCTCTGCACGAAGGTAAGAGCAGCTGGGTGCTTTGTGCTCGCTGGGATTTAACCTCTCTGCTTTCTCCTGTTACTTGGTGGGGCATTACTGCAATTCTTCTTTCTCTGTTTCCATTCCAGACTTACTGGCAAGTTTGGGAGAAGCAACGAAACCAGATGGAACAGTGGAGCAGATTGGGCCCATCCTTGTGAAGTGGGTGAGTTCAGAACTTGGAATCTGGGCTCAAACTGAGCTTAGAGATCGTTTAAAGGCAGAAGCTGCAAAGCTCTGGGACTTTTGTGGCCCTCAGTGCAAGATTGGAAGGGAAATCCTGGCAATGCTGAAAACAATGGGATTCTCTTGGCTGGAATTGGCCTTGGTTTCACCCCAGAGACTCGGAATGATTTGCTGATTTAGGGTTGAAGCGTCTGTGTCTCCTGAACTCTTTGTCCCAGTGTGATTCCAGGAGTGTTATCCCTGCTAATCCCAAACACTGGGAGCTTCACAGGCTCTGTGTGCTCCTCCTCCTCACAGGATCCAAACACTGGGAGCTTCATGGGCTCCTTGTGCTCTTCCTCCTCACAGGATCCACACATTGGGAGCTTCATGGGCTCCATGTGCTCCTCCTGCTCACAGGATCCAAAAACTGCGCG
>VWZP01003306.1:513126-789931 GCA_013396995.1 Dicaeum eximium | reverse complement strand
GTATGGGGGAAAAGAAACAGGCCTGGCCTGGGGATAAAGGACTTGTATTTCTCAAGCCAGACTTGGGTGGATGTTTTGGTGAAAATGTCATTATTTTGGTGCTCTGAAGATTGAAAGAACAGCAGGTTGTGCATAGATGCAAAGAAAACTGTTTTCTTTGAGAATAACTTGTAGGTATCCAGACAGCTTGTTTATGGTCCAAGCTGCTCCATTATGTTGTGGTTAAAGCGTTCCATTGATGACTGCCAGCTTCTCTGAAGCTCTTCACCCTTCTAAAAAGCCTGTAAGCTTAAGGGCAATCACAAGAATATGGATGTGTAGACTGCTGTGTTCAACACTTAGCCTGCAAAACAGAAGACAGAAGGCAGTAGTCAGGTAAAGAAACAAAGCATCTGCCATGAGCATCATCATCATCATCACCATCACCATTTACCTTTCCCACAGCAAAAGCAAATTTTCTCCAGAGGGGATGAGGAGCTAGTAGCAGCTCCTAGACCCTGATGTGGGCTGGCAGCAAGTGGCCCCATCCATCACAGGGAGTTACATAGGACATGGCCAGTGGGTGCCAATGTCATGTTCCTGTCAATAAATATGTGTGAGAAAGCATCATGCTGAAGGCACAAGTCTCTAACCACCTGCAGGGCTGAGGGAGACCTGCACTTCCCAAGCTCTGGTTTCAGTGCTGGGGAACACCTCCATCTGCCAGCTGGCCATGGTACTTCACAGCTCAAGGGCTGCTGAAATATCCTTCCCAGCATGGGAGCCCTGCACAGGGGCTCATCATGCATTTCCCCTTGAAAAATTCTTCTGTTTCATCAGCGGAGTTTCCACTCCCTGGGGATGGAAACCCCAAGGAAAAATAAACCACCACTTGGCTACCTACCCACCACCACTGCATGTAGTGCACCCAGGGTTCATCTAAGGGCATTTGCAATCAGAATGCCAAATTTCTTGCTGCTTGAGGAGAAAGAAAAAGAAAAAAGATGGTTGTTTTGTTACACTGATAGTTCTAGCCTCTTTGGATTAAAAGATTAAGGTTTGTTGCAAGTTGTACAAAAAGCACTGCTTCCTTTTATAAAGCAACTTTTTAACAGATATTTTTAGGATAGGAGTTCTTCAGTTCTCTATTGCAGTTTATGGATTTCACAGGTTGTATATTTGGGAAGCTGTGCTTTTATTTCTTCCAACAGATCCAAACCGCTGCTTTGATTTATTTGCTTGTTTTACACCAGCTCCAAAAATTTTCAGTATTTCTCTAGCAATTTGCTATGTTGTGCTGGAAATTGCAAGTCAACTTAGCTAAAAGCAGCTCAGTTTGGATTAATATGGGAGATGAAAGCAAATGGCACAGGTATTGATGCTCTGAGGTGGCAAGAGGCAGTTTTGGAGGCTGATGTAACAAGTTTGCTTTCTAAGTATTCCTGGTAAGGCACCTGCTGTCACATAGCTTCAGGTAAGCCACAAAACCATGGAGGGGTGAACAATTAAAAAGTTAACTTAAATTTAAATAAAAACAAAAATGAAACAGGATGGGTTAACATTATCCCAATATTAGCCTCTAAAAGGATGACTGACCCTTGCAACTTCCCTTGGTTTCTATTTCATCTGCAGGACTTCAGGCCTGAAATGTGTTTTCCTGGACATGAAACCTGCAGAGCAAAACAGGAGTGAGCCTTGGATGGCTGCTGTCCCTGTCCCCACACAGGCATGTGCCATGCCTTGGCAATGTGAAGCTTTTTCACTCTTGCTTTTTCCCCCTTGGTAATGTGGGAATAATGTCACTCACTTTGTCTCAGAAAACACAGACTCAAAGTATTCATGTGCTCCGTTGGAAAGAGTTGTGTAAAAGGTGTGAGATTATTTGATCCATAATAGTTAGGGTTTCTTCTTCCCTGAACACCACCTTGAATATATAAAATTATTTTTCCCGTACTTATGGTCATTAACTTTTCCTTATTTTGCTCTACCAGGTATGTTGTTTATACTCTACACTAATTCTTGCTGCTTCCAACACACAGGGGCAAAATAACTAATTTTATATGTCAGACACAGCTATGGAAAATAAAAACCGTGTGTGCCTAATGACTGAGGCTCAGCTAAAGTTAGTACATTGTCTTTGCACTGCAGCTGAATCCTAATGATTCTGTTCCTTAAACTGGCACAGTAAACCAGAACGTTAGGTGTCCTCATTTAATGTGGAGGGAAATAAAAAAAGTCTGGAATATTTTAATATTTTAAATCAAACATTTCTGGATCTAGAAATGTCACCTCCATTCTGCAATCCATGGCAAGGCTCAGAAAACTGCAGTTTTTTCAGACAAGTTTTTTTTCCAAGGCTCATTCTCTCCTCTTCTGACCCACACCTCTGCCAGCTGCACAATTATCAGATGACCTGGTGCAGTTCAGGAAACCAGAGGGTGACGTGCATTAATTTTATTTTCCCAGAGGATGCACAGGTACATAAACTCACACCTGCTTGCCCCAGGGATGCAGGAACCCCATTGATGTTTTCAGTGTCAGGATTCCTCCTCCTTATACTTTGGATTTAATGTAAGAGCTGTGTGGAGGTAGAAAACTGAGTGTGTGCACAAAGCACCACCACAGCTGACCCGGCCCTGCTGTGTTGAAAAGGGCAGTTTTTAATAAAGCCTCATGGAGAAAGGCAGGGATGTGTTTTCCTGACTACAGCTGGCACAGGAATGACTCCTGTGCAAATTCCTCCAATGAGCATATGGTGCACACCCCACCAAAGGAACAATCCCCAAACAGATCATTCCATCATTGGTCTGTAGGCACAGGGAAAAAAAAAAAGCTTTGAAAGCCCAGAAAGCAGAGCTGCAGCATATTGACACTCTTCATTTATCCAAACCCACAACTCACCTTTGCTCCCAAGACACTGCATGATGGAGCAGACTGCCCCTGCCCTACCTGCCCAGCTCCTGTTTATGCTTCTCATTGCACATTTCTCCATCCAGGAATGAGAATTCCACCAGCTTCACTGTGTCGTGGCCCTGTGCATGCTACAGCTTCAGGCCAGCAAAGTTCTAAAGAACTGCTGAAATGCTGTTCAAAAGAAGTCTAAAAATGATGAGCTGTGAGGAACTGTTTGAAGAGGCAAGCATCACTCCAGATTGCATCTCACACAGGTTTTGAGGCTGGGCACTGGGAACAGGGAGTTGGGCACCAACCTTGAACACTGAGCTTAAAATGGAGTTTTGAATTGTATGTTTTTAGGTCCAGAGCTCGATGCTGGCTGTGTGGAGGGAGCCAGGTGGTGCCCACCACAAAGGGCTCTTCTCAGCCTGCAGGTACCTTCACTGTGTGAGGGCAGCAGACACAGCCTGGAGAGAGGTGGATATTTTCCCCCTTGTAACAACATGTTTTTTAGAATAGGCAAAAGCAGACTGCCTGAGGGAGCAGATGAAAGCAGCACATCTCAGAAGGGAAAGAACACAGCTACAGGACAATAACAATTTTCCCCCCTCAGTGAGACCCATCATTATCCCATGCCAAGGCCAGGAACTGAAATGTACTGAACTACTGCAGAGATCCCCAGTAAACACCTCCTTCCAGTGCTCCTAAGTGAGCAGCCAAGCTTGGCCAACTGAAGGCAACCCAAATATATCCAGGTTTTTGGAGGATGGAAGATGCCCCAAAGCCTCCATCCTTTGCCAAGAGAAGCATTTAGGAGTGTGCCAAGTAGCCCCAACAATAAAAAAACCTACCTGGGAGAGCAATTAGACATTTCTGTAGCTCACCTTTGAAATTTGCCCTGCAAGTCCAATGCAAAGACCTGATGGTGAGCAGAGCAGCTGCAGGTACCCACAATCACCTCCTCTCTGTCCTTTCCATCAGGTGTGGGCTCCACTGGGGTCAGCTGCTAAATCCCAGGGAAAAAAGTCTCCCTCCAATGACTCTTTTTTTTCTAGTAGCAGCTCTTTGTTGAGCTTCCTAGTACTGAGTTTGGAAATATGCACCTGGGATTTGTGAAGATAGGACTGAAAGTGAGTGTGATCAGACTGGCTGGCATGGGACACCTGCAGCCACAGCCTGATCTGCAGCACACAGCACTTACCATACTCTGGGGGCTGAAGGTCTGATATGGTTTTCTCCCTCAAATGGTTTGTTCCTGGGTTGATGTGAGCAGCAGAGTTCAGCTCTGGCTCCAAACTCCCCCAGGCTATGGA
The DNA here is from genome assembly GCA_013396995.1 of Dicaeum eximium. Classification (NCBI taxonomy): domain Eukaryota; kingdom Metazoa; phylum Chordata; class Aves; order Passeriformes; family Dicaeidae; genus Dicaeum; species Dicaeum eximium. The sequence goes on along the minus strand of VWZP01003306.1, from coordinate 785,744 downwards.
GATTTTGTTTGGTATGCTCTTCTTCACCCTTTCTTCCTCACTTTGCCAGCTAAATTCAGACAAGGCGCCTGGATGCATAAGAGCTGTCAAAAGAATAACTTACAAGTACAGGAGCTAGAAAAGTCTTGAAGTGTAAAGCTGGCAGCCCCCAAAGACCTGCAGGGACTATCCAATCCATCTGGTGCTCCAGGGTGCAGAGAAAACAGGCTTTTGACTAGTTCATAACCACAGCATATGCAAAAGGCTCAATTATTGCTTCTTAAAAAGCCCAAATTATCTCCTGGAGTTGGAGACTGACAGGCACACAGTCTCCACAGCGTTATGCATGACTGAATTTTTGCTGGCCTATTCTCTGCTGTTCTGTACTGCCTGTAATTGCATTGCATTTTAACTGTTTAGCATCGCCAGAACTTCAGCCCCAGGGGCAGCGGAGGTGGTGAGAGCTCAATACATCAAATTACTACCCAAAGAGCAAGGAGACAAAAAGCAGAGCAGGGAGGGAGGGAAACAGACAAATGAGCCACATTCATTAGAAAAACAGCAGCCCTGACCAGGGAAGCATCCTACTGATGTAATGAGAAAGGTGAAAGTTGTTAATAATAATAAAGAACACGGTAACACAGTTGCTTTTCTATCAGAAAGCACCAAATCTGGAGAAAATAAATGCTCTGTGGAAAGCAGAGATGAAAACTGATGAAATGCTCCTTGCCCACACAGCCCTTTCTTTCTCCCCAGTTTTATGTAGTGGGTTTTTTGTGGTATTGAGTTCTGTAGCTGCACTGGTCAGTGCTGCTCCCTTGAGTGCTGTGATGTGGCCCCAAAAGCTGGTACAGAAGCCCTGCCATGTGAGGCAGTGAGACACTTTCCCACAGGCAGGTTTATGTTTCACCCTTGGCCAGCCAGAAGTCTGATTGCTGCTCCTCTCTTCAGAATTTTGCCACCTGTGAGGGTCCTGAAGTGTAACAGAACTCGGGCTGGGTCTGCCCTGCTGAGGCACCTCAGTAGCTCTGACCTCAAATATCTGACTAAACTCTGTGCAGCTTAACACCCTGAAATGACAGGACACTGTTCCAGGGAGCAGGCCCAGCACAAGAACAGCAGAGGGAATGAAGGGTTCCCTGTGGGTGCCTGAAGAACAGCCCCAGAGCTGCCACCATGGCACGGGGTCCCCAGGACCCAGCAGCACCTGCTGGCCCCTGCCCACCAGCAGGCTGCCTGTGGCTCTTTGTCCTGCAAAGCCATGGGAGGAGAAGATCACAGAATAATCTGGGTGGGAAGTAGCTTTCAGATCTGGTCCAACCCTCAAGATGAAGGCAAAGAGAGAGGCACTTCAACAGGCACAGCCAGTGATGCCAGCAATAACCATGGTGGTGGCAGCAGGGAGGTTTCTGTCCCTGTCCCGGGCACCTGATAGGGAAGTGCCTCTGCTGTAGTTCTCCACCCAGGGAATGTGCAAAGTGGGTGTGAGGGAGCTGAGAAAATCCTTCAGCTGTCTATGCTGAAAATTTTGAGGGTATTGATATTTCATGTCAGCTGCATTCACCAGGGTTAATTAAAGTCTGTGTTTTATAGATTGCCCTTGGCCATAAGTGGAAAAGCTGCCTCAATTGGAAATCAATAGAGTAATCTTTAAGCTCTTTTATTTTATTAGATATAGGGTTCTAATTTGAAGAAATTGAGGAGCCATAATTAACAGAGCCAGAGAGGTTCTGAGATATATGTTTAAAGCTTCCTGAGGAGAGTGCTTTGCTGTAGACAGGGTGCTGGAGGTGCCCAGCATGCCAGGGGACACCACTGAGGCTAGGGAATGCTCCCAGGAGCTCTGCAGAAATCCAACAGCAAATCAATAGCTAGCACTCTGCCCAAAAATTGAAGGGAAGGCTGTGAAGGCAGTGCTGTCACCACAGGGCACAGCAGAAAAGCCAGATCCTGGGCTGCTGAAAACCAAGGAGTGTCACAGATGCTGCTGATGGCCTGCCAGAGAGACTGACAGACTGACATGCTTTATGCCTTTCTCTAAGTCTACTGTGCACTGGCATGCAGTGAAATGATTCACCCTCTTCAGTGGGGTGGAGTAATTCCGAAAGCACAGGCACCTCTGGGGGTTCTGGAAGGTGAAGTGTCCTGACAGTGCTGCTGCTCTCCCTTGCAACAGCCTTGCTGGCAGGCTGTACAACTTTCCCACAACAAACAGACCAAGGAATATTTGTCATTTAAACAGCTTTCTGAGCAGCGCCTGTGAAATAATTCTGTCCACAGACAATGGGGTGTCAAGGGCCAGAATGATTCCTGTGATCCAATAAGCAGAATAAGCCCCAAAAGACTGGCCCATTCATGAGCAGCCATCATGAGGCCCTCAGCCAAACGTGAGAGAATAAATATGTAAGTACTTAGAATGCTAATAAGCTGCTTGTGCTTGAAAAGCACTTAATGCATACCTTTTCAGCATCTACCTTTTAGAAAGAATTATTTTCAACTTTTCTGTGTTGTTTTCCTCATTTCTAGACCTTTTCCCTGTAAAGAGTGATGAAAGTATTTTTCTTTCTGTGAGTCAAATAACTTACTTGATACAGCATCTTAGAGTAGAAGGCCAATTGTCAATAGACTGTGCCACACCTTTTTTTTTGTGCTTGGTTGTCTCTTTTTCTTCAGTGCCCACTTGTCTTGTTTGGGGCTGCGTCCAAAATCCCAGCAGGCTGCAACTGGTCACTCCCAAAATATTGCAAATCTTTGTACTGAGCAGGGTTAGACTCTGGGAAGAGCTCAGGGAAATGTGCTTGAAGACAGTGACTCGCCTTCCCAAGAGATAAGCAGTGCTGAAAACACTTTCTCCTGGCAAACCTGAGCTCTGCACACTTTACTGGCAGTGATTAATGATACCCCAAAGTCTTTGCCAGCCAAATATGTTCTGTAGTCTTGGATTGTAACATGTAGATCAGAATCATGTACTCGACCTACAAACTTGTTTAACAAGTAGCTCATGAGCTGAACTAATTTGTAAGCAGATCCAGTTTAATTACATTTCTGTGGGCATGCTCATTCCACAGTGAAGTGGATGTCATTCACTTCTTTAGCAAATTAGGACACAGAAGCTGAAGAACATTAAATTTAGATGATACTGTCCACAGAAGATTTAGTCAAAGTTTGATGAGAAGACTTTTACAAATGTAGATCCATTTTCCTAGTATTCTCATATAGACAAACCTCACAGTGGAGGATCAACTTTGGGGACTTTTTTTTACATACTAGTGACTAGAAAACCTGTAGTGGCTCTTTTAGACATGTATTACAGCAGAGCTGTTGAGCCAGACAACCTGAATTGATTTTTCATTTCTTTTTCATTTGCCTGAGCCATTGCATGTAACTTCTTTAAATACTGAGTTCTCTCTGCAGGGAGTTCATCACCTCGCATTAAAGGCAATTCCAATACCTCCAGCTCTGCAGAAAAGCACCCCAAATATTCTTCCAAATCCTTTCTGTGCCTTATGGATATCCTTCAAGCAAATCTGTCTTCTCTCCTTCATACAAACATCAATTCCCTCATGATTCTTGACAAGAATGGAAGTTCATATGTCTCTCTTTACCACAAGTTTTGTCATTTCAGGGGTTAAGAGGATCTCAGGCTCTTATTTCTGCTGTCCACTAAACTCACCTCTTTTATTTCATACATACTCATCCCAAGCCATCTCTTTGAGAGATGTGTCCCAGCCTTCCGATGAGCACTTGGTTGTCTGACATGGCCCTGATTATGAAGAGCCCAAACACATTCTGGTTTGTTGTTTTTCACTTTTCCAGTATCAGGATTTGCAGAGGCCTGTCCTCTCCCCATCACTGATTGCAGTGAGGAGGAGTTTCCCCTTGCCACCTCCAGCATGCCTTCTGCAAGGTTTCACGGAGGCCCTGCCACCACCTTGCCCAGAATATCTAATGTCTGCTCTCCAGACTTGTCATAAAGGGTCCACCTCATTCTGTGACACAGGAATGCAGAGTAATGGACAATTGTTGTGCTAGACATGGGCAATGGATTGCATTTCTGCAAACAGAAAAGGATAGCTACTTAATAAAGATAATTAATTTTAATAGGCAGTAATTTTTTTTCTTGACACAACATGGTAGTTTCTGGACAGATTTTGCACAAAAACACAAACAGATAGTTCACAATATTTCTCTGCTTTTCTCTGCTGTCATTTCACTATGATACAACACACTACAAAATACCTTGGGTTTTTTTATCAACTATGAACATCCATGACTGCTTTTTTTTGAAGGAAACCTCATCAATCAGGAACCAGAATAGTTGCAGATGCCAACTAGCATGTTTTAGATGGCCTGACCTTTCCAGAGTAGGCATCCAAGACTTCTCTGCTCCTGAGGAACACAAGTGATCCAGGAATACCTGAATGAACCATGTAAGTTCAGCTGCAGCAGGGACACTTGTTTGTTTCCCATCTTTTATCAAGCTTCACCAAAAGTCTCTCATGGTGCCACTAAGAAAGAAGATTATCAGACCTACCAACCAAATTGGAAGTAAGAGCAATGGCCAAGCACAGGGAAATAAACACTTTTCAGATTTGTCTATAGACATGAACTGATAAATCTGCTCAATCTCTCACCATAATGCTAGACAAGTTTTAATATTTCAGAGAAGGAAACTGGAGAGAAAAGTTCCTCAAAAGCATTGTATCAATAGGTATGAAAACTTAGATGATTGTCCTGGATCTTGGTCCTGCACTTAGACCACCAGTTGTCTTCTTTCAATTTCCCAATTTAAAAAAGGTAATTCTTGGAATGCTACAGCCAGTGGATTGAGACTGAGCAGATGCTCACAGTAATATACCTTTCAAACATTTATAGTTCTAGAAAGGTAGGGTACACGCAGGTAGAAGCACTACTTGATATTTTAGCTCTGTATAAATTAAGAGTGTCTGTAATTAGCACTTGAAACACTCTTTGAACTTCCAGAGTTATTCAATAACCCACAGGAATCCCATGCATTACTCAGAACCCAGGGAAGAAGGTTCATCTGTGAAACTGCTTACCTTGCTGATTCCCACTGTGTGCCCCAGGCTATATGGGAGTCATATTTGCAGCACACAAAATGCAATTAGCCAAGGAACAGGTGAAAACCAACCATTGCCTGCTACATTGCCAGGATTATATTCAGTAATTTACAGAATTTCAAAGAGCCTCAGCGCAAGGTATATTCCTCCCCTCACAGAAAAAAGCACACACTTCAGCATCTCAGCCAGGCATCCCATCCTGTAAACATTTATGACAAGCAAAGTATGTGCTACAGTGAGGAGTCTCATGCAAATCACTGAATTAATTTTCATAGTGGCTGCTTGCCCAGTCCTGTTTCAAGGGCCAGGCCCTGTTTGTGTTCTGCTACATACAATTAAAAGATCCCTAGCTACCAAAAGTTCAACAAAGTATGCTGACATATTCCTTCCTGTGTGTGCAGAAAACATTTTTAGTAGCTACTATGCAAACATCACCAAATTTTTACATCATCTTCGCTCTTCTTGCTTTTACATTCTCTTCAACCTTGTTTCCCTGCTTTTACTATATGTGAAAATAATAAATATACATGATATACCAGTTATTAAGCCATCAAAAAAATTACATGTCATTCCAGAAGGGAAAGGAGATGCTTGAGATTTAGAAGTCAAAACCTGGTCATTAACACAAGTGTCCCGACAGTAAAAAGCTTCAGCTTCTCCTCATTTCCCATTGAAACACAACTTTGGTGAGATGTTCCTGCATACTGTGACAAAACAGGCTGCTTCACATCTGAAATGACAAGAGCATCTCAAGATTATTATTCCAGGTACGGTTGTTCAGGAACATAAGTGTAAACTAAAATGGAAGACACAGAATAAATCCAATATGGGATAGAGAATAAGGATTAAATTCATTGTCCAGGCCCTTGTCCTGGATCCACACAAATTGAAAAAACCACAAAAAATACACAAAACTGTATTCTGCTGCTCTAACCCAAGGGACAAAGGAGGTCATTTTGTCCTTACTATTGGCATCAGGAAAGCTCAGTCTCTATCTAGGGGAAGTGAGAATAGGTCCAAACCATCAAAGATATTCACATTTCTGGTCAATCAGGTATTTCTCAGTAGAGAGTGATGGGATCTGTTCTAGAGGGGCTTCATTCTCCAGTGCTGGTGGGAGCCTGGGCTTCACCAGAGCCTGTCTGGTGTCCTTGTCCCCTGCCTCCTGCTCCACCCTGCTCCCACAGGGCCCTTCCACAGCTGCTTCCTTCTCCCACCCTCTGCAAAGGACCACAGCTCTGCACAGGTGAGAGAAGCAGCTCCAAGGGATGTGGATATTGTGGTGCCTGAGAAATACACGAAGGAAAATGCAGCACCCACATCAAAAACTCTTTTTCAGAGTGCTCTAATGGTCTCTGCCCTCTCACACATACAAATACCATCCAGCACTTGCTATGTTCTAACCACCTAGGATTTCAAGCTATAATAAACCACCTCAATAAAACTCCTGGCTTTTTCATAAAGTGAAAAAGATTCAGATTTTTCATGGAAAACAAAAGGAGTGAAAAACTTATTGATACCAATTTTTTTTTTTAAATAGGTATCTGCCCTTAAAAATCTGTTATTTCTCACACAAATGGAAAGAAAATTCACCCAGGGGTTTAGATCCAGGAAATGCTGAACAGTTAAAGTCACATGCTCTTGCCTGTAAAGGTCTGTCTGTGAGCTGGCAGCTTCTTCAGCCCCTCAATTTGCCTGTGAGTCTGGTCAGGATGGGGTGCTCCAGCTGAGCTTTGTTTAAGCCATTTTTCCTTGAGGCTGCTGCCAACTAAAGGAATTTCTATTTTTGACTTGCATTTTTAACCCTTTTTTTTAGTTACATGGCATGATTATGAGACTAAAAAGTATTAAAGGGATGAACACACACTAATGTTACAGGGTGGAAAACAAAGGCTATAAACTTACATATTTATTGCTGAGATGTGAAGAGTTGCCGAGTTTTATTCTTCCCCTGAGATGAGTGCTCTCCTAAGAAACAGAAAATACATTTGCATCAGATAAACATGGAAATGAGTGTGGCAGGAACACATCACTGAGCAGTGTACAAACCAGCCAGTCTCCTGGTCAGAGTTACCTAACAGCAAAAACTGTCCACACGACAGATTTTTACCACTCTTCCTATTTTATAGATTATTTCCCCTGTGATTTGCTCATAAATCATGGGTAACTGCCACAAAGTATTTTCTAAGGCAGTTCTCAAGGGGGTTGAAGAGGAATAAGACTTTAATTAATTTATAGCTATGATTAGAATGTTGAATTATAAAAATAAGAAGACAGAACTATAAAATTAATTTTTGCCAGTAACACTGACATCAGCTCAGTTCCTCCAAAGCAGAAGGATGAACATTTAAGAACTTGACATAGTTCTCAATATTACTTCCCTGGAGAAGCCAGAGACACATGGAAATAGGCATGAGGGCAGGAAAACCCAAATATTTCCTTCTGCCTGCCTGCTCACCTGCAGGAGACAATTTAATTCCTCATGCCCACAAGAGAGGCAAGGAAGTGATGTGTTACATTCCAGGAGATGTGAATGTGTATTAAAGAGCTACAAATGATCAGTGGCCTAGGGTTGCAAATTGTAATACAAATTAGGATTATAAAAAAATTCACTGATTATGCATTTAAATAATTAGCAGCCAAATGAAATAGTTGCACTCCTAAAGAGAATGGGAAAGACTTATCAATAATTTTCAGACAGCTTTTCTTCACAGCAAAAAAAGGCTCTTTCATTTAGTGCAGCTTTTTGGAGATGAGTAGAAGACTTGATAGCTGCTGAAAACTTTTCAACAATAGTGTACTGGAATGGTGTTCACTTCCCAAGTGTTCAATTTTGGAAAAAAAAAAAAAAAAATTTAAAGTGTTGCTAAGATAGAATTTCAGAAGATCTTATCATGTCAAATTTCAGGTAGAGCAAAGGAAATCACAAGTTTATGCTAGGAACAAAAATGGAACATCTTAACAAGACGTATTTTTGGTAGGTGAAAGGTTATTGCTAGATAAAAATCTTGTAATGAAAAGCTAAAATAAAGGGAACCAGCTTGAATAATGAACAGTTTTATACTAGTAAAGGAATGGGAATTTCAAGAACTTTAATTTCTTTTTATTTTTGTTTTTCCTTCTGCGTGTTTCTACTTTCCTTAATATACAGAAACAGAAGATTAAATAGGGGACAGAAGAGAGAAATCAGCAAAACTGTTTTAAAAAGGTGGTGTTGGTGAAATTGTGAAATATTTTACTATGCAGAAGATAATATCTAACAGTAGAATAATATCAGTACTTTGTTATCAGTTCCACTCTCAGCTGTTTGTTCTGCAGAAAGATTCACCCCAGGAAAACATCATGTCTAAGGGCAGGCTCCAGAGTAAGGCAGCTCCCTGGATAACATCCCATTTCTGCCAACAGACATGGATCAGAGCATGGAATGGGGGAGCAGCACTGGCTGCAGGGAGCAGAGTGCTCCAGAGGCACCTGCCAGCAGTGGTGGCCAGGCCAGAGGTGTTGGAATCCAGGGCACAGAGAATGTCTCTCTGCCTGTTTCAGGAGGCTCTGACCCTCAGCAGAACACTGCTTTTAACCTCCATCCCTGGAAAAAATTGCCAAAACTGTTAAAAGTTACTAAGGAATGAGTTAGAGCACACAGGTTTGAATTAGATAGTAGTAATAGTGGTATTAGTGTATCACAGAGTGAAGAATTTAGGGTTTTGGGATTTTAATATGAGAGTGAATAAGAGACAAGATGGAGGATTTGGGGTGTTGTTCCTGCTTCCTTCTTGTCCCTCTTCAGCTCCATTTTCTGTAGTACTTGTGGCAGAAAGTCATTGGTTAGAGTAAGTAGTAATGTGGAAGTTACGTGTATAGATTAGTAGAAGTTATTGGTAGAAAAGTAAAAACAAAGTCTGTGTTAGAATGTAATTGGGTTAAACAGCTTTAAAAGGCCTTGGTTTGGGTGTTTGGGGTCCATTTTGTGCCTTGCTTTTTGCATGCTAAGTCTGGTGTGCAGATGGTGTGCTGAACTTAAGATAAGAATAAACAAAAACCTGAAGACCAAGAGAATAGAGCGTCCTGCTCATTCTTCATCCTTGGAAAAGAGCTCAGAAGTGGGAATCCCCTCCAAAGGGCCCAGGGGGTTGCGTTCCCACACTTGTTGGGAACACAAAAAAAACAAGAGGGGTGACTCTGCCTTTCTGCAGAGCTGAGACCGTGGCACACAGACACTCACACACCCTGCCCAGAATTCCTGGTGCTATACCCATTATCCCTGGAACAGTCCTTGTGAAACAAGGGCAAGTTATGGCTTCTCCATATAGCAAGAGGGCAGGAGCCTGCAAGCCTTGTGGAACAAGGGTGAGTTATGGCTACTCCGTGGTTGCAAAAGTGCCTGCAGATATTTGCATGGCAAGGCCTGTAATCGTTAGTGCCAGACAACAATTCAGTGATGAAGAGATAATGATTACACACTGGAGAAGGAGTGGGCACAGATGCTCTCTGTTCAAGAGATAAAAGGGTAGTGGATGGGCTCAGATACAGGGCTGCAGTACACCTGGAGACTGCACAGAGAGCTGTCCAGGTCAATTTTGGAGTTCAGTGGTTCAGCAGTTTGATATTCTGCTAAATACCCAATTGCAAATCAAAGGGCAAACCAAAAAGAACATTCAGGTTAGCTGCAAGTAGGAAGACATTTATATTGATCTCAAAACAGCCTTAACTGACACAAATAGATTCCAAGACAGAAAAAACCCCAAACCTGTCTCCAAACCATCACCTACCAAAACAAATGGACTAAACCTTGCTTCCCATAAGGGAAATGAAAAACAAATACTTGTGTTTGGTAGTTTGTTAGAACAGATGGCATTTTAATAGATTGAAGAAATTATTTCACACTGAATTTTTTGCTGATTGAGAAAAATACAGAGTGCAGTGGAGGTGCTCAACCAGTCCAGATACATTTCAAGGCTTTGAAGGCTGTCAGAGGATTATAGAATTGTTGAGTTTGGAAAAGACCTTTAGGATCATCAAGTCCAACTGTCAACCCAGCAACATCTCCATGTTCAGCACTAAACCATGTCCTCAAGTGCCACATCCACACATTTTTTGAACACTTCCAGTAATGATGAGTCTACCACTGTCCTAGAAAGGCTGTTTCAATGCTTAACAACCCTTTTTGTGAAGAAATTTTCCCTAATATCCAATCTAAACTCCCTTGGTGCAGCCTGAGGCCATCATTGAAAGGGAAAGGCTATAGTTCCACAAAATATACCAAGAAGAGTAAAATTGCTGCACAACATCATCAGTGAAAAACTGGGATTTTATTTATTCTGGATTATGCATTTAGGGAAGGATCATACACAAACTCCAGTGTTATGCACCAGGAGATGGAAGGTCTCAGGAGAAACTTGAGCCATCAGCTTCTCACTATATAGGTATTCAGTATCTTGCATAGGGCAGTACTTGATCCAATCTGATAGCTACCATGGAAATAACTTTCCAAAAATGGGTTGAAAATTCATTGTACATTTGTCTACCTTGAAAAGTGAGTGAGTGGCCTCAGAAAAATGGGAGATGAGGGGAACTGGAAGAAAGTGTTGGGTGCAGTTGAAGTGCTATCAACTGCACAGCTGCAAGTGCCACATGAGCCCCTTTACTGTGGTCCTGCCGTGTGACACCTCTCCTGATGGAGGAGGAGTTGCAGGCTCAGGTAGGTTGTCAGAGGGCAGTGAGAAGCCAGCCTCATATATATCACACACTTCTACAAAAACTGCAAGAAATCATGCAGTTTGAAAAAGAGGCCTTAGGCAGAATATTTTGAAAATGAAACCAGATTCTGACATGGAAGTTTTAGCTGATGTGCAAAGTTTGCCATTACACCCTTTATTCTCTCTCTCATCTTTCAGTGTTGCATATGTTGGTTTTTGTCTGAAATTGGATTTCAAAAGAAATTGATGCGATTTTTTCCCACCCCAAGGAGCTGAGCCTAATCCAATACACCCTACACATTTACTCCTCTAAAACATGGTCATAGTTCAAAAGGAAGATGTACAAGAAAAAAAATTGTACTCATAAATCCTCATCCTTCAACATATTTAAGTGCATGGAAAGTAGACTTAATACACAGCTACTCAGGGCTCTTCCAAGCTGAAAGACAACCAGAAAAGAAAGAGTGCTGCAGGGAAAATGCAGCATTTTCTTCCCAATTAAAATTTCACTTGTGCAGTATTTGTTTTGATTTTTCACTCACAAATATACTCATTTCCAACCATTAATGTTACATTCTGATGCCAATGTATGAGAATAAGTAATGGGTACAATCATCTGAAATTACAGATTGCAATAAGATTAGTTCTGAAGCTCTGAAACAAACATTTGTCTCACCGTTGTTGAAGGATATTGTACTAATCTTACTGCACTTTTCCCTCTCCTCCTGCCCCTTCACATTTGATTCAGAACCTGAATATATTATTCAGAATACGCATACACTGCAGAACATCATGACATAAAAAAAGAGTACAGACTGAGTACTATGAGTACAGAAAGTCTTTGACCTAGGTAAAGCCCTCTGACATTACTGGGAAAGCTGGAAGAAAAAAGATGTAAAAACAGTCTTTCACATAAAAATAGGTTGTACTGCATCTCAGATCACATTGTCTGTAAGAAGAAATTAGTTGTGCTGTTATTTCACTGTAATATCTGAATATCACCATTTCCTGCAAACTGCTCCTCACCACTGCCAGCACAACAGAGGGATCTGAACAATCCACCGTGGCAGAGAGAGGGTGTGTGGAAATGTTCAGGTGAAGGACAGGAAGGCAATTGCTGCTGAACAGGCAGCAAAGGGCAGGAGGTGGCTCCCTCACGAGGAGCATCTCAGAAAACTGCAGGCTGGAAAGTCAGGAAATGCTTCACAGGGGAAAACGTCACCTGAACCTCAGCAGGCTGAATGAAAGAGACTGCTTACAAAAGCCTTGGAAGTATGCACAGCTCACAAACCAAATTAGAAATACAGAAGGAAACATATGCTATTTCCACTACAGTTTGGCTATGTTTTTGACAACAGTTTTGTCCAAAAGTTACAGCTGGAAGTGTGTGCAATCAGAACTTTGTGGTGTGAGTAAACACAGAGTCCAATCATAAGCTAAGAAGGTTTATTCTACAGTTTCTGTGAAGAAAGAAACACAACTTCAGGCTATTATACAATACAAAGTTAAAAAAACAGACTATCAACAAATGAGAAAGAAAAGTAGAGGGAAGCAGGTACTTGATACCTTTCTCTGTTGCAAGGGGCCCCTTTTTTATAAAGCAGCTTCTAGGTATTCTACATGCAAGGGAAAAAACATAAGACCCTGAAACTACATCTCAGACTAGGAAACAAAAATAATCAATATAATACCCTACATTAGCAGGAGTGCCCACTCTTACCACTCCTGAGCACTCAGTGTGCCAACAGACTGCTCTTCACTGACCTACACTGCTCATCTTGCAAGGAAGTGGAAGAGGGAAGGGAATTTCCATTGACAGAGGACTCATCTAGTGACTCAGATTCTTCACCTGCTCCTAGAGACATCCATATAGGTCCTAGACATAATGAGAAAGAGGTCAAAGTCCTAATGCATGTTAAGAAACCTCTATGCCCACTATGGAGTCATGCTCCCTTGCAGGGGTAAATTTCCATGGCTTGGGTCCCTAATAAGGCTAACCCCAAAGATTACCTTAAATGCCACGGCCCATGCTCAGATGTACTCAGCATAGCAGGAAACAAGGTCTGCACCAGCTCCTGATTTGTCCCATTGTACCAAAACCACACCTGTGGTTTGATGAGTGAGGCAGAACAATTAGTCTCAGCATTTGGAGGGTTATGGAAAGCAGTGATGAGACATCTGCTCATCTGACCAGACTGTTTCAGAACAGCACAGGATTTTCCATATCCAAGCCCTAGCACCACAGTGGGCTGTCTTGAGGTTTCACATTCAGCTGAAGCAGCAGGTAATAGCTCTAAGGCCATCATTACTGCTGAACAGCAGCAGCTTTTGGAAGAGATGTGGAGCATGTGGAGAAGGCAAGTTTTCCTGCTTCCTTGGTTCAGGCTGTCTCTGCACTGCACTGCCATCAGAGAGCCCCTCTAGCTATTAACTGATCTCTATCTCCAGGGTGATTGCAGTAACTTAAAGGGGTTTCAAATGGAACAGGTTAGGAGTCTCCCAAATATCCATCTTTCCCTGATACATTTTGCCATTTCTGTTTAGTAACAACAGTTGAATTTTCTTTTTTTTTTTGTCCACAGTGGGTATCTCAGGAAGTCCCAATGCAGACATGTGCAACAAATCCTTCTCCAGCCACATCACCAAAATCTGAGCTACCTCAGCTCTGACACATTTAACACCCTTTCAGCAAATTCAGTGCAGAACAGGCAATATCTCTAAAAGCCAAATTAGTCATATCCTATGCTTTCACCTCAAAACAGCCAAGTCTGGTTATAAATCATACTTTATTGTATCAGCTTATGCCTAGGTGCCAGGATTATACCTAACATGTCTGAAATACTATGTCACCTGCACATCCCTATGAGATTTTACATTGAATATTGAACTGGTGTTCTTCTACTAAATAGGCCTTTCATACATTTTACCTGCTCTAGAATAGTTATTCCAGGCAAGGTCCATAAAAGAAAATTCTGAAGTCATTACTTGGGTATTAATGCTTCTATCACACATGATACACCTGTATGTAGTAGCCTTACCCAAATTTCTCTTCACCAACCTTTCTGTAACTGAGAAATTTTCATCCCTCAACATTTTTCATGAGTCCTAAAAAGGTGGTCAATACCTTTGCTGTTTTTCAGTGTAATACATAAGAACCCTTACAGAAGAAGTTAGGTCTGTTTTCAAGGCAGGCAATACTTTAACCTCATGGCTGATGGTATTGATCTCTTAGTCATCAATTAGAACCCTTCATCTTATATTCTCAGGAAATATAACTATCACTGACAAGCTAAGTGTGCAGTTCTTGGGCTATGTTGAATCACAAATAAATATTTTTGCAGGTAGATTTTCTAGAATGCTGTATTGAAAATACCATTTATTCTCCCTAGGGAGAGCCACCCTAAATTTGCCTGTACCATCAACATGAAATGGCTGCCATAAGTCCTGCATTTGTACATTAGTGTAAAACTTTTGAGATTATTTTTATCCAAGCTGAGTTTTCAAATAAGATGCAAGAACAGACACTTATCTTGCATCAGGTGTTGCAATTCACTGACAAACATGCATGAAAAATTTACTGAGTCTAGTTTAGTTTTCTCTGGTTTATACTTTACATCCATTCTACACCAGTTGTGCCTTAGAGCTCAAAGCTATTAGCAATTCCATCTTTGTAAGAAGAGTTATAAAAAATGACAACATTAAAGCTCCATTTTACCTAATGTTCCTGATGATACTACTCCATTAAAAAACATTACTTCAGTCCAGGCTTAATTGAAAACTATTCTTTTCCTGCATTCTTTCACATTAATTGTAGGTACTTAAAATAATGTTCTTGATTAAATTTAATTCAGACGTGCCTCTGAAAAAGGAATCTTTCCTTTTTCTTTCATTTCATATTCACAACCTAATTTTAGAAGTCCTAAAATAGGATCCTTCAGGAGTCAATGGACTGCCAGGAGTCAGCCCATTCCAGCTCAAGCTAGATGTCCAGGGCAGATGGGATAAACAGCCCTCTGGACACATACAAGTCTTTCAACTGTGTGCATCTGGCATGGTTTTTAGACAGATAAAAGGAGGCAAGATTAAACTCACCATACCCTTTGATCAAGATCTATGCACAACACTGACACAGAGTCTTTCTAGGTTGCTTGCTTGAACAGTTTGTAGGTCCTTAGTTGTCCTGCATATATTTTACAAAATTATACAATCTCAAGTTTTCTGTTTGGAATGAAAAGCAAAAATGAAAAAAAAAAAAAAAAAAAAAAAAAAGAATACTTCCAAAAAAGCTTAATTTGAATACATAGCAAAGCAGAACTTGATTGTAGATATGCTTGACCTTAGGGAGGAGCAGCCTATTGATAGTGAGAGGATGAGGTAGCCCCACCTGTAAAGTTAAGGCTGCTCTTTAGAGCTTTTCTAATTTCAGTCTTTCTACTCACAACTTTTTGTAGTTTTGTTGGTGCATACAGAGACAGCCACAACATACACTTTCCAAACAGCTGGACCAAGGAAAAAGAACACTTGTAAAGAAGTTTTATGCAGGGTGATTGTTGTCAGTAGTTGTTAGAAGGCCCATGAATCAGGCAGTTCTTCTGCCAATACCAAAGGAAACATTTGCCTTTATGCCTGAGCTTTTAATAAAGCAAGTAATCTGATTCAAATGGGAAGGTGTCCTAACATATTTAAAATACCTGTATGAGTGACAAATATTTCTGGAAGAAACAGAACCCTCTACCAGAGTGCTTTTAATTTAAGAAGTAAAGTGACTCTTAAAACCTAGGCAAAAGCAGGACTTCAATTTCTGTGAAAGCATCTTTAATTTTAAACATATAAGGATGTAAGAATTCAAGAGAAAATGGCAGCTAGTTTAAATATGAATTGTATTAATGAGAAGAGGGCAAGAATCTTGTCTTCTAAGTGGTTATGACTCAAACCTTCTAATTATAGCATGCATACATCATAGTTCAGTAAAAAAAGAATATCAAGCATCCTCTGGATGGAAGATGCTCAGATATTTGATGAACCAGTAGCTGATTAACAAGCAAGAGAGGTCATCTTGTGGGAAAAGGGGGAAAAAAAACCAAGTGAGCCTGTGTCTTTTCTCATTTACCCTGCTGTAAACCAAAACCAATTCTGCTACTGCCAATGAAGTCACTTGGTTTTTGAAATGGCATGAGGGCAGAATCAATCAAAAAATGTCCATTAAATAGTTTCTGACTCCATTCAGCTTTCAAAAAAAAAAAAACCCTAAGTACTTTAAGAAAACATACACACAGCTCCATACTCCAAATAAAGCTAAAAGTCCATTCCCAAAGACATACTCTAAGACAGAAAATAAAATTTCCCAAAGCATGAAACTCTGAAGTGCAGCCTCTAAAGTGCCAAAGTGTGGTTTGCCTTTACCCAGCAGCAGTGGGACAGAATGCTGTGTCCTGTGATGGAGCAGGCCCTTCCTGTCCCCCTCTAGCCCCTAGCTCTGTGTCAAGAGGCCATGGAGAGCTTGCACAACTCTGGTTTGCTGCAAGGGCTGCCAGGGATGCCCTGTGGGTGATTTGGATTGCACAAAATTTTCTGGGAGTTGCAGAGAAGGCTGGAGAGTCCAAAGTGTGCCTCTCCAGCAAGCAGAGGATAATTCAGATGAAGTGCTGTGTTTCAGAGGACTTCCCAAGGATTTGGACAAAAGGAGAGAGCAGCTATTGGTCAGCCTAAGAAATGTCAATAGGAGAAACAGATGGCCAAAAAGCTTAAAAACAAACAAAAAAAAGAGTATTATACCTAAAAAGTAGAAAGTAAGAGACTGATTTTCTGGAAGGACTTTTGCAGATGAGGTGGGACCTACATGACTGAGAAAGCACTGGGTGAAGGTGTGAAGTTTCACCACAACTAGCTCTACCATGAGAGATTTAGGGGTTTTGGTTGATTAGTCAGAATTCTGTTCTGTGTCAGTCTTATTTTGTGCCACTCCATTTTTTTTGGAGAACCTATAACTGCACCCATGTTTTGCTTTGAGATTTTTCTTTCTTTTGTGTAGGTTATCAGTAACCTTTGTTCCTTTAGGCTCTATTACCACACATTTTGTTAGAACCTGAAGCACAGGACAGAGGGATTTGCAATGAGAGTAGGATTTTGAATGCAGAGGGTGACTGAGTACGGGGCTGACTGAACACTGCTGACACCAATTCCAGCAGAATCCTGATTACATACAGCACTGACTCCCAAACCTTTTGATCCCTGGGATATTAGCTCAGTTGCTTGGAGCATGGTAATAATAACACCAAGGTTGTGGGTTTGATCTTCACATGGGCCATTCACTTAAGTTCACCTGAGGGTCCCTTCCAACTCAGAACATTCTGTGATTCTGATATTACCAGTCTTCTAACTTCCTTGTACAGCCAGATCTAGCTGATAAATGCCATGATCATTGTTATTCCTGAACATCCCTAGCTAGATCACTTACCAACAATGATTTAAATAAAACATTTTCCTAAACCAGTCATACTTCTCAGTCCCAAATACTGACAGCACACACAGCACAGCTGAACTGCAGCTCTACAGGATCACAGTCTGGGGATTTGCTCTGTAGAAGAAATGCTTGCAGTGACTTTGACCTGACAGGAATGGAAGATGGGTTTGCTATTGGAAATGACATCCCAAAAACTGCTCTTTTCTGAGTTCAGACAGGGAAACAGACATACACACAAATGAAACACTCACCAGCCTCAGAAGAAGTTGTCTTCACAGAAAGAAGTTTGACTCCTTCTTTATCTGACGGGGCCCTGTTGAAATCAGAAAACATTGAAGCAGTCAGCACACATGTTGGTCATCCAAACAAAACTCAGTGATTTTGGTCCTGAGGAGGCAGCATCTACTCCAATCTAAACTGGCAGGCTCAAAATGGGCTTTGTATGGGGTCAGGTGGCGGAAAAAACCACATGCCAACATCTCTGAGAATACCTTTCTCTTAAAATATGTGATAATCAAGTTTCATTACTCCAGGTTTAATCTAGGACTTCACACAAGAGGGGGAACACATCTGGGGGAAAAGGAGTAATATTTTTTCTGTCAATGTAAACCTTTTAGCCATGTTGAACTGCAAAGAAGGATGACTTCAGATGTCCAGGGAGTCAGGGCTACCAAGTAAACCAGCAGCCTAAATGTTGCTTTTGGTCATACAAGTGGCCACTCCCAGGCTCAATGGCCTTTAGTTTGTACCTTCTAATGGATCTTTCTCAGTTTCCCTCTCCTCACACTCCTTAAGCCACTACTATTTTAACTGAGCCTATACAAATGATATAGTGGAAACAAGATGGGGCAGAGGAACACAACATAATGGGGAACAAGTGAAATATATATATATATAAATAATCCAGAATAAAAAGGAAACACATTAAAAAGAGAGAAAACATGAACAAAAGAAGGTGGGGGGTAGGGAACCATGCAGGGGGAGAAGAGAGGGATTAGTGGGGCAAAAAAAAAAAAAAAAAAAGACTGGGCCAATGAGTCATGTGGCACAGCATAAACTGTTTATCCATTTCAAAACAGCTGATAGTCACCACATTTCTATCCATGCTGAAACAGCTGCTTATCGTGCATACAGGTCTACAATAACTGCAAGTGCAGTACTTTCAACAGGATATTTCTCTTTGGGGTAGCAACTGATTGTTATATTTAAACAGAGAAAGATTAAAGAAAACCCTATGCAAAATCTGCTACATTTACAAGTGCCCCGTGATAGATCTCAAAGCAATGAAAAGGATTCAACCTACTGTTCAGCGCCATTCTCTTGTCTCTCTGGAAGAAGGAAAAAAGTTAATATCATTTTGATTGCTGGAACTCAAACCCCAAACATTTAGACATGGCTATTGCAGTTCCTGGCAGAAGGCTCAATTGTAATTTTGCAGGATTATGCTAAGTTCATAAACACAATCAACCAGCTTGAATAGTAATTGTTATTTCTCTGGTCATCTGTGGAAGTGAACTGATGTTGCTTGTACTGACACTTCTGGAAACCAGGGAGAATGACATTTGACTTGTCCAAGAGCACAACAGAAGCATGTTTTTCCCTGCAGCTCCCAAACCCGTGGGTAGCTGGCACAGAGGACGTGAGCATGCGATGGTTCTTGAGCACACAACAACTGAGCTAAAAGATACAGGGTAAGGGGACTGAGGAAACAAGGGCATTCCTGAGGTTGTACCCCCTGGGGGTACAGCCTGGCACAACGTCTGGGAACAGAGTTTGTCATCCTCATCCATGAGGAACAGGTTTGTCTCCAAAATGAATCATGTGCTGAATGTATTTTATGCTTATGTGCAAGTGTGGGCAGATGGAAGGGGCCAGGGGGTTACAGCAGAGACATGCAGCCAACTCCATGGCACCAAGCACAGGGAAAGTGCACTGGATAGATCTGGGCAAATCCTACAGGAAGCACTACAGATATCTATTCTATCTTCCAAATGAATTTGCTAATACAGTGCCCGATGACATTTGTGCCTACGGGAGGCTGGGAAGGAAATGTTCTTCATCTCACATCTTTATCTCTTGACTCTGAACATTCAGTAATTTCCTAAGTAAGGATCACACCTTCCTCTGTTTATCTGGGTCTGTTTTTCCATGTCATTGGTTAGATTGGTTGTGACACACTGTTTGTCTTGGTTTACAGCTTCAACACCCTGGTGTGATTTTTTATTTCCAAGACCTGGTGATTTCATGGTTCTGCACAGGTCTCCTAACTCATGCCAGCTCACAGGGACAGAAAAACCACAGTCAGGATTCAGATCTGGGTTTTCACTTAATGGAAATTTACACTTACCTGTGGCCTGCTCGAGCAACCCTGAAACATTTGGCAAATGGACTTTGATGGAACTATAACCCATTATCTTAAGTATTTAATGGACAGCGGAGAAACAGATACGGACTTTTCCCGCTCTGTCAAAATGACTATTTCTGAAAATACTCTTTGCTCAAGGATTTTGCTCCATGTGCATTTTACTGTAACTGGAAAATGTTACTCATGCATCATGTGCATGTGTGTGTGTACATATATATCAGGTATATCCCAAGAGAAAACACTGATATTTCTTTGCCTGTATCTAGAAGAAAGATAAAATAAAGAAAGTGATTTTGTTGAATATCTTCAAAATTAGTTTTCACTGTCTATTTCTATCTGATTGATTGTGTTAGCACTGGTGTTTGTTAGCTCTTTGTAGCTGCAAAAGCATGAACAAAAAGCTTTACAGCATTATATATTCTCCAAAAATAATTTTGGCTCACTCTGGTCTTCCTACTGATTTTGAAAATTAAGTGTTAGTTTCCCACTTCAGACAAAACACAAAATACAAAAAGCTTTCCCATCAGACCACCACAACAGTGATGGTTGAGGTAATCCAAAAGAGATCTTTTAATAATAAAAAGCACATTGATTTCCACACCCCCCCCCCCCAGAGAAAGCAAACCAAATACCTGGAGTTTTCTTCTGGCACATTTTGTACAAAGCCACCAGTGAGAAGACAGAGAGGGTAATGACTATCAGGGTGATGACAACTGGCAAGATAACATCTGCAAAAGAGGGAGAACTTGATTTTGGGTGCTGCCTCTGGCTTACCTTGCCTCTGTATATAGGTACTTGCACACACTAAGGTGAGAGGCATTTCCAGCTCCACTCCACCAAACAATACCCATTTCTCTGGAGAGGATAACCTACTGCTCCTGTTATTCTTCCTGCAACTACTGAGCCTCAGGCTTGGATGCTTTTGGAGGGAAGACAGGCTTGAGGCTTGTTCCTTCTCCCACTCTTACTCCTTCCCTGGCACTCATGTTGCCCGTTGGAACCAGTTTCACCCATTTTTCATTAAAAGAACAAAGTTTCAGCACCACTCCTCCACTGGGCCCTCCATAATTTTGATGAAAACTCCCATCATTCAACCCAGTGTTGATGGCCTCCAAAGGTTTTGTGAGAAAGTAGTGTTCTAGAAATAAATTTTTTAAACATGCAATTTATTTTTTCCTCTCTTTTGCAAAAGAAAAAAAAGACCCGTCTGAAATTCAGCAACTGAAGCATATATTTTGCTTTTAACATTGTGCACCCAGAAAGACACCAATGAATTACATAATTCAGCAACATTCCCCACAGCACTTACAACCAGGGATAGAAAATGCAAGATCTCCTTTTAAAATGAGGACATTTCTTTCCTTTTATCATTTCCTACCATCTGTCATTTCCTGACAGGTGTTTCCCAGCCAAGAAGCAAAAAAAGGAAAGAATTATGTAATGAAGAGAAGCTTTCCCTGGGAAATATATAAGCCCAACTTCTCCCTTTTTATAATTTCTCTGGCAGCAATCAGCCACATTCAAATTCAGCAGGCAGCTCCTGCCTGCTGGCCTAAGCCCTGTGTCAGGGGGAGGCTGCATTCAATGGCTCTTGGTGCAATTAATATTTAATATTCATAAAGATGCATCCATGCATCTATGGAACTAGAGGGAGACAGTTTACAGTGGGAAAACATCAAACATATTTTGCTTAGTCAGTACTCTGGCTTGGAAATAGCAAAGCTGCAGCAACACTCTTGCCCCAGAGATGCATAATATTAAAATGAAAGATTAAGTAGCATGCATCACACAAATATCAAGTGCTTAAAGAGTTTGCAGAAGACTGCCTCCTAGACCTTCTCTCTCTTGACAATATGAATAATATATTCACACCATACATTCACAATACATTCATATAATATGTACAACATGTATATGAGCAATTTTTTCTTTTTGTATGTTCCCTTGTGCCTTCTTTCACAGGGGGTGACTATTTTTTTTTATTTTCAAATTTACCACTTTGAATCAGTCCTTGGGAATAACTGTGCTGCTCTACAGTGAGAACGGTGTCAACTTATTGAGCTCTGTTTCCCTTTGAGAGGAGTTTTATAACCAGCATTTAAATTTGGTTTGGAACAGGGCCTAAGTCTGCTAAGGCTAGAAATAAAACTGCCAATTTCGTTTGTCTGCTACTCCAATCACACATCAAAAGCAAAACTGATCAACTGAAGACTCAAAAGCTGGACAATGAAGTAAGAATACTCACTAGAATAGCTGATATTACTCCCTGTCTGAGTATGGTTTCCAGAACTGCTTTTAGGACTTTCAGAAGTTGGCTCTGCAAAAGAATTAATGCATTTCAAGTAAACATGTACTGCCAGAATTCTCCAAACAACTCCCTCTGAAAAATTACCCTCACAGAACAACTTCTGTGTCCCCAATTCTGCAGCTTCACTTGGTGCTTCATGTCTATATTTCTTCTCAATAATACTTAGATAACTTGGCAAGAGGGTGGAAAAGTTTATCTAGCATGGCCTAAAGAAACACCACTTTGTATGGGTGAAGATTTCCCTAAGATCCTCTGCTTGTCCACTTACAGGTTATGACCCACGAACTTTTCCACTTTAGGAGGTTATGGTACTGATCAACATTACAAGAGAATTTTTAAAAGTAAATAAACAAGAAAGAGGGTGAAAATGAGACCTGTCTCCAAGAGAAGAAAGACCAAAATCTTTCACTGCCAATTAAAAAAAAAAGTGCTAATAGTAGATGAAGAAGTCCGAGGTGCAATATTAGTAGATACCAAGTTTCTTGAGTGTGGTTATAGAGGAATGTGCCTGCTCTCTGCCCCATTTGGAGAGAGCAATATTGTGAGCCTCTGGGACATTTTTTAGGGCTAGGTTTAGAGGAATGCATTTCTACCTTCAGGTGCTAAACTGAATTTGAGTCAGGTAACAACAATGCAAAATATTTATTACCTTGCTGCATACTGCCTATGAAAAAAACAATCACTGAACTTCCAGACAGAAAACAGAAAACATAAACATTGGCATTTCCCTAGGTACATTATATAGCACATGGGATTGCATTCCATATTGGATGGAGGCTTGAGTAGACAAGGGCTCACTGCCTCTGAAGGAGCCAACAGCTGGACAGATGTGATCAAGGTCAAGCGTTTCCATTGCCTGGATAAATATCAGAAGTGGCTCTCAAAAGCGTCTGGGGAAGGTGATCTGTTAAAAAACGGTCCAGAGGTTATAGCTCCACATATAAGTTGTGAGAACACGGTGGCAACCACTGAGGTGTTGGTCAGGTACCTGCTCACAATCCACACCTGTAGGACTGCATGGTTCCTCTTGCCAGGAACAAAAGAGGGCTCAAATTGTAGGGTGGAAGTGATGAAATTAATTAAGTCATTAAAACCAATATCCTATGGCCATTTTGAGGTCTAGAATACAATTTTGCTCTACGAAGTCTCTGAAAGACATGTCCCTACTTTTACAGAAACTTTTATGTAGGCAATACTTGTAACTCTAATCCATGGAGTTCCAGTAACAAATAAGGTTTGTTTGTCCCAACCACGTAGGAATTCCTCTTCCTTGCAAAACTGATTTTAAACTCATGCCTGCTATTAAAAAAATGTTTTGGTGGTTGTTTTCTTTCTCCCTTCCCCATTCTTCTACCTTCATTTTTCTGGACACAGACAGGAGCCTCCTGGGGAAAAATTATCACTTACTAAGTGCTTGTGTGGTGCCTAAACAATACAGTCACAGCTGAGACATCCTGATGCTATAGTGCAGGAAACAATCACTGTCCAAGACTTTATCTCTGAAAAAAATCACTGTTTCTTTAAAGCAGAAGTTCTCTTTCCTTTGGTGCCTGTCTGCTGAGGGGTGATAATGTAAGGTTGGAAACTGAGCCATCATCAAGTGACTAAAATAATTCTTATGCATTCTCAATTCCAAGTGACTGCTTCTGATTTCCTAAGGAAATATCACTGCCTTTTTGGTACCTTATCTGGTATACTACATGGTAGACAGGGCACACAGGCAATTATCATGGCAATGAGTTACCCTGGGTACTGACTGGAAATGTCCACAGAAACAAACTGGACTGAAAACCAGGAATGTGTATCCCTGCATTTGTGCGGGAGATGTGTGCCTCTCCTCAGGAGAAAAACTGAGGACTGAAATCCACTGGGGTTTTTTTTCTTGATTATCTGTTAATTGACCAAGATGTGAGTAATGAAGGAAAGAAAATTCCATAGGTTAGCATTTTAAGTACTTGTGACCATCAATAAGAAATATGACAGCTAAAAAGAAACATTACTGAATAAAACACAGTAAGGAACTAAAACCTTAAGCTCATTTCCCCACTTCTTTCATTAAAGTTTCTCACAAGTCAGCCCCTCCTGTCTAGTTTGTCTGGATCTGGAAGGTATTTTCCAGATATGGAATACTCTGGGATCAGAATAAAAACAAACTGGAGAAATACATCCATCATGGTAACAGGAGGGCCAAGATTTTGCAGGCAGCAGCAGTGAGAACTGCAGGGACCAGTACAGAAGATGTTTCCTGATAAGCCAAGAGAAAGGAAAATAGGACAATACAGGTTCATTAGCACAGGAAACTTGCCTTACTCTGGGACTTGCTGCTTCTCACTACAGGATGAGGGACGAGAGCCACTGACAAGAACAAGCTCCTTGGTAAACACTCTATTTATAACAGCTTCCCATTGCATCATGTAATATTCCAGGCCTGATTTTTTCTGTGGTCCCACCCTGTTTTCTTTCCAGTATCTGCTACTCCAGCGTGGTACTCAGCTGAAATCACAGCAAAATTACTCAATGCTACAAGCTGAGCACACTCTTCCACTGCTCTGTACTGTGTTTCAGGCACATTATTCCCCTAGATCCTTCTTGCTCCCTGAACATTTCCTCTCCTCAGGCTGTCTTTCTCCTACCCCACACCAGCCTTTTTCATCAGTGTGCACAGAGCAACCTCTTCTACTGCTCTTACTTGTTGAAATTGTTGGAGAGCTCATGGGAAGGCCTGCAATAAAACAGAAAGAACAGGTTTGTTAGTATCTATTTTAGATGTCCAGAGTCTTCACATCATGCAAACTGGCAGACCCTAGGAACATGCCAGTAACCCCCACAACAAATGCTGCTCCAGAAGTGACATGCTAATGCTGTTCCCAAGCCTAGAAAGTCTGAGCTGTAAAAGTCTCCAGCCATCCCTTATAGACAGGAGCAGAATCCAAAACCCAGCCTGTGCTAGGTTGTTATTCTGCTCAAGAGAAGAAAATCCTGAATTAATTGATACATTCTTTAAAATCTCCTCCTTCCAAAACCGAAAAAGTGCCTGGGAGTGAACAGCTGACATTTAACTGACAAGTAAGCGTTTTAATAAAAGAAACTAATTGAGACACATCTTCAAAAGTCACAAAACCCTTTAAAAGGATATCTTTGTTTATCTTGGTGCTTTTGGCTAGCAGACTGCCAAGCAGCAGAAGCAAGAGGTACTGGTAATGAGGGAGAAGTTGACCTTACAGAACACTGGGCACAACGCTCACTGGCTCTGCTGTCAGCTTCCCTCAGCTACTTCACAAGTTCTTGGTGCACAATTTTTTTTTTTTTTTGTTAGCCTGCTGCTGTTCCTGCACATCTAGACTGTACCAGGCTTGGAAATTAGAGTGGCTGTGTCCTCTGTGTCCCAGCTGTGCCAGGGTGGGGGATCACAGAGGCAACATCATGAAGGCAGCTGTAACTCCAGGCAGGCATTAAGCCCGTCTCCAGAGTGCCCAGGTTGCAGTGCTCCTCTAAACCAGTTTTCCCAGGGAGCACAAACCCACTCTTACACCCTCACTGAACTCTCTGTGCTGTGCACTGGTGCTTTGCACAAAGACAGCTCCTACCAGCAGAGCTGTAACACACATTGTTCTATTGTTGTGAACATACTCTTTGAAAACCAGAATGCTGCTCTTGTTATTCCTTCTCTCCACACACAATTAAAACTGTGGATCACTTCAGCTACTGGGGTGCAAATAACTGCTTTTGCTAATGGTACATGTGACAAAACTTAAATTGCATTTTAATCACAAATGTTCATGAAAAGTATGTTTAAGGTTGAAAAGCTAAGTACTTAAAAGTCAACAGTAAGAGCTCTTCTTGAACATATTAAATATTTGTAATGCTAAGTATCCTGAATGTATACAGTTACCTCACCCTGGCTCCCTAGAATGCAAAAGAGGTTTTCCTAAGCTTTTTGTCATCTCATCAATCCATCTGCAAACAGCAATATCACTGTGCTCCAAGAGGATCTCTGTGATGAATCATTAGGCAATGTTTATAGCATGTTTGGCCAACATTACCAACAAAACGAAGCAAAAGCCTCCAGGAAGTTAATAAATCACTTGTGAAAGGAACAACACACAGTATAAAACGCAGGAGGACACATACCTGGCATTAAGGAAACATCCAAATATGATATGATTGCTTATTACCAGAATACTGCCTTTCCTTCAGCCTATAAGGTGTGGGATGCCATGATAAAAATACCATGTGATCACACAGCATGTGGGCAAACCAGCAAACTGTAAGGCCCTGTGTGTACATACTCTTGAAGAAAGGCAGAAGACTTTTTCAAGTCTTACAAATAGGTCACTTCTCCATGAAGTCACTTTGAACCTTGTCTCTCAAGTCTGTAGAACTTTCCTTTCAAAGAGCTCCAACATTATAACATAATTGAACATTTCCCCTTACCTTCAGTCTTACAAACATGATGAAGCATCTTGGCTCAAATTAAAACAAATAAATAAACAGAAAAAGCATAGGAAGCCCAAGACTGATATCAAGTTCACTTCAAAGAGTTAACATCTTTTTGAACCTGAATGCAGGTGACAGAAGTGCAGGTGATGTAAGTCTCTGCAAACAGAAGGGACTGGGGGACATGTGCTTCTGTACCCACTGGCACAACCAAAAGCCACACAGCTGTCCTGGTCAGACCTTGCCTCTTTGATAAACCCAGACAGCAGAAATTATCCCAGGGAGGAAACATGACAGCAGCTGCC
Organism: Dicaeum eximium; assembly: GCA_013396995.1. NCBI lineage: Eukaryota > Metazoa > Chordata > Aves > Passeriformes > Dicaeidae > Dicaeum > Dicaeum eximium. Next base: position 759,110 of record VWZP01003306.1, on the reverse strand, counting down.
TGCCCTCTCTTTCTGGGCCTCTGTTATTTTTTTAACAACTGCACACACCTACACACAATAAAACTCCCAGCATCTTTCCGGAAGGTATCTCACCCAGGTCCTGCTAGAGCATGAAAAATTAAATTGGAAAGATCTCATGCCTTCCTCTGTCTCCAGTATGCAAGCAAGGCACTGGTTCACCCTCTGTTTAGAGGTTGCTCAGTCCTGCCACACAAACACAGCTGTGCTTATCACAGTGATTCAGCAGGTGCTTTCAGTTTGCATTTTCTAAATAACCATCCAGTGCCCTTTTCGGTGTGGGCTCACACGCTGCTGCTCTCCAGAAAGAGAAGGACAGAAGGAAAAGCAGCATTTCACTTGGTAACAGTTACTGTAGTTGCTCTAGCTACCTCCTTTGGGGTGCATGCAAGATGCTCTGCATAAATAATCTGGGAAGATTTCCAGATTCATCATGAAAAGTGAGGTGTGCAACACTGGCTGTGCTGGGTTCCTCCTTGTGCAGTAAGGAGGACAAGGATAAAAAATTTGGCGCATGACCATGGTTTGATTTGAAATTACCTGCCTGAGTCAGTTCAGCACTGGTGAGAAGCTCGACAGATGGAGGAAGAGACCAGTAACTAAACTCTCCCCACTCTGCTCTCCAACAGCCGCTACCTAAGCAGCCTGGACACCCTGCAGTTTGCTACTTCTGTTTTTTGGAGTGCAGCCACATCCAACTGTGTTCACTGGCAAAACAAATGAATACATTTGGCTGATTACTCAGAGGGGATATACCACAATATAAATCAAAGCAAAATTAAAAACTTGAAAAAGCCTTTCTTGCCTTGACCACACTGTAGATCTGTAATAGTGTTAACTGAGGCTTTGCTATGTTTTCCATCTCCCAGAAACTTCTGGTTTTGCGTCTCTCCATGAAGGAGCTGAAGATACAGTGGGTAATTTTTATCTAATATCACTATCCAGAGTTCCTGCAGTTTGTGTACAGAAAGAGTCAAACCCTACTAGTCTTACTCATAAAAATTTTTCTTAGGAAGATGCCTCCTGTGAATCAAGTGAGTAGGATTTATAATTGGAGGAGTGCAATAAAGATATCAATAGATGAAGCAGGTTGATTCATCTGACAGTTTATTATAATAGATCATTTAATCTTACCACCCTGCTGAGTGAACTTAAGCACATACTGCTTTATGGATTTTTTTTTCATTGTTTAGATCACAGAATAAAAAGCAACAATACTTGCAGTTTCTTAGATGTATTTAGGCTCTAATCTCCAATTTTTCATTAATTAAACAAAAGAAGAAAATTAAATATTAGCAAGCAATCCTCTGGAGGTGGAGAAGGAGTGGGAGGTATATTCTCCATGACAGCCAAAGAAGTTAAAGAAGTGCATGTGTCAATGGCAGGCATGCAGGTTGCTCTCTTTGCTAAAAACAGTCCTCATTGCCTCCCCTAGCCTGGGTGAGCACTACGCAGCACCTCCTCTGTGGCTGGTGCTTTCAATCTCCTTTAATACAGCAATACTGCTCTCTGATGTTCCTCCACGTTCTTTCCCAGGCTCCCCCACTCATCTCAGTCACTCTCCAGCTCTCTGTAGCACTCCTCCCACACCCTGATCTTTTGATATGGCTGATTGGAAATTTCTTTGCAAAATGTGCTTTCTTCTTTTTCTGCATCAAGAAAGGAAACTTTCACCAAAATGGCATTTTTTTTAAAAATGGAAAATGGTCTCAAAACTAAACATATTTAGCCAGCTGGATTATTTTGGTTGGGCATACCAGATAGAAACGTTCTGGTTTGGATCCATTTCACATTAATTTGTCTTCCTCTGAGCTCCCACGCTGAAGACGTGGCTCAGATACCTCCAGCTTGCAAGCTATTCTATCCCCCACGGGCTGCAGCCTTGGCACACACCAGCCCTGCTCTGGTGAACAAAAGGCACCCAGCCCCTGAGTGTGGCATTCTGGAGACCCAGAAATAAAGAATCTACTGGCAGTGAGAGAGGTGGCATTTCCTCTAGTCTCAGCACAGGATGGAACAATAGGCTTCACACTTGCATTGCCTTAAAGTTATTAGGGTGCAGCATATGGCTTCCCCTGGGACTGAGCAATTGCACAGGGGAGAAAAAAATCTGTTTAGAAGGAACCAAGACGTTCTTTCTTTAAGCCTTTTACACAGAGAATAAGAGAGCAAGGGTGGTCTAAGGCTTAACCATTTGGGATAAGCTACCTAACACATCAGGGTGAGAAAGGGGATTTCTTGCATATACAAGCTTCAAGAAAGAAGCCAGGGGCTGGTGCTGTGAGGAGACAGGAAAGGTGATAGTGCGGAAATCTTGGTGCGGGCAGAAGTGACTTTGAAATGGCAGTTTTATGGGAACTGGGAGCATTGGCTATGCCAATGATACCTAGACTGACTGCCCCTGGATAGATGGGTTCTTTCTGCCTCAGCCAGGCAATTATAGTTCTGGCATCTTGGGTAGTCTCTGAGCTCAGTAAGATTTATTGGTTTTACAGCAGAGCAAGCCGAGTAAGATGATGACTTTTGCAAACAGACCCCAGGAAGGTTGTAAAACTTTCTTGACAGATTTTAAGTGTAAAATGTAATTGTATATGCAGCATAGTAGGTAATTCAATACACATGATGCATAGTCAGATATGCATTACAATTTAATATTAACCTGGAGAATTTACCTGAGTGAGAGACCTTTTAATTAAAAATGTTGTAATTTACTGTTTTATTGCAGTATAGCAATGGTGAGGTTTCTGTACTATGCCTATATTTGCCAAAAGACATGAAACCTAACGGGAAAGTCAAGCAAGCACAGGTCACAGTATATGCATTATGGGGAATGGACTTATTTCAATAATTGCAAAGACTTCTCTCTGAATCAGTGGCCTTGAGTTGACTTTAACTTCCTTAAAATGCTTATAATCTTTTTGCATGCTTCTAGGCATTTCAGTGCATAGTGAGCATATGATATTGCTCCACTTTTATATCCAGTCCTATCCTTTATGAGGAAAAATCACTGTACACACGTGCTTATCTCCCACAAACACAATTCAGGGGTTGCAAAAAGAGTCTTGTATCCCCCTTGGGGGATGTTAAACATTACTATTAATAATAGGGATATGCAAACAAAGACAGTGTCCTTGTTGGATTTACATACATGTAACTAAGAGTAAGTACTAAATGATGTGAAGGCCCAAGAGACCTTAAGGAAATCTGAGTAAGTGGTTCTTCAAAACCTAGGAAAGTTAAACCAGCTTGAAGCATAATAAATGATCATTCATATGACCTGGCATCTGCATTCACCACAGCATTTCTTAGTGAATACATACACCAAAACATACCCAGAAAAACAGTAAGACCAGGCTGGAGTTGGGAAGAATTGATATATTTTTGACCTTGCATGTGGCCATGTTGTACTTTGAACAACATCATTTAATTGTTAATATGCATTAAATTTCTCTCCAGATTTTTTAACAACTGCAAAAATTATAGCTGTTTTCTCCTTTGTCTCCTCTGCCTTGCAGCCAGGGAATTTATCTTGATGACCTCCTCTGACAGTCAGTGCTACACAATGACCTCACACAGCATATATGAAGATTATTGTTATCACCTGTAATTTATATCCTCCTATAATGACACCACGTGTCTCAACCGAATGTTTGGAAGTTCACCCATTACTCAACACAACTTCAGGGCTAGATGACATGGACACAGTGTACCCTGCATGAATAAGGAGATGTGGTACTCATTCCAGAACAATGCACAGCAAACCAAGAAAAGACTCAAAATTATTGCCATCCTTTTAACTGCTTGTATAGAGAAAGAAAGTGTATGTTTTCAAGACTTACCTGAGGTTCTGGAAGCAGAAGTGTCTCTTTCTGGAGAGACTGTAGAAGAAAAAGACTGTCCCGTAGTAGATGCAGCATCCAAACTCTCATTTTGTGCCAATTGTGCTCCACTTGCTTGTGCAGCTGGAAAAGAGAGAGGTGTTCAGGTGAGAGGCACCTGCACAGCTTTGTCTCAGATCCTGGACCATCCTTCAGACAAATGCTCTGAGCATCATAGAAAAGATTTAATGTAAGAAAGCACTATGTGTTCTGGTAACTGCCTCTCAAGGAACAAACAATCCCTATGGAATTGTTGCTACTGGCATAGCTGAGGCACCTTCAAAGTACATGCTAGCAAGAGAAACAGCCTCATATCTGTGCCAGAAGACAACCCAGAGCTCTGAACTGGGACCCTAGAATAGTTAGTAGAAAGTGTTGCACCAAGAGCAGCATGAGCAGAAGAGAGAAGCTTAACTTACTGCCCTCTATATTTTCCTTCATCTTAAAATCAATCAATCAATAAAGCTTCAGTTACAACTGTCACATAATGTGATACTGTATAAAGTTTAAGGATTGCAATTAAGCAACGAGTTAATTGTTTCATTCTGTGCCATTAAGACCTAGGAAATAACATATCCCTGAATATTAATGTATGAAAAATAAATTGTCTTATTTCTCCTCTCACTCAATCAACAGGAGATCAAGGCTATTGTGTCACAAGATTTGCAGCCTAAGGTGAGGCCAAGACAATGGTGCAGGACATGGCCCAAGCCCGTGGAACTGCAGGCCACTGAATGACCAGAAATAATTTAAGATATTCCAGCACTGCCCATAAGTCCTATGTCTGTACTCAAACCTCAGAATAACAACAGGCAAGACAGTGCCTACTGAATAAAATATAGACATGCCCAGAGTAACCTTATACTTCCTGTCTGATATAAATCAGAGAGGCTACTGAGCTGTAAACTGTTTCCAGTGTTTCTTCATATGAATTTTAAACACTGGAACTAAAACAACTTTAAGACATGTTTCAGTCAGTGAGCAAGATCACACACATGCAATATGTAAATCTTGAGGAATTCTTCATCATGCACTTTATCTAGAAACTGATTACCAGTTTGGTCCCTCAAAGAACCCAAAGCTCCTTATTCTACAACCACACACCTTTAACTTGGCCTTTCCCTTCCCCTCTTGTTCAGTAAGTGCAGTATCTTAGAAAGGCAAGATTCAAAAATCAATAAGCTAAGAAAGAGTGACCTGAAGCCACTGGAGTCAGGGCATTCATATAATTTTGGAAACTGAAAGAAACTGGGCAGCTAGGAATGGTGTCTTTTAAGGTTGAGGCATGAAAATTATGCAAAACAACTTAAGTGCCTAAAACTTTCACTGGGATTCTAGTGATGAGAAGCAGAATTTCATGTCAGCTTCCTTCAGGAACTTCAGCATTGTACCCCTTCAATACACAAGTCTAACCTGCAGTAGAGAAGAGTGTAAAAAGCCCCTCTCCCTCATTTTTTACTATGGTATAGTGCAAGGATTTGAGAATGTTAACAATTTCTACATCCTCTTCATGGAAGCTTGGAATCAATCTTTAGAAGCAAACTTTTTCCACATTTGATTCTTATTGTCATGGCTTCAGACTCAAATTTTGTATGCTGAATTTTAGTCTGAGATCAATTTTTCAAAACAGAAAAAACCCCAAAGAGGTACCTCCCTCTCCCTATAAGATGCACAGGCTTGCAGGAGTAACAGCAACCATCTTGTGGCTCCCGGGTCATGGGTTAGAAAAGGATTGCATGGGAAAATGAAAAGTAAGTCAGAATAACAGTGCAGAGACATTCAAACACAAATATGCTTTGTGAACACTGCAAAACAATCAGGTGTGTGGGAGAGAGGAGGAGGGAGGCAGGCAGTTACCCTGGAACCCCACAGAGGGCTGTTTTCCCATGGGGATCGCTCGTTCCACGCATCCTATCAGTACTGGCAGCAACCCAGCCTCGGGAGCTCCTCTTGTGTTTGGGAGCTGTGAGAACAGATTGTTCTCAGGAATACGGGCTGTGTGCTGGATATGCCTTGGCAGGGGATCAGGAGGGGAGGCATGATGGCATTTCCATTTTTTTTTTTTTTTTTTCATTTAGCCTGGGTGAGATTTTCCCGGTGACCCAGGTAGCACCAGGTATGACTTACATCTTTACCTAGGGCTTGGTATAAAATGCTTGTTGCATTTATTTTGCCAGACTGCAGCACAGACTCAGTGCTCCCCGTGTCAAGGGGTAAAATAGATGTGGTACAGGGCAAAAATCCGTGTGCCAGTTTTCCCCACTTCCAAGACAGAAAACGTGACCCTGCGGGAAAGGCTCCCTTAATTCCACTGCAAGATTAAATCCTAGCAACCCAATTCTCTGCCGACTTGTGGCTTTGAAGCAGCTTTTAAGCAGCATCCAAGCCTCACGCCTAATGCAGAGCACAGGCTCTGCCACCAGCACATTGAGCAGATGAGACAGCTTCTGCACCAAAAGCCTGTGGGAGCAGGAGCATCCACACCCAGCCGCTGCTCACGTACTCAGCAAAGATGTGCCTTTTGGGTAAATCCCCTAACTCCTCACTCGGGGCTGCGGGAGCCAGCGCAGGCGCTCGCTGCGGGGACAGGCGGGGGACAGGCGCGGGCGCGGTGACTCAGTGCTGCCGTCCCCGCCGACACATCGCTGCAGTCATTGATCACGCCTCGCCCCAGCCAGCTGCAGCACGGATCCCTGCTGCTGCCAGCGAGCCCTGGCCTTGCAGGAGAGCAGCACAGCGCAGGAGGGCTGCTAATGCTGCTGCTGCTGCTGCAAAAGCGCTCGCATCATCCCTTCATGGCTTTGTTATTAACAGCCGATTATGAATAAAAATGGTAAAGCAGCACAGAGTGGGAAATAGCTGTCCAAGTGGGGATGACGGCTGTGGCAGCAGAACTCTCTGGTGGTGATGCAGCTCTCCCTGCTGATATTTTGATAAGATAAATGACAGTGTGCTAACATGTATTTGGCAAAGGGATAATCAACAACAGGAAACCTGAAGCTGCCCTGCAAAGCTGCTGTCTGAGCTTCATGAATTTCCTTACTCTCTATGCTTTGAAAACCCTTAATTTTCTCTAACCAGCTGAAATTCGACACATATCCTCACTTAGCATGGTTTTCTATTTAACCTACGTAAAATCCACATACATTTTGGTATCTCCTGACAGTACTTTAAATTTTCTTTACAGTAAGCTGCTACCTAATTAGTTTTGGCATTGTAAGGTGCTCCAAGTAACCCACAAATATCCTGCATATAGTCTGTGCTCTGCAAAGAATATAGACATCTCTATGTGTGTTGAAACCTTCCTTGACCAATAAATCAATCAAGGAAACACTTTAAGGGGCACAACTAACTCCACCCAAACCACATTAAAATACCAGCACAAAAGCTTTTTTAAATGGAAGACTAAAGCTTTTCCTTTGAGCTTGTATTTTTAGCATTAACACACATACAGGCCTTGCCCCCATAATCAGTAGCCTGAAAAGGCATTTGCATGAATGAGTGCACAAAAGCTTTGAAAAATCCCATAGTAGCAATCCCAGTGACATTTTTGCCCATTCAGAGGAATGAAAATTGGCTAGGGAGGATTTTTAACAGATCTCAGTTTTAATGTTTACATCCATAGTTGATTGCAAGTGCTGTCTGCAGCTTCATGTTTTCTGGTAAGCAAAACCCCAAAGTATTTCAAAATACATATTTTAAATCTTCTCTCTGCATAAAATGTCTCAGCAGCCAGTGTTTACCTATATCACATGCTAACAAACTGAGGAAAATTGCACAATACCTGTTACAAGAACGCTTTTCTGGTAATGTTCCTGAGGTAAAGCTTGTTTTTTAATTACCAGTAGTTCGAGTTAAAAAAAAAAATCCTCCACTGTTTCCCTCTTAATATTTAATATACCACTGCACCATAATGGATCACCATCCAGGAGAGTAGCATGAGATAACTCAGAAACACAACAGCCAAAAATCCACTCTTATTTGTCACATAACACCTTGAATACTGATCTTATGTAAGATGCTTGCTCCATATCCAAGGCAGGAAGAACAGAAATTTTTGTTGCATTTAATTTCTTATTCTCTTTGATAACTTCAAGTGTCCCAGGATATGAAATTCTGATTGCAGATGCAATTTTCTGTGGTATGACACCATAAAAATTCTTGTTTTAAGGGCCTGAACTGCACAGGTGAGGTCACTGACTAAATGTGAACTCCTGCATTTGACACCTTATATTGATAAATAAGAAGGCTAAGGAGACCAGAGTGATGTTGGCTTCTAATACAATAAACAGGGTGGGAAAGCAAGCAGGAGAGATAGCAGGAGACATTGTACTTGTGGTCTGCAGAGGAAAAGAACACTGAAGTCTTGAAAAAAAATAAAGGACAAAGATGTTTTCGTGATTTCAGTGTATGGAGCACTGGGGGCTTTTCCTGAATCTATAATAGAAGGTGACAGCAGCCACAGAAATTGCAGCAATGACAGGAAGCCCTGTCAAATCTCAGTTGTGTGAGTGCAATCATTTGCTGGAGCTTTTAGCAGGGCTTGAAGCAGAGAAAGGGATGACTTCACAGAGCCCCGGTGCCACGCCCTGTCCCAACAGCAACACCTCGTGCCCCATCCCACTCCTTTCTGTTGAAGCCAAGGCTATGATTTTCTTGAAATGTAGACCAGAATTCTGTCTTTAAAAACCCACTAAAATTAGTTTCCACATACAGATATTTCCAAGTACTACTTCTGCACTAAAAGATCATACAAATTATTTTAATGCAGGGCATTTCCAATGTCCTGGACACGCTGTGACACTTTTCCTTCTTACAAAAGGGATTGAGAGGCAGGAAAGCCCTGTTTTTAGGTTAATTTACCAAGCTTTTTTTTTTTTACCACAAGTTTATGGGGGGAGGAGAGCTTAGCTTAAACAAGGAGTTTTAAAACCAAATCACAACACAAGCAACTAGGGACTGAACTCTAGCTGGTGGGAAAAGAATGCAAAAGGAATAGAAAGGAAGCAAAAAATCTTCCTGCCCAGGCCCATCACACCTCCAGCTCCAGTTTTGCAGCACAGAGCAGTGGCTGGAGCTAAGCTGCACTGGCAGGCATGCCTTTCCTCATCAGCTTTCCTGCCCCTGCTGGGAGCTCTACCTGTCACCAAGGTTTAGTTCCAGGTGGCTGTGCTGCTTCAGTAGCCACAAGCCAGGAACCTCAGCCAAATTGAAAAGAGCATGAATTAAATTCATCATGCAATGTGCCGCGCTGTGGGCTTCTGACAGGCCTGCAGTGCCACAATTGCAAGTTTAAAGAGATTTTTTGGGGCCTTTGGTATCACTCTGAGGAGCTCATGCATTGGCCAGGCTGTGTGTAGTCTGTGACTCATTGACAGTGGCATTAAAAAGCCAAGCCAAAAGCCCAAAGATTTTGGGCTGACAGTCAGATCACTCCTTACATAACACACAGCGGGAAAGCTGCATCAGCAGGAAATGAAACCATGAAGTGAAAGGGGAATAGTTCTCCAGGAAGCTTAGCAGGCTTGGGTCCATGAGGGGTGGCTTTAAAGGAAAATTTGCACAAAAAAAAAAGCATGCAGACTGCTTCACAGGAGTACCTTTTCAGACAAATAAGCCAAGGGAAGAGGAGTCACATTCTAATAATTTGCAACAGTTCAGTATGCTGTAAACATCAATTCTGAGTACATTGGTGTGCCACCCACTGCTGAGGTAAATATCTGGAGTAGTTATTTTAATTTTTAGTAAATTATAAATAAAAAAAAATAGAGTGTTCCAAAGCTCTAGTTCATCAGAAGACTGGAGCAAACATTTACAGTGCATATCATAGACAAGAGAGACTGAATTTCATCTTAAGTTACTGACTTCCTTTGGGATGTTACTATACTACTTAAAATTGACTCAACTACTTGCTAGTAGGGTTTGATTTTTTGTTTGGTTGGGTTTTTGTATGGGGGTTTTGTGGGGTTATTTTTGTTTGTTTTGGTTTTTTTTTTTTTCCCTCTAAAATCCAATCTGATATTCCAGGCCAACACATGTTATTCTGAAGATTTATGGGAAATAAAAGTATCTCCTTAGACTGATGAAGCATAATTGGTACCAGCTCTCTTTCAGTACTATGACTCACAATAATACGAAACATAATAAGCATAATGATGTAACACACATAAAAATAAGAAACCAAGGGGTGTTGTTCTGACACCTTTCTGATCACATAAAGTAATTTGTTTATATTTCATACTTATTGAAAAAAACACAAAGAAAGTAAAAAATTAAAACCCTTCCAAATACATCTCTCCCAGTTTCAGGGAGATGAACATCCTGTGTAATGGCTTCAGATCCCTCCATCACAAATTAAAGGTGTAATATTCTTTGTGGAGGATTCCAGGGCAAGATTCATTTAAGGTATATAATATGGTGGGAATGATATATATATGGTAGGATGGTATATAAGGTATATATGGCATATGGTATATAAGATATATATATATGGTAGGATGAATAGCTCTGCTTCCCTAAACCACCAAACTAGGGTCTTTTTGACCCCCTTTTACTATTTTGCAGAGTTTTATAGAAATGTAGCATAGAATGACTCAGAAATGGCTCAGTGAAATCATCACTTACTGTTTGTTGTGCTGAGACTTGTAGTTGCTGCTGAAGTCACTTGTGGTGGTTGTTTTGTTGTACCTTGTGTTGTTTGTGATGTAGCACTAGGTGAAGAAAATGCGGGGCCTAACACAGGAAAGATATTCAATTTATTTCCTCAGTTTTGTAAACATGGATAAAACACACCTACTGCCCTGCTTGCAGACTAATTTTAAATTATCAAAAGGATATTTAATTCAAATTCAAGATCAACAGGGGCAGGGTCCCAGTGAGTGCAGGGAAAGCCCCTCCCTGTCCCATAGGTGGGTCATCCCCAGCCTGTGACAATGCAGTTGGAAGGGGCAGCTTGGAGCTCCTTTTAAGCCTGAGCAGAAGGGAGCTCCTGCACATACCTGTAAGGTTTCTCACCAAAAAGTACACTCCCTGTAAAACAAATTCCCAAACCAAGAGGCACTGCTGCCAAATTTCCTCAATGACCACTAGAACAGCATCCATTAACTCAGACATTTTCACTTACGGCTTGTGATGGTTTCATTTGTGGTTCTGACTGCAGCTGTTGTCAGCACTGGCCCTGCCAATGTTGTTGCTTGTGAAGTTGTTGTGGTCACATGTTCCACTACTGCAAGAAAGTCATTCACATCATTATGGATTTATTTTATCATGCCTAAATAAACATCACATTCCTCTAGCTGTGCTCTCTTACCAAGGCAGTGAATTTCTGTTTAAAGGCTGGCCCTCACAGAGCTTTATTACCCACACATTTTGAAAGAGGATTAGAAGTACATATGGCTAGTTTCAGAGGGGAACTATTTTGGGGGGTTATACATGATTTTTGGGGGTTAGACAGAGGTGCTTGGCTTCCAGGGGAAGAAGTGAGGGGAACAGAGCCTGGTGTGGATGGATGGGTTCAGTGTGGTGCTGGACTATCCCTCTGGGCAGCACTTTGCTGCACACCTGTTTAGCAGGAGGAGGAGTGTAAAATCTCCATAAAGAAGTGAGTGACACATGGGAACACAGCCTATAGATCACAGGTAAAGAGCTGAAGAGGAACAGACTCCACCAGTCTTTGGGCAATTTTTCCCTGTGCTTGCCCACATTGAGACACATTTGAGTCTTCTTCATTGGCCAGCTTTCCCAGATCTTCTTCCTCTGCACCCAGATTTCTGGGGAAAAAGGAGCACCCAGCAGGCCTATACTCTTTGGAGTATAGCAAAGCTTAGGACATTGTAGACAATATGAATAGTATTCTCTAGTAAATTATATTCCTTGGGGTGAACTCGGTTCCCTTTGTGACTCCCAGTTCTGTCCTCAAGAAGAGTGAGACCTGGAGGCTAAGGAGAGGGGAAAGGGCTCCTGCAGGCAGCAGGGACCCCTTCCCAGCCACTGCTGGTATGGAGAGATGGGAGCAGAGCTGCCCAAACATCATTAATGCAATAGCAAGTTTAAATCACCTTGTCTTGCTGTGCATGGATGATGTATTGCAGGTCCCATGTACCCCTGGCACTTGCTCAGAGGAGTGGACTTACCAAATTACAGCCAGGGAATCTGGACTAAAAACCCCCATAACCAATCAATTTAAGAGTCCAGCTTTCAATTCTGTGAACTAATGCAAAGAGGAAGTGCTACTGTCAGCTACAGAGGCTCAACTAAATACCTGACTACTACTTCTACCTACATATTACCTCTTTTAGCATTTTTAATGGGTGGCATACGTGAAAGAATAGGCATAAATCATCACACCCCATGGAACTTTCTCTCATATTACATAAGTACTTCTAAATGCAATGTTCACACTGGAACTTTTGAAATATACTTTCTTTCTCTGCTCTCAGTTTCTGGCTTTTCACCTAGAATAGCAATGCCTCAAGGAATGGGCCTTCTTGTTCCACACTCACAAATTGCTTTAATCTCATACTGGGTTTATAATGCTTTTCTCATAGCAGCATAACTACCAACACTGCTTTCCCTTTCATGAAAAAAAAAGCTGCAAGAAAAATTTCAGTGAAACATTCAAAGAGTTAATTCACTGTGAAGTGTTGGACATTCATGAAGTGTCTTTTAAACAGACATAAACATCAGGGTTTTTGAGAACTGCATAAAAGAACTGCAACAACCTATTTGAATAGGTCTAAATCTTCTGCTGTAACAAACATAATATATGCATATTTCACCTGGTTGCATCTTATCCTTTCATGATACTAGCACTTCAAGTGTATACTTCATAATCTCAGTGCTTTCAGATCCACAGCAGACTCATTTAGTATCCTCAGTTATCAAAAAATAGAATACTGTGTCCATGCTTTCTTCTCTCATATGTATAACTTATTAGATGCAGTAGCCTTCAATATTCAGACTAATAAAGGAGTTCAATGATTGAAATATTGATTTTTCAAACATTTTCCATAAAAAAGCTGCACAATAAAGAGAACTGAATGTGACAGTTGAAGATGTAGACCAGAATCACAGACTTGTTACACCTGAAGCATGTATTTTCTCTGTTAAGTCCTCTTGAACTGGGAGTCTTTGGTAATTTATTAATCTAGATCTCACTTGAGCCACTACTTGAGAGCATAGAAATTCAGAGAACCTTTTTCACCTGAAACAAAAAGTGTAGCCTGCTCAAATTAACTGTCTCCATACTAAGATACATCAATCCTTTCTTTGCAACAGAGTTTCATAAGAGATCCTGGGAAATGCATCGCTTTATGATCACCCTGTACGAAATAATTCACTTGGTTTCTCCCAGAAGCTTTCTAGTTTTCAGCTAGAAAGACCACAGGATCATTAAAACACCAGATTAACAACAAACTGGAAGTCTTACCAGCTTTTGATGTTACTGCAGAAGTGGTTGGCTTGGCAGTTGTGGTTTGGATGTCATCTTCTGAAAGAAACACAGAAAAGAAGAATTTCACTTCTGTACTTTCCAGATCCATTTAGCACTACATAGTCATAATAGAAGAGAGCAGCATGGACCTTCCTGGAAAATCAAGTTCAGAAGCTAATTAGCAGAAGCAACCAAATCATGTAACCCTGCTACCAACATTTTTAAGCTATAGCCTAAATCTTTTCATTTTGTCCTGACTGCTGTAATGGGGGGCATCTGCTGCTGCCTCCCACCTTGGAATGCATGCCCTTTTCCCAGACTAGTTGGGAAGGGAGAAATGGAGACAATTAAAGTGGTTTTTGCTATCTCCTCCTCTCCTTGAATACAACCACAGCTGCTCTGAGTCTTCAGGGTGGAGGATTAACTAAAATAACTGGCCATAGGAGTAAGCAGCCCTTCTCCTGCCTTGAAGTTACAAAACTGTACAAGCTCCCTGGCTAGTACAAGCACTTCAGGAGGGCTTTTCATCATCACCCTGATCCCTAAATGTGAGAGGAAGAGGAGAATTCCCAGAACATGGCTCAAGAAGCACCACACTGAAAGACTGACATTCCCCATTGCCCTCAATGCAGTGCTCCAGCTATTGGGGTTTTACTGCCATAAATGATGCCAATCTTAAAAGGTCATTAGTAGGTGGCTATTCAATGTTACAAAACAAATAAATCATCCAAAAAAGAAACTTCAACCAACAAAAACCAAAATAATTTCTGTCTCTTCTTACTGTGCTGCAAGGTTGTAACACCATAATTCAAAAAGAGTTTTGGCTTCAAACAAGATTTTCAGTCTTATTGCTGTGGTGTTTGTATTTTTCTACTAAAAGAAGTTAGGGGGTGAAAAAGCTGCATTGACTCAGAAACAGGCATTTCTCGACCATTCTAGACTGCTGTGAGACAAGTATGGGTACATTGTGGAGGAATAGATCAACTCTGTAACTGAATGGGAGAGGAAAATGGCACAGACTAATCCCCATGTGCTGTCAGGTTTGAAGTGTACCATCCTGTCAGGCTGCATTAGCATGCTGTAACACACACATGCTACACTGAGTCAGGACAGCATGTCAGTATTCTTGTGTGACTCCATTCACGGTAATATCTGCTGGCATTGTCTCTTTTTTTGGCTACAGGGCAGAACAGTCAGTTTTGTTCCCTTTGCTCGGTGTACTGCGCTCCAATTAAAATTTCATGAGCACCACCCGAAGCCTGCAAGAGCCACAGATCTAACCTGGGAAAAAAAACCAAAACAAAAACCATAATACAATTGCAGGGGCTCTGCAGAAATGTATTAAGGTCAAACCAAATGAGCCCTCCCCAGAACAGGTGGACACAGTCACACCACGCACAGACTCATGCACACTGCATTTAAAATACAGATTTTCTTGCCATTTGGTTACCCAGAGTAATGCTTCATACTTGAAATACTTGGAAAAACAAATTTTATCCAGATAGACCTAAAGGCAATCTTGTTTCCCTAAATGGCAAGCATTTTTCCATCTCTTCATTCTCATTATGTGCTGCTGACAAAGCTCCTGTAATCCCCCACATCACAAGGCCACAGCACTAGAACAGAATGTTTTTTCAACTATGCCTCTGGGAAATATGTTTTGTTTTTTGTTTTTTTTTTTATTTTTTTTAACATATCTCAGTAGCTATCGTGTCTGCAATGCCAGCTAAATGTACTAGGTGGCCAATCAGCTTGTTCCCAAACTCACTCTTCCCAAAACTCTTTCTCTAACTCAGCATGACTTTGTAGGAAGCTCATCAAAATACTAAGATTACTCATCCTTTAAAGGTCTTCCATTTAATAACCATGTTGATAGGCCAAGGTTTCCTCAAAATGAAGAAAAAAGTGAATAAAAGTCACAGTTTTATTATGACTCACTATTTGTTGATTTTAGCACAGGTTAGAGATAAACCAAGATAAATTAAATTAACAAAGTACAATAGAGTTTTACAAATTAATTATTTTCTTAAAATGGCGAATAATTAAGTATACTTCAAAAATAAGTTGAAAACATCATGCAAAAATGTTTAAAACTTGACAGGATTGTGGGGGGGAACTGTTTGATCAAAAGATATGCTAGAACTAGTGGCTTATTATGCTCTTATTTGCAATGTTAAACTGTAACTAAGGAGAATTCTATGGGGGATAAAAGCAAGAGATCAAAAAATGATAGAGAAAATAATTTTCACCATTAGAGACATCTGATAGACAAAGAGAGGGACAGAAATCTTTATTTTTCTGCTCATGTCAGGTTGGCTGCAGCCTCAGGTGATGGACAACTAAAGATACAATTGCCTGGTTTTTTAGCAGATTTGAATGCAGTGATCCCTTTGATATGAGAGCACATGGGAGTAGCCAAAATCTACTCAGCCACTGTTCCCACACAGAAATCACTGCCATTTGCTGTGCTTGCTGGCAAAAAAACCCAGCTAAAAGAGCCTGGGTGACCCGTGAGGCAGCACCCTTGTGTCTGGAGAACACGTGTGGAGCTAAAAGGCTCTCAGGCACAACCCTGCGCTGAGTAAAGCGGGGATGTGGTGGTGGAAAGATCAAAAAAACCCAACCAAACAACAACAACAAGTCTTGAAGCAGATAATAAGGCAAGAAGAAATCCAGACTGGGAGAAACATAACAGGAAAGGAAGAAGAGAAGGGCAGAAAGGTCTAGAGACAGTAAGACAGGGTCATGGGGAAAAATAGGAAGGAATTAAGAAGAGATCCAAGAACATGTGACACATGGCCACAAGACCAAACTGAAAAGAGAGTAACTGTTGTGGCCTGTTTGGGTTTTTTTCTCAGGTTCACAGAATTTCCATTTATTGTCTTTTCTAGGTTGGATTTAAATGGTACATCTGTTCTAAAATGAAAGTATCAGTCTTCAGATTTTGAAATGGATAAACTGAAACACTGAACTTACTTTCTTGTTTTAAATTCAGGAGTCCTCAAATTTAGACAGGACTGACAGACGGCCACAGCTGTCCTCAGACTGCAGCTTTTGATGTAGGCTTCAGTCTCCAAGATCTGAGCTTGGAGTTCTCATAACCTTTTCTCTCTCTTATAATTTTTACCTTTACACTGGAAAGATAAACAGGTTCTGACCTCGTGTTAAATAGGTGCCTGTTATTGATATAATCAGGACAGGAAAAAAAAAAAAAAGGAATGATTGCATGCTATTATATCAGTACTTCTGTTTATACCCTAATACCCTACAGGATACCACAGGTTACAAACCACAAAGCACCACATGAATCAGATAATACAAAACTGAATGCCAAAGCAAAAACATTTTTAAAGATTAATAGATTGTTCAAAGTATATATTGATTATATTCATTACATGAATTACTGAAGTGCTGTCTGGTTTGGCATCAATACCTAACTTTGAAAAGAAATTATTTTTATGGAAAAGTCACTATTGTTACAGATAACAAGTGGAATGGCCTGTTTAAAATTTCTTTCACTTGACATTGCACTAGATAGACAAAACCACATGGCTAAAATCCTTCCATTTAGGTGAGGTACTTGGTCCAGCTTCAGAAGCATGTGAAAAAGGATGTGGATTCCTGGAGGTGGGGAGTTAGCAGAGAACCATAAAAATCAGGAGTCCAAAAATCAGGAGAAAAATGACCTGTCAGGAAGGATTGCAAAAATTCCATCTGTTCAGCCTAGAGAGGGAAGGATTAATGGAAGGCATGACAACAGCAGTCAGTAGGTGAGGAGCTGCAGCCAAGACAAAGGAATAAACTTATGTCCACTGAAGTTTGAATGAGAGGTAATGGGAAGTTTGGACTATAAAATCTGCAGGTATTTCAGTCAAACTGTTGGTATAACAGCCAGAAGCTGGTGCTTTCACCATTTTGCTGATGAGGATGTAATATATTCTCACTCAAAACCTGACCATGCTCTATAGGCTCTGCCTGGGAACAGTTACCAAAGAGGTGTCCTGAGGAAACCTGCACATGATAATTCCTTGCTTCAAGCTTATAAAGTAGAATCTACAGGTGTTTATATTATGTTTGTCTATCACGTATTATCACAGAATCACAGAATGGTTTGGGTTGGAAGGGATCTTAAAGATCATCTAGGTCCAATCTCCCTGCTGCTGGCAAGGACATCTTCCACCAGACCAGTTTGCTCAGAGCTCATCCAATCTGTTCTTGAACACTTCCAGGGAAAAAGCATCCACAGCTTCCCTGGGAACTTGTTCCAATACCTCACCACCCTAACTAATTCTACTCTAATTCTAATAAAAAAATTCTTCCTAATGTCTGATCTAAACCTACTCTCTTTCAGAATGTTATATTATGGTTTTTTTGTGTGACCCTGGACCTTTGCAACTACACACAAGTCATGGAGAACTCAAAGTTGCTTTTTAGATTTCTGTTTTTCCACATTATCAGGAATAAATAGTGATCTCTTCCTAGCCCATGATAATTCTGCCAGCCTTCATGACCATGAAAGAGCCTCCTGTAACCACTGTTCCAGTAGTATCCATGTAAAGACTGTATAGCTCATTAAAAAAAAAAAAGTCCTTTTTCAAGAAAGTGATTGCTGTCCTTGTAAGAAAATCTGGTACTGATCTGGGAACTCAGGGTTCCCCAGAAATAGCTGCTGCCTGATAAAGTACACAACTTGTTTACTCTTACCTGGGAGCTCTGTTGTCTGTTAGGTTTTCTCTTTCATTTAATGCTGCTTCATCTCTACATTCTCTTATCTGATCTTTCTCCAGGCCCAAGTACAGTCCTTGCACTTCTCCTATTTCTGTTTTCACTACTCATTTGTCTTTCTTTTCAGTGCATGACCATTTACACTAAACCTTGAGATAAATTAATTTTTTCTTTTGTAGTGCTTTTTGTGTAAAGGTTCATACATTATCCAAAGAATAAAAATACAGATGTACTTTCAGAAGAGGTTGAAGTGCAATTTTAACAGCGTTGTTTCTTGCTATTCGAAGATCAAAAATAAAAAAATGTATTAATGAAACACTTTAGAAATAAATTTTTAGAAAAAAGGGAATAACACCCCCCCCCCCCCCAATATTTTTTCTGAAAGAATTAATCTTATAGAAGTACTACTGTTTTTAGTATTTAATAGTTTCTAGCATTTAATCCTTAAGGACTCATACTTAAGATTTTCCTTCTATAGTCACATAAACTAGATTTTAAATGGGAACCAAGGTTCTGATGCAATCTTATGAATGGCTGAAGCTGATAAGAGCTGACACAGCAGATAAGTGTGTAGAAGGATATTAAATTAAATAAAGCCATTTGAAAAACTTCACGAATTTGAAATAAACTCAAAAGACCCCACCAACTTCGTGTTTTCATATTTCTTTAGTATGCAAAGCACTACTCCAAGTGTGGCAAGCCTCACACACGCATTCAGATGTGCCTGTGACAGGACCTGCACGCAACCACTCGGGCTGTGCCAGCCCCTGGTGCAAGGAAAGCCGTGTCCCCAGCAGCAGCTCCATGCTGGGTCACTGCCACTTCACTAGCTTTAGCAGTGGGAATTGCACAGTGTTTTTCCAGCCTGGTCTCACAATGGTTTTGCACTGCTGCAAAAGCTCTTAACACAGCCTCCTGCAGCATAAGCCATTTTCCACCTCGGGATTTTCTCTGCCGTGAAATTCTTACATTGGCATCTGGAAGGACAGCGCAGGCCCTGAACAAAGTTACACTGGCCATGTTTAAGAGGAACCCCTGTGAGGTGTATTTAGATACCACAGGCAATGTTAAAACCATAAGGCAGGGAGAAAGGCCACATCTTTTGGTGCCTGATGGCAGCCAGCTGGAAGCCTGTGATTCCCGCTGCCTGGGGAGGTGGGAAACCACCTCCGGTTTGCCGAGCTGTTACCTTCCTTCCAGTCACGTCTCTCAGCAACAAATCCTACATTTGGAGATTTTACACTTAAGGTCAACTTTCTTCTTCTTCTTCTCTGTGGCTGCTGGTCCTGGTTTGCAGGCTGGTGTCACACAGCAGAGACAGCCTGCTGCAGAAGAGTGGGGGAAACTTAACAGGCATGAGCATAGGGGAAGACAGGCAGGGAGAAGAAGCTCCTGGGGCAGAGACATGTAACACTCTCCCCACAAAAGGCAAAAGTACCTGAAAACAGCTGAAAGAGATGGATATTAGGGAAGGGAGAGCAGAAATGTAAAGCCCTGTAGCTGGAAAAGGAGACAGGGCTCCTCCTGCATGGCATGGGAACGGGCAGCAGCAACTGGGGCAATGTGGGATTGCCTGGGGATTTGGGGGATTTGGTTTCTGCAAACTGGGGATTTGGTTTCTGCAGAGGAAACATAAACTGGGTGGGCTGGAGGCAGCCAGCAGCAAGAGCTGAGGGGAGGAAGGAAAGGGAGGCAGCTGCCACAATTTTTCCAGGAGGGAGCAGAGAGGAGGCAGGAAACGCAGCTTTGGTGCCAGCACTGCCCCAGAGCTCCTTCTGCTCACCCAGGCGTGGGGCTAGCACGGCCCAACACTAAGCACTAGCAGAGAGCTCCTGGAATTACCAATCCCCAGGCAAAAAGCTCCCCCAAAGCCTGCTCACAGCACCCAGCAAACAGCTCCTGCTTAGGGACCTGCTGCACAGAGAAATATTGACAAGGCAGATGCCAAGGACCAGCCTCAGCCAACGTGGCTGTAGGTTGGTGAGGGCTCCCCTCCTCAAAACATTAATGAGAAATGTTGGATGGATGCCCCTGTGTTACTGAATATTTGAAATAACCCAAGCACAGCATGATTTGCCTCTCTGCATGTGTGGACATAGAAATCTGGGCACTTAGATAGCCAGTTTTAAGGGGTTTTTAAAATTGCCTTAGAAGAAATGTAAACTCTCTTTGGAAGGTTTTTAATCACAAGTTTTCTCAGTGTGCCTTCTGCTCACGTGGAGGTTGGATATCTCTACTACTGTGTACTACAGAGGGATTAATACATTGTTTGCACTCCATAGAACAATAAATGTGCTCAGCATGCTCATCAGCACTCCAGCCTGCCTTGAATGAAGGCTCCAAGCTCTGCACTTCTCTTTATTTAAACCTGTTAAAAGTATTTAATAGGTTTTAATTAAACCCTTTAAAGCTATTTAAACCACCAGATTGCCACCCTTTGATTGTGATATATTTGTTTGTCCACGTGAAAAATAAAAGTTAGGAGTTTCTAAGGACTCTATTATAGTACAGAAAATGAACTGCCACCACTCCCCCCCGTCCCCCTTGTGTTAGTCAATCTAAACAAATTTGAAAAATGTCCTTAGTGGGTGCAATTTTATATAGAAAGCTTTATACATATCGTGCATTGCTGAGCAGCAGAAGAAAAGGAAGTAAAGGAGAGCTCCTTTCCTTGCAACAGGAAGGAATAAGAGTGTTGGTGCAAGTCACCCCCACCCAGAAGGCAGAGAGAAAACTGTAATGCTTACAATGCTTTTTCCTTCACATGCTATTTGCAAGCCTATCTTTGTTTCCCATGAAAGAGCACGTTTGGGTAGGGCAGATACAAACAGCAGAGCGGAAGCTGAGCCCGGGTCAATCAGCAGCTCTCCTTTTCAATGCGCTGCAGAAGTTAGGAAAGTCGTACAGCTCTGTGCTGTTTGTGACCCAAGTGCATCCCCGGCAGCATGACTAATTGTATAATTCAGGAAAGGGTCACTGCAGTGTCTGCTATGATGTATTTATTTTTAGAACATCCGGGATCAGCCTAGACACCCATTTGAGCCACACCCCCCCATGCCACTCTGCTCCTGACAAAGCTCTGAAAGCCTCTGCAACATCAACAGCTCCTGTCAGAAAACTCAGTGGAAACACTGTAAATTGCTCCTATAATTAATGTAATTCCATGCTCAATGGTCCTTGGAGACTCTCTTCATCTTTTCCACACTGCCTAGAACAAAGGTTAAACGGTACAGAATATCTCAAAGGGAAGGCCCCAAATGGGCTTTGCAAGCCCTGAGTGCAGTACAGTCTCACTGGAGTTACTGTATATGCAAGGATGAAGGGTGTTCTTCGAAAATATCTCATTTCTCTAACTGGCACATACAGCTGATGAAGACTTCCTTGTCTCTATCTTGCCAAGCTGATTGAACACTCACATTATTCTGAATTTCTACTGATCTGATACAACTCCTAAGGTCAGATGCAAAACTGAAACTCTTTTATTACAAGCTTTACGTAAGGAAGTATTCCTATTTAAAAAACAAAGTTGCTACTAGAAAGAGCACTTGAAACAGAGTGTCAGCACTGAGGACTTATCCTACCAGAGAGCAGTGGGAACTGCTGCATTAGCCATGCCAGCTCCCACTCTGAAAAACAGCTTCCAAGTGGAACAGAGCAGCCCACATTCAGGATGCTCTGTCAAAATCCCAGCTCCCAGTCAGTGTACTGGGAAGCTATGGTGAGCTGGGAGCTGATCCCACCATGCTGGTGAACAGCTATAGACATCCCTTGTATTTTATTGGCAATTAGAGCAATTGTATTCCCATGACAATTACAACCATTACATAACAACTGTGAATAAGCAGTTCCATTCCTACACAAACATTTCTGCTCTTCCTCCCATGAAGGATCAATCCCCACTTTCCATTTTGCATCTGGAAATGCAAAAACTTTCCATTTTGCAGCTCTTGGAAATGCAAGGTGAAAGCAATTAGGGACGAAGCAAACAGAGCACTTCAAGAAAGCATTTCTAAGCCAGTAAGATAAATTGTGCACTAGTTCACCTAAATTCAAGAGCATTAAGGCATGCCAGCCCCATGACTCCATTAGCACGGAATGACTTGCAAAAGTAGTGGAATTTGTGGAAAAGTAAGAAAAGTAGGAGTCATTGAACTAGACAGGATAAAATGTGCAGAGAACCAAAAAACCACCATGCACTGGGAGGATTTTTTTGCCTCTAGTATGTGTGCTGAGTCCTTCCCTTGCATATCTCAGGGACTGGGTTATTTGGCATAGACCTCATGTAAGTCCTTTTTTGTTGTTGCATGTTGGAAACTAGTGAGTTGTTGCAAGCCCAACAGTTTCTTAAATATATTTGCTATCTTCTGAATATTGGCAAATATATTTATAAACTACTTTACAAGAAAAAACATTCCTAAAAACCTAAAATTGCTCTGCTGGAAGAGCCTTTCTGGGCAGCCAACCTTTGGTGTAGCTACAACTTCCAAGGGTTATGTGATCTGAGTCTAGAGGATGTCCAGGCTCCATCTGGACTCCATAGGATGTCCAGAAAGCTCCATAATTCAAAGAATTCAGTAGTTTTCAGAAAGAGATTTTAACAGTCCTGTGCAAGAATGAGTAACAACAATGGAGTTGCACACTGGTCCCAAACACTTCCTTCACTACACCACAGATTTCTGACTTTATGAGCATCTGTAGGACTTAGGGGTAGATGAGGTTTGACAACTTGGCAGGAGTTCACAGTATCTAGAATTCCTGGATAAAGAAAACCCCCAAATTATTGCTTTTGTGGACTTTGAATGGCCATGGAAGCATTAGCCACATATCACGTCAAAAGCTGCCTCTCTCTACAGGACACAAGACCAGGAATTTGGGTGGAAAGGATTTGAATCACACATTTCTTTGCAGGGTAATCATCACCTATTTTTGCCATTTTGTCTAGAAATATTTGGTGATATTTTTGCTTCTATAATCTTTGAATGAGTTTGCAAACACCTGTATTTACATCATCTATATTGTTGTGATATATAACCCATGCTGAGATGAGGAGGAGTAATTCATCTGTCTAGGAAAGATGATTTCAGACTATCCTCACAATGGGATAGATAGCACCAATATAATAATGTTTAGAAGGTTATCAATACTGTATTTCAAATAAAACCTTAGACTCAATATTGAGCATGAGAAAAAGTAGGAAAAGTAGTAAAAAATTCAGGAATATATGAGGTTTTGATCACTTCAAATAATTAATATGCAGTGGAAAGACATCTCAACAAGTAAGTATTTTCTAGAGGAAAATAATGCAAATTGGCCAGGAATATTAGTAAATCTTCTGGTACTGTTTTCCTCAGACCAACTAAAATCCAATGATTTGCCATTCTTATCAGGTGTTGCTTCAATAGCTGAATTTCTCAAGCCCAAAATCAACATTAATCTCCTGCTAAAGATTATGAAAGAAGAAATCTGCAGGAAGCATAAACATCTCATTAATATCACCATGTTAATTGATTTAACCTTAAAGTTACACTGTCACTCCTCAAACCAAGTACCACACTGAGAAACCACACCATTAAGACAAACTGAATGTGCTTTTTAGAATGATTACTTGTCTTGTAATCACAGCAGATGAATGTCATGCAAAATTATGTGCCACTTGTTCTGTGGTTTCAGAAACCTGAGATGCACTGCTATCTACAACATGCAGCTAACACCCAGAAGCAAGTTACTGACATTGAAAAAAAAAAAAAAAAGGAGGGATTCAAAATTGTTGTAAAACTACCCTACTGATAAACAGGATAGAATTTGCACTTGTACCAAAGGCACGTATCCACTTTCCACATAAAAGCAGTCAGAAAATCCTTGCCCTGTTCCTAGTTTGAAACAAACTTTGGAGCATCAGCTTGACCTCTAAGGGGTTGTTGGCTACTCTGACTGTTGAGAAAAAAAGTATTTTGAAATTAATTTGGACCCTTCCAGACCAGCCTCTAGTACATGTGTGGGTGGCAGCAGAAGGCTTCCTACAACACCCCAGCAGACCACACTTGCTGAATTTTATTCCAAGTCATCATATCAGCAAGTGACCATCAGCTCACACTTCTCTCATGGGGAGGTAGGGCCAGAAGGCACAATGTGGAGATAACATCACATTAAATTGTGTCAAACCCCTTTTCCTATTGCAGGTAGGTCTGGCTGATGCCACATGCCCCTGTTAGGGTGTCCAAGGATCCATTTCCACAAGGAAATGGGCACACAAGGGGAGTGCCAAGTTATCACTGCCTGCCATGTCAGCTGCTGGAACAATGACAGGGACTTGCAGGGCAGGACATGGTGTAAATCAGGGTTTTGACCCTTCTGTTTTAAAGGGAAACCAACTTTAATAGAGAAACCCATTTTTAGAGTGCTAGTTGAAACCAAAAGTAGTTGTTTGTCTTCCAAAGGAGCCAGGTCTTTAATTCTTGACTTGTATTTGGAAATAACACCTGCTACACACAAATCCAGCTTTGTCTCTCTGTTTACAGAATTGCAAAACAAACCCATTAAGGAGTCCTCCTTGAGCTGCTGCAGCAAAAATTACAAGCACCACCACCCTTTCCCCACCCTTCATAAGGGCAATAAATAAAAATAATGGTTTTCTATGAGATGTTACTGATTTTATATGTTGGACTTAGTCTGGCTATCAAATAGTACCAGTTAAAAGTACTTCCATCACAAGGTTAAGAATTTCTTAGAGACTATTTTCAATTTATGCCTTTGGAGTACAAATTACAGCACAAAAAACCCCCCAGAAAACCCCAAAAAAGCTTAAGTACTTTAGCAGGTTTTTCCAGACAGTATTCAGATATATAAACAATCCGAGTCCAAATTTGAGGTACTTTCCTATTTAGGAATAAACCCCACAAAACCAAGCCAAACCTCAGCAGATCTTTTTTCCTAATTTATAAACTAGTAAAGATTAATAAGAACACTAGGTTTGAATACAGATAAAAAGAGTCAGCTAAAGAAAAGAGAAAACATTCTGGTAAATTTTCAGAAGAGACAACCAATTTTTGGGCATGTTATACAGTATTATGTATTCCCAGGTTTGGAGCTGAATGCTGTAGGCAACTTGCCCTTCATACCCAGTTTCCATTTATTTTGGCTGTAATTCATAACCAGGCAGGTATCAAGCCATCTGCTTCTATCCTCAGTAAATGCAGTAAACTTGCTTTCAGGTTTTGGGATACAACATGCAGTTTTCTTCTGTCCAGTAATAAATACACCTTTAAAATTCATTAGGCAAAAACTGCCCCTATATGTAAAGGATCTAAGGAATGAAAGGAATTTGGCAGCAGGGAAAAAAAAAAGAACAAAAAAAAAAAAAAAACAAAAAACAAACAAACAAACAAAAAAAAAAAACCAATCTGCACAAGAATAAAAATTCAATATTTCATTAAAGGCTATCATAAGCTCCAGCACCATAATTTGATTTTTGACAAAGCAAGTCTTGGCAAATTGCTAGAGACAGTGAAAGCACCAAATACAACTTTTTTTTTTCACAACAGGCAAATTCTCAAGACATCCAAAGTTTTGGCTCAAGCAGGTTAAAGTGTAAGAAAGTCATATCTAAAGCCTACTCACATTTCTCAAATTTTCAGAAATGAGACAGTGATCCAGCTTTGACAATCTGTGTTTTGCTGGTCGTCCAGAGAACAAACATGAATAATAACCCAGAGTGAGGTGAGACCATTCTCAAAAGCTTTCACTGCTCAAAACAGTTTAGTTAGTATTTAATTTTAAAAATGAGTTTTTAAAATACTTGAGCAGAGAGCACAGAAGATGGAAAAGGAAAGGGCTATCCATGTCCTCTAATTTACACCAACAAGAGCAGCGTTCAGACAGCTGCAAATGTGTGTAATCACTACAGGAGCCCTGGCTTAGTGGAACTTTTCTCAAGCTATCAGCCTGAGAGTTGGGATTAATCAGCTGTGCTGTAGGTTTGGGATGCTACACAACATCCCCATGATGAGGAAGGGGGCTGGAAAATTCCTGTTTTAGGGCTAATCCACAGTGAAATGGAACAGCTCCAAATTACTTCAGGGGCATTTGGACCAAACTCTCAATGCCAAGATTTGCTCCTACCTTTACAAAAAAAGAAAAACAGCCTTGTTTCTTTGTAGTGCCATCAACTTTGGCAGAGCACTCAGGTAAAGCTACTTTTGGCTGTCCACAGGGGCCAGCAATCGGGCACCAATGCCCCACCCCAGGGTGACTCGTTCCAGCCCCTCTGCTCGGGTGCACAACCTGGTCATGTCCAGCCCCATGCCGGGAGGAGCACAGCCCACTGTCCCCTGCCATGGTTTCTGCCAGAAACCAGCCTGGGGGCCTGGCTGAGAAGGATGCAGGGCTGTGCCACCAGCACTTGGTGGAGGATGTTTGCTGTGCTCTGCAGCCACAGCCACGCTGTATTACAAGCCCAAGGCACAAGAAAATGCAATGTCTAAGCACTTACATTATAAGCACATGCTAAAGCTTCTCCTCTCATCTTTGAGAAGAAAAAAAATTCACCTTTATACATTTTTAAAGTAATTACATCCTAAGGCAGACTCAAGAGCATTCACATTTGATTACTATCATTTCACGTTGTATTTTTTGACACATTCCAGTGCTGCCTGTTTAAAGCTGAAAATGCCATGAACCAACCTAGAAAGCATTTTTATTTGAGCTACATTTTGAACAGGTAAGAATAAAGGGCAATATGCCAGGAGAATTGAACACCTTGAGGTGAGCATGAAGGAACTCCTGTTTTAAGCATGTCATTTAACTCCCAGAAGGGTGAGAAAAGCCTAGGAAAGAGGAACAAATTGTCAGGGGGCTCTCAGCCTCCACATATGTACATAACAGAGCCTCTAGTAACGTGCTGACAGAGGGCAGATTCCACCAAAACATTACAGGCTCTTGAGGATGATACAGGTTAGAAACTACCCCAAAACCTGGGGGAGGGAGTATTGAAACACTGGGGTGTGATTTGACCTTCTCTAAAGATTATATGATATATAATAATTACATTATTATTTATAATTTAAAAATACTGAAAGCAGCTGGAGAAAAGTCTTGTTGCTCTCTTCAATGCTGAAAACAGGGAGACTGATGTGAGTCTCCTCACCATCACTTCCCAGCTCCAGATTACAAGATTCTGCTGTTACAGCCCAGATGACCAGAGCACTTTAGAGATCACAAAAAGTGGAAATCCAAATACTTTGGTCCAGCTTTGCACAACAGACAATAAAACCACTTCTGTCTTAACAGGTTGATGCATGGGGCTGCCTGAAGCAAGCTTGATCAGAGCATGGAACTTCTACTTTCACAAAGTAGAAAAAGACATATTCCAAATTTTCCCACAAATTTTCTTAATTTTCCAATGTGAATTTACCAACAGAATTTCACTACCTCATCTACCTTGCAATTAAGTGTTAAAAAGCCCCTTTTTCTGTTTTTACAGGCCCAACATTGTTCAGAACAAATGTATCATATATAAAATCTGCTTATTCACTGTCATCAGTTCTGCCATGTTCATATCATGAAGAGGAGGAAATATGCTTTTTAAAGAAAGGACTGTACAAAATTAGCAGGATTCCTCCCACCTTTGCATGTTGCTTTCTGGTAAGCTTTATGGACTGTTGTGTTAAATATGCTCTTTTTGATGCAACTCCACTTTGCTTTTCAGAAATGTGAAATTGAAGCTTTGACAATGACAGGAAGACTATTTTTACTAGGAGTAGCAGACAGAGAATAAATAGTACTTCAACACAGACTTTTGGGGCTTGTTCTTACTTAACATAATTTTAAAAGCAGTTCTTTCTGTGGCACAGGCTTATTTTAAATCTCCTTTATTGATCTGTTTTCCTAACAGCAATAAGCCCAAGCAGTAGCATAAGATACACCACAAAAGCCTAGATTTCAACACATAACCTGGTAAAAGTTCATTAACTTACTTTAGATCGGTTAATCTAGTATTATCAAATTTTTAAGTTCTGGATAGATCCTTTTCAGGCAATCTAAAGGCATTTGTGGAAGGTTTAGCCCAGAGAGATAGGAAATGAAAGTACAGATAAAAGGCAGATTTTATTTCAAATATATCTTTTGACAAAGGTGATGATAGACTCTGGCCCTTGTTGCAGTTTCTTTCACCCTTTCAGGTTTTACTAGTTAATTTCATTTTAAAAGCATGACATTTCAAGCTCAAAAATAGCAAAAACATCAGTTCGGTGACCACCTGAACACCAGAAGTTGTATTAAATCTGTGCATTTAAGAACCACATCTGAAAGTAACCAATATGACCCATAGGCTTGCACGCCTCGTTTTCTGACACCTGATAAATGTTGTAAGCCCCTATATCTTTGGGGCAAAAATTAAGACAATTTCTGAGAGTCATTCTAGGCCAAACATATTGCTGGCATAGTGCCAGTGAAATCTATAAGGATGGATCTAATTTGCAAGAGAAAAAAATTCAAAATCTTTCAGGCATTTCAATTCCCCCCCTTAAAGCCATCTTTGCAAAAAATGCTTTAACATGTAGAAGAAAAACAGAACTGAAAACTTTTGTAAATACACCTCTGCTTTTGACTCCTCTCAGATTTAGGAGCTTCATGACACCTAGAAAGAAGGCTGTCACAAAAAATACAATGGCAGGAAAGTTTTTCACAGAACACATATAACTCAACTGCCAGTTAGTACCTTCTCCTCCAACACAGTCTTTCAATCACTGCAGTAGAAATGAAAAAAAAAAAGCACCCAGAGACTGACAGCTAAGCTTTTGTTCACAAACCACTCGAGAGATATGACAAGTCTATCCAAAAAAAGCCAAAGAACTTACCTCCTACAGTGCAAACACAGAGTAGAGCAAGGAAAAAGAAGGCAGTCCCCAGGAGCTTCATGCTTGGTGCTAGTGGTGGTGGTGGTTCTGTCAGCTCTCCCTTGTGCAGCTGGGCAGGGAGCGCTCTCTCACTCTGAGGCAGGCCTTAATTGCTCCATGGAAAAAGGTGTGTGGTGACTGTGCCTGGTCACTGCCCATTCCTGCTTATTTTGGGGACTTTGATAAAGAACAGGAGGAAACACAACATACTCCCTCTGGGAGTTCAGTACAGAGGAGATTTATTGTTTCAGTCCTTACAGGAACTCCTTTTCTTTGGCAGTGAACCATGTTTTTGTTAATACATTATTTTGTTCTTCTTCAGTCATGAGGTCAGGAAGGTTTTTGAACAGAGGTAAATCTTTCCTTAGGATAGCTATACATCCCCAGCTTTCACACTGGAGCTTAGGATACTTTTAAAGCACACATTTGTGAGCAGTGAGTGAGTAGTGGGGGATAACACAGCTGGGAGCAGAGGAGCAAAACAAGCAACAACAGCACTCATCTGGCTCTCTTCTGGGCTCTGTGAAGTGGCCCTGCTGAAAATCACAGCTGCTTCATGTTAAAGGTAGAGAGTCTCCCTGAGAGAGCTGCCATCCTGCAACCAACAGGATGCAAGGGCCACGGGAATAGGGAGAGGAAGTGGCTCCAACAAGGTGCCCCAGCAGCAAGAGGCTCTGGGCTGTGCAGAGTTAGAGTTGGGGTGGGGGATTTTTCCTTTACATGAAAATAGCTCCTCATTTTCTTTTTTTTTTTTTTTTTCTTTACATTTGAAAAGTTGCAACTAGCCTTGGCTGTATCTGCTCCATTAGTAATGGAAAGATTTTTTTATTCTTCTGTTGAGGTACTTACTGTGCCATGGGATGGGAGTACAGACCTCCAAAGCAAGCCTCTTACCTGAGCTGTCTAATCAAACAGCACAGATTCTCTCTCTTCTCCTCCTCAGGACACACTGCAAAATTTTGGTATCCTTCCTTCTTACAGCAATTTCTCCAACTTCTGTGGAAGAAATCTAAGCAGAGTTCTAGAGATAAAGGCTATCAAAACAAGATCTTGTAATAGTCCTGTGCTCTGCCCCTTAAAGACTCAATGCAGCTGATGGCAATTAATCACAAACCTTCAACCACAATGAGAATGAAGGGCAGTATGTTTGCTCTTCTCCCTCTTTGTCAGCTCTCAGGAAAAACTGTGAAAAAATTGACCTCATAAACAGCCTGACTAATTAAATAGTCCACTCTACTTATTTCAGTAATTAACTTTTTTTTTTTTCTTTATGACAGGCTCTAGCTATAAGGGGAAATTCTGGAATGGCTTCACATGCAGGAACTCCGAAGAGCTAACCCACAGTGCTTCCAGCCATAGTGCTGTTTTATCCATGGGATAAGGAAAATGGTAGCAACTTGGGACTATGTGTGGAATCATAGAATTGTTTAGGTTGGAAAATACCTTTAAGGTCATTGTGCCCAGCCACTAACCCAACACTACCAAGTCCATCACTAAACCCTGTCCTGAAGTGCCACATCTACACATCTTTTAAATATCTCCAGGGATGATGAATCAACTGCTTCCCTGGGCAGCCTGTTCCAATGCTTGACAACCCTTTCTGTGAAGAAATTTTTCTTATATCCAGCCCAAACCTCCCCTGATACAACTTCAGGCCACTTCCTCTTGTCCCATTGCTTGTTGTTTGGGAGAAGACTGATACAACTTTTGTTTAAAGAATCACATTGCTACATCTTAAGTCTGACACATGCTCTACAGAAGCTGGTGCTCAACAGAAATCTGATGGTAAACAATGAATTTCTGGCACTTCATTTGGACAAACTTGGGTATTTGCATCCATGAGAGATGCAAATGTGTAAGTTCTCCATAGCTGGACTGTGTTTTCAGCATTCCTGAAAAGGAGCTCATAGAAATAAAAACTTGACTCAGAAAGTGGTGGGCCACACAAGACACTTTTGCAAAGTTCCTTGGAGCATATGCAAGGGAGTTGTGCCAGTGCTGTGTTTTTATGCTCGTTTTCTGCTGACGTAGGACTTGAAGTTAGAATGGGCTAGGAAAGCAATAACTACTGCAGCAGAGAGCCTTCAATAAAAATGACAAATCTGAACACAGAGAGTGAATTCATCCCAGGTTAGTACTGTTCCTAATGTAATAAGAGGGACTCTAACCTTTCATTGCCACCACCTGAAATATTAATGCTGAAGAAGGATACAGAAAGGGATATTATTTTGTTGACTGAAATGAAATCTCTGCAAGACCTAAGAGGCATGAAGGTATGAGGACAGAATCCCTTCCTTAGGTTTTGAGACCCAGAGAAACTATTTGAATGCCCAAATGAGTAATGGTTTGCTGTTCATCTGAACAGCAGCACCCCAAGGAGTTGCTGCAGCTTAAGGTGATGACTGTGGTGGTTTCCTGCAACTCACTGAAGGCAGAAAGGGAACAAAGTGTTGCAGCCCTGCAGTAGCCACCCATATTGTAGGTAAAACTGTGGAAAAGCCTCCCCAGCCTCACACAAGGGGTTGGGAGGGAAAGAAAGAGAAAGAGCCAAGTGTCTCTGCCTTACACTGTGTCATGCAACTCAGGTTCTACGTCAGAGAGCCCTAATGGAACCTTCTGCTCCCCGAAACATCAAGAGAACAATGTCCCTCAGATATGAGTATCAATTCCAAAGGCAGCTAACTTCTGCTAGATGAAACTTGGGCAGCAGCAGCAGCAGCATGCACGTAAGAAATAACAGGAACAGAAGAGGGACAGCTCAAATAACTCACTGAAACAAAAGTTCTGTCTGAAGCTGAGTTGTAGCTTCTGGCTTGGATTATCTGAGCTGCAGAAGAGATTCTCACAACTCTTGTCAATGGAAACAGTTCTTTTCTTTAACAAGAAATAATTTAAGGTTTCTAGAGATCTTTGCAGCAAAAGACTTTGCATTCACTGAAAAGAATTATTTTTTTCCTTCCTACCAACAAATAAGTTTTGCTTTATTGAATAAATATTTTTCTTTCTTTCCTCAAACTGCAAAACCTAGCTTCAGTGCCAACGTGTGCTTTGTTTTACAGAGAAATTTGGTCATTGGTACCCCTGCCAATACTGGTGTTACTGCCAGTGTTGGGATATCTGGAGTTCCACTTCAAGCCCCAGAACAAGTGACTGCGTGACTCAGTTTCCACATCCTTTCATGTAAGATTTTAGCCCTCCTAGTTGCAGAAGAAAACTTGAAACATGACCAAAGAGCACTCTAGAGAATGAAAAGACTCTCTGTTTTAAAATACCATTATTTTGTAGTCCAGTAAGGGTTGGGGTAGCAGGAGTTATATATTCATTTTTGCCAGTGTGGTATTTCATTATTAAAGGGAAACCATTTACAGCCACAGTGGATTTGCAGTTACAGCTTTATTGGTCTCTGGCTGTATTTATATATTCTTTCTTAGTTCACATTGCTTGGAGCATAACATTGCCTTTTCATGCACAGTTTTCCTATGAGGTTCAAATAATCCCCTCCAGATTTAGAGAATGTAAAAGTTTTACATATTGTTCAATATCCTTGAAGCACCACTGCATAAAACAGGTAATAATATGGACAGCAAAGTGCTACCTTGCTGTGGGCTGCTGACAATTTCCAGTGTAGGTGTGAAGAGTCGATTTGTCAAAGTCTTTACAAAAGCAAAATAAAAAGGTACAAAAAATACAGTCTTTGGTGTTTTACTAAAGTGAAGAAACAAACACACTGGCTAAATTTTTCAGCCTTTCCCACTGATGCTTGCTATCCATTTCACTGAGGGTTATTTTAACTCTTATGATAAAAAAGAGCAAACTAACCTCAAACTCTATTGTTTTGTTCCATCAGGATTTTAGCAAACACACCTAAAGCAACTTTGCACCAGAAATTACCTATGACATACCTATATATTTCATTATACTTACTTCCATAAACAGGGTAAATTTGCATTGAAAAATGCAGTTGTAACGGTGCAGGAATATTTTGTTTAGTTATGCTTTCTATCCTTTAAAAATTGTTTTTAAAAGTACTTGGGTTTTAGCCTATTACACATATTAAAATTTTTATATAAAAGTAGAACTTC
Organism: Dicaeum eximium; assembly: GCA_013396995.1. Taxonomy (NCBI): domain Eukaryota; kingdom Metazoa; phylum Chordata; class Aves; order Passeriformes; family Dicaeidae; genus Dicaeum; species Dicaeum eximium. The sequence continues at coordinate 726,085 of VWZP01003306.1, read as the reverse complement.
AAAGAACTTGAATTTAGCAGTAGAAAACCATGATATTTTAATGGCTATGTGTAGAATTTTCTCTAAAAATTCATGCTGTGGGACATATTAAATGTAGATATTTTGTTCTGAATTTTTTAATGGAAACATTAGAATATTTAATGGACTACAAATGTCAGTATCCATATTGTGCTGCAAAAAATAATATGAAAAATATTAAAGACCAGGCTCATAAATGTATTTAGGTGCTTAAAAACCCAGGATAGCCACCTTGTCTTTGTAGGACGGAACTGCTTCAATCTCGTTGACTTGATTTAGAGACAGCTGCTAATGTGAAAAATTCCACTAAATCTCTAAGTGCCTTTATGTAGGCAACTAAAGACAAAAGCACATTTAGCCTGTGGGGTTTTTTTTTACAAAAGATATTTTCAAGGCCAATAGAATTACTGCATCTCTGGCTATCAGAGGATTGTTTATTTGCTCTACCCACCGACTCTGTAACAATATCTGTTACCACAGAGAATGCTTTTCCTGCTCTTTCCTACTACATGTCTTTCCCACTCTTACACACCTGGAACCCTACTGATACACCACAGGGACTCAAAATATGCTTGAAGGATCTGGCTCAGTGTTTATTCACTTGCAATAGGTATAAATCTGGCCCATCTTTGTAGAAATGGAGTTGCAATGTGCAGCTTAACAGTCAAGGTCCTTCCAAGGGCAACATCTTTCACTGTTGGGGAGCTACTGATGGGTAGATATTTGATTTTGTTAGTCAGAGAGAAGCTTAAGCAGACCTACAGTGGCCAAGAGAAGTAAGTTATGAAGGGAAAAGTTACTGCATTTCTAAGTCATATTTCATGCTTAGATATGGGCAGTCAGAAGAGCTGGAAGAAAGAGACCATAAACAGTTGTTCTAGGGATATGAAAAACAGTGGGTTTGCAAACTTAGAGCAAGGGACTACATGTCATGTAAAGACTCACATGGAATGTGTTTATAGGATCTGCATCCTGTCCTGAGCTAATGAAATGGGAAACAGTGAGTCAGTCTCAGTTTCTCATGTTATTCAAAGTGCATGGAATGATTATTACGGTTGGCTGTCTCAGAAGAAACAAAACACAAATATGTGTTTGAACCATGCCTTAATTTTCCAAAAGGATGGATATATCCAACTGCTATCTATCCAGAGATATATCTCATCTTTATTGTGGTAAACTGCAATGAGCTCATTCTTCTTGAGCCTGGTTAAAAAACAGGCAGTGGACCCCAGAAGTGAAAAGCAAGACGTGTTTTCTGTTCCAATTGTGCTTGTCATTTTTACTGTGCAAGATATTGTTAGATATTAAGCTGCTGAGCTGAGTTTCTGTGGTTTCTCTTTTCCATTTGGTTTCCTCTGCACAAGGAATGGAAAAATGTATCAGATTTCTCATCAGTCTTATGAGGGGATACTCTGTGCGTTGGTCTGTCTCAGCTATAGTTTCTAACAGTGTCAGCTTTGTTTTTAGGCTACTAGCATCGGAAACATCTTAGAACATTATAAAATATCTTATTATAAAGAGCCTATTGTACTTAAAAACAAGCATTTATAGCTTTCCTAGCAGCCAACACTATTACTACGCTAATATCCCAGCATGTATTATAAACCTAAATTTTCTGCCACTCATTAAAGGAGTCACTGATAAAAATGTGTTCAGATTCCTTATTGCTCAGTTTTGTTTCTGTTCATAAATGTTGTGAGATTTGGGGGGCTTGGGCTACTTAGAAGACCCTGGGAGCTTCTGAGCTGCAGGGCATGGGGCTGGAAAAAGGAGAGTTACAGGAGATCTGGCAGCTGCACGGAATTTAATGTTGGGCAGATAGAGAGTATGCAGGAACAGCCGGGCCAGCACGCTCATTTCCTGCATCTCTTATTCCATAAAGAAAGTGAGGTAAAGAGATGTTTCATAATGAACAGCTTCTTCTGGAACTTACAGCAAAAAGCCAGAATTCAGATATTATGAATCTGAGACTAAGTTATGCTCCAAGACAATATCTGTCAGACATTTTTTTGAACAGAGCCTCTCAAACTAAGACAGCCCTTCTCTGCTTAGCATTTTTCCTTGTGCACTTTTTTTTTTTTTTTGGTTTGTTTGCAGCTACCTACAATCTCCTGCAATCCAACTTTCAGCATTGATAGGCTTGAACTCTTTGTGGCTTAACCTCCTTATCCAGAACAGCTATTACTGCTGCTTCTCTGTGTCTGGCTTCCCAAGCCTTCATTCCTTTGGTGTATTTCAGACTTCCTGTTGTCGCTATCAGAATGAGTCCTGCTGGCAAGCACTTTTTGACACATGCAAAATACAAGGCATGTCTGGTCTGATAAGGAAACAACGTTGCCAAGAAAAGTAGGTAAAATCCCCGTGCCAAAATATACCCCCAGCATTCCAGCTTCCTAGAAGACTGCCTATCTGCCCCTTCACAGATATCAAACATTTTCCTGTTCTCTGCATTTCTAGTTTCCAATTTATTCAGCATTCCAATTTATTAATCCAGATGGGAATAAATGTTTTCCACAGTATGTAAGAGTTAGGCAGTAAGAAGCCAACTGAAAAGAAAAGCATCTTGGGCACCTGCTAGAATCAGGTATTTTAGATCATCCACAAATAGCTGGAAAACACACAAAAAATATTTCACACATCCATGCTTTTGGCCATCTCTTATACTGCTGGGCAGTTTGTCACCAGGAATGCAGCAACTGACATTCATCTGTGCTTACATCCATCTAAACTTTTGTTCCAGACAGCTGGGATAAGACTACAGCTCTTTTAAGGGAAAAAAATCCACCCCAAACAATAGGAAAAAAAGAACTACCCGCATTCTGTGCATCCACATCCTGCACTTCAGGCTGTCCAGTAGCAATGAAAACTGCCTGTAGTAACAAAAAGCTTTTAATAAACTTCTACATATTATGCTAGTCACCTTTTAAAATGAACTTTATGGTGTACACTGTCAGATATTTGGAGTTATAAAACTATGCTCAGGGACATTAACACCCTGGGTCCTTACAGCAACAACACCCTATCTCAATTTAACATTAAAAAGTGCTGATTTATAGTCCAGACCTATACAAATTAGTTTGGGGGTACCATGATAATATGGCCAGGCAAAGAACAGTTTTTAGAAATTGCTTCTTTCTCTCATATATCTCTCCAAGAAGAACAGGACCACATACAACCTATCAGTTATGCTTCAGCAGGTCAAGATAATTTATTTTCCTTTACAGCTGGATTAGATTAGGAGACTGTTAGTTCCCATGGCTCATCCAGAATGCAAAACCCCAGTGAATTCTGGTAAATCAACAGGAGTTACACTCAGAAGTTCAGCACTTCAGACACTGAAGTTAATACTTGGCTTTCATTCTTGTTCAGTGCTGGGAGTAGCAGGTGGATGACAATTACTCCTGCAGCCCAGTTATTTTTGTTCCTTGAGGGATGGGCAAAGAAAGGAGGAGCAATGTCAAGGCTGGACAGGGCTATTCACACAACCATCATTTCAGCCTGAGTACCCTCATCACGTTAATGAAGGAAGTCAGCACTCAATAAAAGGACAGGATATTGTTTTCATCTGACTTTCTACTGTCTGAATAGTTTGGCTGAAGATGGAGAATTGCCATCACTGGAAGCATGTAAAAACAGGTTAAGCGTCTATCTGAGATAAAGCACTACGGTTTCAAGCAGAAATCTGACTTGTATTTCTATAGAGCCCTTGCTATTCTGAGAGTCTTGAAGTAGAATTTCAGTCTGGAAAATGTATCATTTAGCAATTTATTAATCCACTACTTACCTAACCTCTGTCATCACCCACAGATATGCAGAGCCATTGTCAGCCTGCATGTGCAGACCAAAGCTGGGGATCCTGAGGGTTAGTCCATCAGAGTAACAAGATGAAGTGCAAAGTCTACCTTTGGCTGCCCTAGGTGTCAATTCCTCAACATGGCCTGTCAAATCCATGTGTTAGCAAAAAATGGGTAGAAACAGCCCAGAACTGTGACATGACATCCTGTATTGTCACTTTACTGAAGTGGCTCTAATGACTGCACAAAAGTCCTCCTCTGCAGGAGTATTACTGTACTGACAGAAAGTTCACTTTTGCAGAGTACCTTCATCTGCATTAGGAGAACCGAAAAGTATTGGCATGTGTTCAGTACTCCTTGAGGAAACCTAAGATTTTTATTTCATTTAATTGGTAACCATTTTCTGTCATCATCACTGCACAACAGAACTTCATGAGAAGAGACTGTTCCAACCTAGCTTACAGCTGCTGGAAGTCACTATATAACCTGATACTTGGATCAGCTTGCAGCAAGGACTAGATCAGCTCAGTTCTAGAAAGCAAAAAAAGCATTGGAATAACGTGTTATAGAAGTAATATCTAGCATTAGAGCTGCTCCAGCAGAACACCAATGAGCAAAGGGCAAGAGGAGCAACACCTCACTGCAGCCACAGCCAGCCCTCCCTCTCTGGTTTCCTTACTTTGATTGAGGACATCTTTATAGCAATCATACTTTCCTTTTGTTTCTTGGTTGGTTTTTTCTTCCTTTTTTTTTTTTTTGTTTTTTTTTTTTTTTTTTTTTTTTTTTTTTTTTTCTTTTTCTTTTTTGAGGGGAAAGGAGAGCTCCTGCACTTCAATGTCTTGGTAGCAATTGGTGTTAGAAGTACTTTCATTTCCCTGGGACCCTGTTGTTTGGCTGGGAGGCCCTGGGGTGAGTCACTGAGCCACCCACCACGAAACAACAGGAAGAGTCACAAAGTTCTTCAAGAACAACAGTGTCTGGGAGGTGTCTTCATCAAGGCTAGATTGCTGGTTGCTGACAACTCTTGCAACTGCATCAGAAATATGCTTCTTTCAGGCCATATTTTTATTTTATTCTCTCTCCTAATTTTTTTTTTCTTTTCACAAATCCTTCAAACAGTAGAGCTGATGGAATACTATTTATCAAGCTTAAAATTTAGTGAGTTTTGTTAAAAGACTTGTTTGATAAAGAATAGTTTACATATTTGATCATCTTCACAGCTGGTAATATATATGCTTTCAACACATGTTTTGGGGAGTACATAGCAATATTTGCTGAGGAATTTAACTGAAAATAATGTTTCCTGGTGTCCAGCCAGACCAGATCTGGTCGCTCAATAAAGTTACTGGGAAGATTCTTCAGGTCCTTCCAGACCAGTCTAACTGTACTCCCAGTAAAGTCAATGAAAAAAATCCAGAACCAACCTTTCAAAAATTTCAGTGAGCAACAATGGGTCTGATTACTTCGGAAAATTCTGCTCATACCTATTCAATATTTATTTTAATGACAGATTAACAAATCTGTATTTTGAGTGTGTAATGATTATTCCTATTAAGTTCAGCTGGACATCTTAATACTTAAAGTTATACATACAAGTGTTCATAGAAACAGGCCCTGGAGAAGGAGCAGGGGCATACAAATAGCAGTCCTGTATTTCCATTTTCTACAAATCTCCAGAATCCTACTCCAGTCTCATATTGCTTTACACCTTACTATGTTGGCCTTACTCAGGGTGGGGACTATATGGAATAGGGATAATCTTTATTTCCATTGGGCATTAGCCCAGTGCATGTGACAGAATGGAACCTGCAAGTTAGAAACAATACCAACAACAACAGGAATTTTCCATAACAACAGGAATTTTCTATCGCGTCAGATCTAGGGCTGAGTTAGTTGTGAACTCAATGAACATTAGCCTGTGACATTCACTGGGCATGAAAACAAGCAAGCATATGCAATTCTAAGTATCAGGGCATGGAATGAGAAGCATACATCCCATTCACTTTGAAAGGTGAGGCAGGTGTGATCTATACATCAATAAAACACCTGACAGTGCCCTCCTGCAACTCAGCTGCTCCTTGTGCAGGAATCAGCTCTCTCTCAGAACCACACCTGACCTTGCTAATGTGACCTGTAGTACCTGAGTGCCCAGCTGATACCAAATACACCCCCTTGCATACAGACTTGTCATGGTAATAAAGAAAGCACTCTAAGGTGGCCATTCTCCAGGTTTCTACACCTCCCATAACAACACGGAGCTAAAAGCTTGGCTGAACGCTTCTTTTTTCTTGCTTTGACTTTTGCATGACTTCTAACATTTTGTTTCACAGTTTTCAACAGTTTTGACATGCTTTCCATTTCCCTGTAACAAACATTACTTCTGTTGGTGTTTTCCCCCTCTGTTGCACCTCTATACCTTCTTCTGCTCTTTGTACCTGCAAAGAAAATAAGCAATATTTTTCCATATTTATACAACAGGCAGTACAGCTCATACGCAGCTGGAGTGGCTTCTGGCCATATGACTGCCTGGCAGACTGACACAACTAAGGTCTCCCTAGCCAAATTATCCTCTTGGAGATCATGAAAACATGATAAATAATTGGCCAGGGGAGAAAAAAAATTAAGATAGAGCTCACACTTCTGTAGGTGGCTGATATTCCTACTTAAGTTACTAAGGAGAATTGTATCAGATGTGGAAAAGCTGGGGCTACTTTACTGCTAACATCCTCCTTCAGTTTAAGGCAGTTTTCAGTTTTTGCCAAATGCAATTCCTTGGTCTGTAAAGCAGGGAGAACTGCTGGCAGACTTCAGCAGTAAATCTGAACTCCTGTATTCAGTGATGGTCTTTGGGATGGGTTTGAGCAAATGTCTTGCCAACACAATCTATTAACACATTAAGGGGAGTTACTTGTATTTGGAAAAGAACTTCACAGAAATAAAAATGCATAAATCAGGAATGAGCTAAAACTCAGTGTCAGCATGCTCCAAAAATGAGTGTCTAATGTTAGGCTCCTAAATCCTTCTTAGCCACCAGGATTAGTAGCTTGATCTTTGCTACTGGTAATTGCCCAGCAGGTTTTGGGAAAGTAGCTCATTTAGGCACCTAAATGTCAGGTTTATGAACCTAATTTGAGCTTCTAAAATAAGAGCACCAGGATTTTCACTTACTATTAGAGTTTTACTTTCAGGTCAGACATAAAATCAGAAGGGCTCTAATTTTCTACTTCCACTTTAGATACAACCCCAAATGTCACCATAGTCATAATATTGTGTAGGTGGATGAGAGGAACGATGGCAGGAACACTGAGCACCAGAACAACTCTGGTGCTACAGCCCTGCTTCCTTTCCTCCTCCTGGCTTCTTGTGAAGTGCTCTCAGGTCTTGCTGCTTTTGCCCCAGTTGCTTCCTTCCTTTGCTCTCGTTATCTGTGCAAAAGGCACTCATGGCTTATCTGTGTGCCAGGGCTCCAGCAGGGCTCCACAGGCTCCCATGGAGCTTTCAGCCATGCAGTGGCACCATTCCCACCTGCTGCAACACAAGGGACCCCTGAGGTCCCAGGAACCTCCTGCATTCCAGCAGCTGAAATGATCTGCCCTTTTCTGCTGAAGAAGTGGATGTGCCTCTGCTATGCAACTAGTAACAGGATGCTCTACAAGGAATTGGAAGGAAAAACCAAAAATAAGCTATTTTGATTGGCTACTTTTAAAGAGGTTCTGTATTCCTTGTCAAGACCCTCCAGAACACAAAAAGTGTAACTCCAGAGTATGCTTGAAATCAAAACCAAGGCTAAACTTAAGCTGAAGCCAAAGCCAAACCAGAAGCACAAATCACAACCAAATGTGCTGCTCTATTCCTAGAAAGTCCTCTTTTCAAATAAAAATGTAATTATGCTCTTATTTTGTCACATCTTGCCTATACACAAAACTGTAACCATTTTACTAACCCCTTTTAGAAACTGATTTTTATTTTAATTAGTACAGCCCTTTTTTATTCTTTTGGTTATGCTCAGAACACCTTGCACTGATTTGTCTTAATTTATTCCTTACAGACCAGGGCAGCTTTTGTCTTTGACGTCCTCAGAGTGCACATACTACACATTTTCTGTCTGGAATTTTTTTAGTGAGTACATTTGAATAATGTTACACAGAGTAAAAATCTTTCTGAACTCCTTAATTGAATTTAGTGTAAGATGAATTCACGAAAGTCATCCTCTGCAGAACTGCAACGCAGACTGTAAGATTATAGTGTTGACTGGTCATATACAAGTAGGGAATTAATCCAAAGAGGCGCCAAAAATAAGATGAAAAAGAAGCTTTCTTAAAACTGTAGGCACCCTAATCAGTAAGTAGAGCAAGGTGGCAAATGCTTTTACTGACAGGACTGAGAAAACAAAGATCAGAAAGGCAAGTCATGTGAATTTGATGAGTTTAAACCTTTAAATATTCCCTGGATAAAAGGAGAAAATATTTTAGCAGGAGATCCTTTTATAGGATCTCCAGCTTTGTAGAATGGCTTTGGGTTTATCTTCTAGAACTGCTTACCCTCTGAAAAAGGGCAGAAAGCAGGGTGAAAAACTAAATAAGGATGGATAGGACAAGGTAGGATGGGTTTAAAGGCACTTTAAAGTGAAACAGGGTAGGTTTAGATTTTTTATTAGGAAGAAGTTCTTTACTGTGAGGGTGGTGAGACACTGGAACAGGTTGCCCAAAAAAGTTATGGACGCCCCATCACTGGGAGGGGTTTAAGGCCAGGTTGGATGGAGTTTTGAGCAACCTGGTCTAGTGGAAGGTGTCTCTGCCCATGGGGATGGGGTGCTGGAGCTGGATGATCTTTGAGATCACTTCTAACCCAAACCATTCTATGACTCTCTGACAGTGGGAGACAACATTAAGTGAACAATTGCAGTGCCCTGCTGAAGCTGTACTTTCAAGGGCTCACCCAGGCACAGTTGCTTCAAGGATTTTAGTGCACACTTGTGCTCAAGCACAACGCCAAGAAACTTTGCAGACCAATTTTCAAGGGCTTCCACTTGGAGCATTTCCATACATGCAAGACTCAGATCATTAATTCAGGAATGGCCAAATCCTAGCATTATTTCCACCATTCTTGCTGGTAAAATAAAGTTAGTAAACCGATAAGAACTATTTAGTGGTAGATGTCTACAGTAACAGAAATGCAGAATTGGATTTGCTCTTTCCTAATGTGCCTGATTTGGTTGTGATTGAAGAGTGGTTCAATATTGCAGCAAAGGAAGCTATAAGAGCAAACATTACTACAATTATGACAATATCCCACCTATGATTTGCTTAAAGCATAGCCCTACAGTAATTAACAGGGCCTTATGTGTTTCCAGCTCTATCATTAGTCAAAGGCTTAACAAAATCTCTCAAAAGAAAGCAGGAAGGGCTGTGCACAGATTCCTGGTGATTCATTGACTTCCTTCCTTCCATCCCCAGCTACTGTTTTACTGGACAAGTCTGCACAGGAATGAGTGTGGTGTTGCAGTAAGTAATGCCCAGTGCAAGAGAGACCCACCAGCTCCTCACTCGCCCTCCATGGGAGAGCAGTGGCAGCACCAGCACTGTCCCACAAACACCCCCAGTGCCTCCAGGTGACCCACTGGGCTCTCTGAGGATCAATTCTCACTTTCAGGGGTACTCTGCAGTCCCTTTCAGTGAGCCCTGCAGCAGGCAAGCGTGCCTGTGGCCACCAGCCTTGTCTTGCTTTTGTGCCCTGACAGACCTCTCCATTCTGTGTGCCTGAGAAACAAGGGGATTGATCACCAGCTCAGACTATCTCCCACAAAAGCAAGTTGTAAAATAAGAAAATATAAATTTTAAATAAATGTGAAGGTGTTTTCTTACCTCAGCTGTCATACAGGATTTCTTCTAGGCATCTCTTTGCTGCACTAATTCAGATAAACATGGTAAACCCTCCCACAGAGACCTGGCTATTTCAGTGAGATCAGAGATACCTGGTAGGGTGTTTCTATGTGCAAGTATTAGCCCTTGAGTCCTGATTTTTTCTTCAAACTAAAAATAAAAATGTAAGTAATTTAATCCAAGGGATCTCAAATGTGTGCATGGTTTAAATGAGCTTGTGATATCTGCAGGAGTATAAAGGACATGGTGCTTCAAAGTGTCCTTGAAAGGTCCTGTAATAAACTGATTTCTCCAACTGTACCCCAATGCTTCTTAAAAAACACCCCAAAAAACAGACAAGGTTATGTTTGCCTATTTCATGACCATGAAACACACCAGGATACTCATATCCCAGCTGAATGGCTGCTGGATAGTTCAGCTGTGTGCAGGGAATTAAATTATGCTTTGATCTGCGTTTTTGGAACTCCTTGATTATTTATAGGATAAGTTCAACAAAGATCAAGAGCCTTTCAAGGTGGCTGGAATAACTTTTATCAAGCTTCTTGTACAGTAAAGTCTAACTAGCAGTGTGTTTTATTACTGGTCAGACTATATAGCAGTAATTAGATGTAACACTGCAGTCAACCATAGAAAATTTACATAGAAATGCTAACCTTCTTTAAATTTTTTTCCATTATGAATTGACATTGGGGAAGGACTTCCACTGGACTAGGGGTTGTAAGTGGGCTTTGATTTAGGTTATGTTCTCTCTATAAAGCATTTCCCTGACCTGCCAGTGTGAAAATCCAATTGACTTGAGAAGGAAATCCCTGTTGAAAAGGCCACCCTTAGTCTTCTTTTTATCTTCAAAGAACCCATGTAAGATCAGTGGGACTATTTCAAAAGGAAGTTTTAACATAAAAATACTAAAAGCAGCTCCACAGTTTCACTGAATTGATGTTTCAACTTGTCATTCCTCACATATCTTGACTCTTTTCTTGTAGCAACTTTTGCACAAAACAAATAGATTAAACATAACGTACGTGTTACAAACTGAGTGGCATAATTCCCCACTTTATAAAGTCAATTGGCGTTTTCTCAGTAACGTGGAAAGGGGCAAAACCTGATCTCTAATAGCTGTAACACCTGCCCTATTAAGAGCCATGGCAAAACAGCTAGGGACTTCAATGGAAACTAGAGCTGCCATTAGGTTCCTACATCCCCTATTTGCATTGCAAGGATGATTCAACTGCTCTATTTTTCTCTCTCTTCAAGGGGATTTCATCACCTGTTCTTGTCCAGACTTTTCCCTATATCAGAGTTCTGTATATTAAATTTCAGAGTATTATTGCCCAGTTTGCAGTGGCATAATGCCACCCTATCTTGTAAAAAGACTTGGCTCAGCTCCCAGCAAAATCAGTAAAGTCATTTCCATTGAGATCCCTGCATGCTGAATCAGACACAAGTTCGTAACTCTGAGATTTCCTCCACGGCCCCTCTGCTCTTTAGCCTTGAATTCCCCCAGGCTCTCAGGAATTTGCTCTGCTTTTCCTTCCAAAGCTTTCAGAACAAAACTGATAAAGTGATTTTTCTCTCTGCACCTCTTCAAGGTCCTTCAGACAGCAACTGAAGGGTGAATGAGAAAAAAATATTTGGCACAATGTTCTGCAAACAGAGGTCTCAGGAATGTTGTGAGCAAGATGGGAACTGCTAAGCCAGGATACATGAGTGGTGCCTCTGGTCCTCTGTAATCCTGTGGATTTCAGATCACACAAAATTGCCAAGCATTATTTCCTCATATTTTCCTCCAAATCAAGATCCTGGACACTGAATTAGCTGTACATGAGAGGGTATTATTATGGCTGTGAAAGTTAAAGGGCAGCTACAGCCCTGGCCTGAGCAGGAGGGCAGGACAAAAGGAAGAACCATTTACCCTTGGATTTTACACAACAGCCACGGGACACTGGAGCCACTGCTAAGATTCACACCTGACCTGCTGCCCACCAAAGATCCAGCAGATCAGCAGGGTTTGAGACAACACTACTGGAGCTGTTGAAGAGGGCACACAGACCCAGCTGCCCTGCATAACTTCACGTGTTGCAACTCCTCACTTCAGGGAAGGAATGCCTTGCTCTGTTCTTATTTCAGACTGACACAACCAGCCTCTTAAAACTTGTTCAATGAACCAGTAGCAACACTGTCTATCCCTACAGGTGCACATCGTGAGTCACATTTTAGATCTCACTCATGTTCAAATCCAGCTGTCTTTTCTCACTGTAAGTGGTTCAGGATGTTATAACACATGTAGAGAGAATGTGCATAATCGTTGTAATAATGTTAATTTATTTTTAATTAAACTAATGTTTAAATACAAAATATCGTAATTTTCTTCCGTTTCAAAGGCATTTTTTTAGTTAAAATGCTGGTTAAGCTTCATTCTTTTTCATTCACTTTTCTTGTTGCAACCCTTCCAATTCCAAAGTCAGACATGCCGAGCTGTCCTGAAGGAATTTTCTTAACAGAATTGTGCTCCAAATACTAATAGTATTAGTATTGTCTAAACTAGATAATTGGCAATCCCCAAACAACAGATAGGATCTGTTGCCTACATATTATTAGCTCAGGGCTATGTAATGGCCAGCACTAATTGATTTTCTTTCTTTCCAGTCATACAAGTATAAATCACAGTTAATAATTATCTCAAGTCATTTCTAAGATAGTGTCTATAGCAAGCAGGCTGCCACCAAGAGTAATACCTTTGATATGTTTTCCTCCTAGGAGAGACAGAAAAACACCATTCTTCATCCTGTCATTAAGCACAGACTGGAGATTTAAACATGTTTAGCCAAAGCTCAGACTACAGTGGTACATGATGTATAGTAGAAGTGACTGCATATATCTGAGTTCCACCAAAAAAAAAGACCAGGCACTATTAAATGTAATGATCAAAATGCAGCCTCCCTGGCTCCCACAACACTCAACTACACTTAACAAGTCACACAATGCAGCAATAGCTACCCTCACAAACCTTTGCACAGAAAGTGTGGCATAACTGCATTGTGGAGTTCCAGGACTGTTAAAGCTTAATTGGACCTTTAAAATGTATTAAATGTCTACTAAAAGCAGACTGTAACAGCCCCCAAAGGAGAAGGGCCTTAATACCTGGACAGGTTTATGTATATATGTGTTTAGGTGCAATAAATATATAATAGAAATATTGCTATTTAAACATGTTAAAATAGACATAGGATGAAAAACACTTTTTACAGAAACATGAGTAGGTGGATGCAAGAGCAGCATTGGTGAGCACAAGGTTTAAATGCACAAAAGATAAATTCTTTGGGCAAATTAACAAACAAAGCATCAATGCTTTTTGTTTAAAGACATTCTGCAACAGCCTGAATAGGATATAAACAACATAGCAGCCACAATGCTCTATCTCCTCAAACAAACAAATGACGTTAGCTAGCAATTGTGACAGCCTGATAGAAACTGCAATAATGTCCCAGACCTTCTAGAGCAGTTGGGCTGTGCTGGGTGCATATCACAGTGGGAAAAGCAAGCAAATCTGGCAGTAACACAGTTTCCTTCTTTCAGGGCTGGCTGGTAGTAGCAGGAGTGGTTCTGACATTACCTTGCACCATGCCGGATGCCCACTGCCCTCGTGGGCCAGAACAGCAAGGAGAAACCATCTGGATATTAAAAAAACCTCTTTTTTCCCACTAGATTTTAACACAGGACTCCTTGGCAGGTATAACCAGCAACAGGTCCATCTGAATCAATAAAGCAAATGCATCCCACAGCACCCACGTGGGTGCAATCATTACCCTGCATATAATCAATAGGCTTCTTTATGCTAAGCTCCTTCCATATTTAAATGGAAGTGTTTATGGCAGTTGAGGAAGGTGGACCAATGCCTGAATAAATCTAGAATACACAGTCTCAGATTGCACATATAGCCAGTGAAGCTATTTGTTTAACTAGAGCTGTGTTACCTTGCACAGCCTTTTTCCTTTTTTTCTTTTTCATTCTTTACTCAAGCAAAGCTAGTGGGAGTTTCTCCCAGGGAGAGAACTGAGTTGAGTGCCAAGTCAGTTAAGCACTCCTTTGTTTCAGGTTATATCAAATTAATATTAATCCTATATTAATAAGGTTTTTACACTGCATTCACACACAGAGGTATGTAAAAATTGCAAGTCATTTTGTCACGGTTCACCTTGCATAAAAATTCAGACCAAAAACTATGACAGTGAGAATTTTCAGGTGGCCAGCCCTGGCCTGCCTCAGATTGGTGGAATTAGTTAGAATAATGTGAAAATTGCCTCTCATTCAGGTCAGTCACTCTGAGACTGCTGCTAAATTGCATCCCACTTCCAACCAAGGAATGAAGTTTCTGGAAGGGGTTCCTGCCACACAGGGGTAGCATCTCCACCCACTGATTTCACAAGAAGTCTGGTCAGGGCCTAAGTCAAATGAGGAGAAAAGTGGTCTTGTGTACTTTTGAAACTCCCTTTTGCTTTTGGACATCAGGGTACAGAGGTTCAGATGGCTGAATAGGTGGCCCACAAACAATGGTCTGTGCTTCCATATTTACTTAGGAATGCTGCACTTGGCAGTGCCTGTTTCCAGCAGCGGAAATCTCACTTCCTGATGTAAATATAATATTTGGCAGCAGTTAACATATATTCCCCAAAGAAACCCTGCCACACTTTGAACCCAATGTGCAAGGGACTTCAGTGTTCAGACAAACTGGCTAAGCTCTTATTTTTTGACAAATCTTACACCAAAATGTTCAATATAGAAGGGAGAAGGCTTAGGCACACAACCTAAATAGACTTCAGACTGTTGTTCCAAAGACCACTGAACAGCAACTATTGGAATATTTTCTTTGCATATGAATGAATTGCAATAATCCCTGAATATCAGCAGGTCTTTGGTTATTTTGTGGAATAAATATTTCCCTTGTGTAATTCTGCCCAGTGGATTAAAAATCAAATGAAGTACAAGCCTGTGCTTACATTATCTAAAGCTCCAGGATCCCAGGAACCACTGGCACAGCATCACATGTGCAGAGCATCATTAAGAAATGTCAAGGTCATATTTTATTCTGCTTCCTTCATATATACAAGAGAAGAATTTTGGTCACAAAAAACCCCTATCTCCCTATTATACCCCAAAAATATGAAGCTTCCTTGGGAAAAATCATGAATTCTAATTTGGTTTTGAAGGAAGCAATTTTTTTTCTTGGAGGATCTGATAAAAGCAGCAGCCCATGATTACCTAATCTGAAGGTCATGTCACATTCAAATAACTAACCTATCCACACAGTGGATGGAAACTCTTCTGTCACCACCCATCATGACAACTGTCAGCAAAATAAAAGCAATGCTGCTCCCTGCCTTCCTGGTACATCCCAAATAGTCTGGATGATAAAGATAATTCCTAAGAACAAACAAAAATCTGTAATGTGTGGATATACCAGTAAACTTTCAGAGAGGAGATAAACAGAGGTCAAGAGGAAAAGGAACTTAAGTCATAACCACATGGTTGCAGCTGCAGGAATTTAGCCATGCTCTATTTAGGCAAGCAAGAGGGGAGGATGGCGTAGGTCTGAGAAGCCAACACAGCACACTGTGAGATGTGTTAGCAAAGCCTGGTCTTCCAGGAGCTGCAGCAGCCCCTCTCTCTCCTTGTCCCCGCTCCTAGAACGCTCTCATTTTCCCTATTCCGAGCCCTCCCCACGTGCTCCCAGCACATATCCCTTGTACCAGCACCACCTTCTGCCCGGGCACCTCTGCTCAGCCCAGCTTCAGAACTCACACCCTGGCCAGGCAAGGGGGAGGGCACAGCACAGCTCAGCAGTGCCCATTTCCCTTACCAGGGGCACGATCTGGGGGTCTCCCTCCTCTCTCCAGACGCCAGTTTTCATTTAATTTTTCAGGACTTCATGTCTCTGAGGCCTCTGCTCTCTCTGCCAGGTGTGGCTGACTTTACCCTGGCATCGCTGGGTGAAGAGGGCTCTGTGGGAGCCGGCATTCCATCGGGCAGCGCCTTAAGCCTCTCCTCGGGAAGAAAACAACAAAATAACTACATCGCCGAGAATGCAGTTATTCATTCTCGTTGATAAATAATTAATAACTTGTTATTAATAAATACCAGCTTGTTCATAAATACCAGCAGCGCCGAAGCACTCTCTAACCGTGGTGGAATAACCAGAAGTGTGAATAACCAGAATAACCTATGTTATTCACTTCTGTGAATAACCAGAAGTGCCCAGGCCTCACTGGCTGCCCAGCCATCCCAGACACATGAGCCTGGGGCTGTTCCCCGTGTCCCTGTGCTGCCAGGGGGAGGGAAGAAGGGGCAGTGACCCCGCCGGGGGTGACACACGATGGCAGCCGAGCTGCGGGTGATGCTCCTGGCTCCTGCGGACAGCTCGCAGGGGGAGAGGGCTGCCCGCAGGAAGATCCCTGCCACTTCCCCGGCCCTCACCAGGTGGCACCAGCATTCAGCCAGCGCTCAGCCGGGATTCCAACCGGGATTCCAGCCGGGACTGTAGCCGGGATTGCAATCGGGATTCCAGCCGGGATTCCAGCCGCGCTGCTTCTGCTCGTTCCGGCGGGCAGCCGGCGCTGGGCACTGAGCCACGCCATCAGGCCTTCTGAAGTGAATGTAACATTAGAAACAAACCAAAACAAAACCCTCAAACATTCCTTGCCTACACGTGAAAATCCTCTTTGTTTTTTAAACTACGCGTTGCCTTCTCCCATGCAATGTGAAGGGAGCCAAATCCAGCAGCTCTATTGACCAGACTCTGATTCCAGGCTTCATTTTCTGTGAACCTATTGCTCTTGATTCCCTGTTGCTTAACCATTCTTATATTGTTCGTTTCATGCAAAAGGAAGGGCAAGACTCGATTCTGTCAAACCTTTTCAGAGCGGTGGAATTGTTAATTAAATTGCCTGAAATAATTAAACTATTTGGAAAAATTAAAGAAATTGAAAAGCAAGTGAGAAAGAAAAGCTTTCTCCCTATATGTTGTTCTACTGAAGTGTGCACCTGGAGTTGTGGATATGTTTTCCTCCTCTGAGCTTTTACAGGTTTAAAAACAGTGTACTCCCCAGATCTTTTGTCTCTGCACTTGAAAACCTGGCAAGGAAAGAGCAAATGAGAAATAAAACTTTTCATGGTTAATACTTAAGTAAACAGCGTTTGCCACAGAGCTGCAGCAGCAGGGGCTTTGTGCAAGGGCCCACTACGTGACATGTCCAAGGCTGGACTCAGAAGTGTGCTACGAGGCCAGTTTTCTTTCTATTACAGCAAAGTCTGCGTGCGAGGTAAAGAGAGGAACATAGGTAGAAAAATAATTTTTAAAAGATCACTTGATTGTCCCTTAGGTCCTTCTGCCAGCCTGCTCACAGATCTGAGGAGCCTGAGCCCATCACTCTGAGCACAGTCCTGGACAGGGAAGGAGAGGAGATGCTTCCCCCTCAGTGAGGATCCAAGCGGCTCCATCTCCACTGAGAGCTCCTGGTTCTCCCCGGCCCCCTTTGCTGATCAAACCTCCTGTGCTTGGTATCAAAGCCCAGTGGTTTCCATTTAAGGGGTGTCTTTACACACAAAGGCCTCCACATGCCTTTACAGTCTTTGTATCTAAGCTACACCAGCTCCTGCTGAAATTGGAACAGATTATTTGATATGCAAAATAGCTGTCGTCTAATTAAAAGCACTGCAGCTAGATTGCTCTGCATGCCACACTTGGATCCAAACAAGACTTTATCCTGTGTATTTTATGAGTTAAACAGCAGTTGTATGGAATGAAAACCACATCATCAGGACACAAATGCAAGGAAGAAAGGAAGATAATAATAATAATAGTAATAATAATAATAATAGTCTAATAGTAATAAAGGTTACAATCTTCATGACTTTGTAATTAATTATAAAGCCCTATTTGGAATGAGACCACAACAGTGGTATCACAGTTATGTCTCAATAAGAATTAAAAGTTCTGCTAAGGTTTTGAATATCTTTCCTTAGTTGTCAAAGAAATTGTGCAATTACATTTGACATCCCACTCCATCTACCTGGAATACGTATTCCCACAATCTGGTTAAGTTTGTATTCTTCTCTTGGAAGATCTTCATTAAGGTTCTACTATTAGAAATCACTTTTTACATTAAATAAAGACTGTATAATTGCAGTTTCTAAGAAATTCAGAATGTAGAAGAGGAAACAATACTTTTTTAGTGACTAAACAAAACCAATATTTCTTTCAAAAGGAACTTTTAGACTTTTGTCTTTAGACTCTGTGCTTTGAAAAACAGGGCAGGTTTCACACATGATGAAGTTCATGCTAATAGACTGACTGAGGCAACTGCAATGAAGAATTAATAACTAATTACTGCCTCATAAATAAATTTTTCTTTGAAAAAACCCCATATCTTTGCGTTATTACCTGCTCCTGAAGGCAAGGGTAAATCAGGTTCTCCTTAATGGATCCCTTGGGGTGGATTAGACTGAAACAACACTGAATGATCAGTGTTCATAAATATATCTATGTAGGGTTTATTTTAGAACAAATTGGTTGCAATGGAAAGGAGATAGGTAGCCCTTTTGGTTATTATCTGTAGGAATACAGCAATATAAAAGCATAGAAACAATAATAAAGTGTGGGAAAACAAAGGAAAGAAAGAGAAAGAAAAGATAAGAGTAGAAAGATGTCACCACACATGGATCCTGTTGGTCGAGGTGATGGTTGCAGTCCTGATTCAGCAGGGGTGGGGATGAAAGGCATGAAAGGAAGAAAGGAGTCTGTGGGCACTTTGGGGGTCTTTGATGGTTTAGGACCCCTTCTAAGACACAACAGCTTCCTCTCAGGTCAGCATATGTGAGCCAATTACTCACCTCCACGAACTGCTGATTGTTTTGAGTCATTAACCATTATTAACATTTCGGTTTCTCACTCAGAGTAAAGCAGGAACACTAGGAAAGATTTTCCTTTCAATGCAATTAACCCATACTGTCTGTTAGGGAAAACAAAGTTACCTTAATAAAGATCTATTTCTTCTCAAAAAAAAATCTTTGTGGGACATTGCAATGGTTTTTTAAGAGTTCAATATCATTTGTATGAAGACTATCATACAATGTGTATATGCTCATACTTGAATCAGGAAATAATCTGGTATTTCACAGTTTACAGATAACTATAAACTATTGTTGATGTTTCCAGAGTTTTCCCTGTCTTATACTTTAAATATTTTTTATATAGTCCATAAAATTTATGGAATCTTTTTTTATGTCTACACACCTGAACAGACCCCAGAAAACTTAATACCAGCTCTCTGAGAGCAGAGTGCAAAACTGAAGCCAGCTCCAGCTATTTCTATAAAGAACCCCATAATACATATAAATGGTTTCAATGAACAGAGGTATCTGAAATATATTTCAATTAATAACACTCTTCACAGGTGAGCAGAGGAGAGAGGGAAATAGAAGAGAAGGACATAAGACTACAGCCCAAGGCACACTTAATAAACTAAGATGTTGGATGAGCAGTGTTAGGAATGTAGGAGAAACTAAAGCAGTTAAAGACACTCTGGTGAGCTTTGAGACACTCAGTGCAGCAGCCCACGGCTATCACAGCCCATCTGCTCTTCACAAAGTCAGGAGCCACTCAAGACAGATGAATATTATGTGCAAGTATGGAAAAAAAAAATCTAATTTGGATGGATAGGAAAAGAGTTGTGGCTGCTCCTTGTAAGGGCAGGACCACAGAAGAAAGAGAATTTTGCATAGCTAAGATTTTCTTTTATTTGCAGCTTCTGTGAAAAGGCTTTTTCCATTTTAATTTGCCATGCATGAGCTAAATAAATATGTGGGTAATGGCAGTCCTTATAATACTGGGGACATGCTGGAAAATACCTTTTTTCAAAAAACGCTCAGTGGAACAAAAAATACCCTTAACTCACCGTTAAGAGGCCACAGAGCTCAGTTACATCTGACCAATTTACTGAATGCTGATTGAAGCCTGCTGAAGACAATTTGCTGAAGTCCAGTAAATACCTGACAAATGACAGTGATGCAGAGTCAATGTCATATAAGAGCATTTTGCAAATGAATTCTTTGGTAGTCAAAAATTTTCCATTGTGAGCTCTCCGTGGTCACCAACATTTTCACAAAACTTTGTGGCCATCATACCTGATGGTCTAAGCTCTGTTTAAACTAACAGGGACCTGAGTGCTTTAAAAGTCTGTGTTCAACTTTTGGCTGACACCCAAAAGTCACAAAGAGTGCTGCCTTTCACAACACTTGGAGCTCTCTGAAGCTGAGCAATTGTATGAGTATGGCTTTCAGGAGGAGCTGCACGTTGCTGTTCTACAATAGGCAGTAGAAAATGGGAACTTAACAACACTCTACCTATTGATCTTTCCAAAAAGAAGTCACCAGTGCCATAAAGATTGCAGAAGCCATGTGTCTAGCAAAGAGAGTGGCTCCTGTGCTCAGCCTAAAGCTGCAAAGGGCTGAAGAAAACTTTATTCTGGTTTTTAACCATCCCCATGAATGACCCTTGGATGTCAACTACAGTGAGCTGGATAAAGAAAATAAGCATTTGGCATAAATATAAAAGAAGGAGGAAAAGCTCTCTCTTCTCTGGTTTTCCTTTCCTGTTCTGTTGATTTCTTGATGTTGTTAGTCCACTGTGTCCCAGTAGCCATTGCCCCTGTGCCACGGCCCTATTTTAGTATGGAACTTGTTGGCCCTCCTCAGAGCTCCTGATTTTCACAATCTGCCTTCAGATTTTACCCATCAAATCTTCCTTCCTTGCAAAATCTCCTTTGTCACCTTTGCTATCTTTTCTCCATCTCTTCCCATCAAACAGATTGTTTCCCAAACCTCCCACTCCAGGTTGCCTGGTGCATTGTAGTGGTGCTTGCTTTGTTTGCAGTCTGTCATCCCACTGCAGTCAGCCCCAGCCCAAAGAAGGCATCCCAACCCAGCAGAGAGCAGTCACACTTCAGCTCTGGTGGAGGTTGCCCAAGCTCCCAGTTCTGCTCTATTTTCCACTCTCTGGCTGTAGCTCTGCACATGACCAAAAGGTGCCCCCTACACTGCGCTCCAGGCTCAGCAGACAGGTTTGTGGGGAGGGGATCCACACCCTGCAGAGTTGTAAGTTGGGGAAAACCAACAGGACACATCTATAAGCAGAAAATCCTTAAGCAATAAAGGCTTGATAACCAAGTCTCTGCTGAATGCAAGTGTGCTCTGCTTGTGCTTTAAGGGCTTATTGTTACTATTTTTTTTATTTTGGCTACATGTGCTTGGTTTGCCATATGTTCAGCAAAAAGCCTTTTCACCTAACGGCTACCACCATGCCAAATCTTAAAGCAAAGAAATTGCAGTGATCTTTTAATATAGAATAAAATATTGCCCCCCGCCCCCTCACTTGGCTTTGATCTGGAAAAAAATTACATCACTTTTTTTTTTAAACTTATATTTCACAGGTGCAGGCCTGTGCCATCCCAGCGTGGTCAGTCTCATCCTAAATGGTTAATGCTTGGCTAAAATGGAAGCATCTAAAAACAGGATATTACAGCAGAAAACCGGATAAGTGCAGTAACAGTAGGAGCTGCAAGGCCCTTCCCAGCTGTCCCCTCTCCCCACAAAACAAATAGAGATAACATCTCAGTGAATTTGTGTCCAGTTAAAACCCTGTGCAAGCGATTCGACAAATTTAATGCAAATTTCTGACCTGTGGCAACTTTTGTTTGTGATTACCAGTGCTACAAAAGCTGACGCAGACGTTCAGAACTGTGGTGGAAAGAATGCTTCTCGAAGGCTTTCTCATCACTAGCACAGAAACAACATTTCCTTCCCTCCCCCAAAACAGGGAATGGCCATGATGGTACCAAGTGACTCCAGGCACGATGTGTCACCTCCTTTCCCACTTGCGTTTTTCTGGCCAGCTGATGGGTTCACCTTGGCTGTGCCCTGCAAGGCAGAAGGTAAACAACTTCCCAAGAGGGGACCAGGCAAGGAGTGAGATGATAAGAAGTGACAATTTCTGCCTTCATTCCCTTCCACACCATTCATTTGTGAGCAGAGGAGGAGGGGACCACATCTGCCACTGGTCTGTGCAGATGGCCCTGCCTGTGTGAGCACATTCACACCTGAGATGAAACCAGCCCAATATTTGCAGTTGTGGAGTCAGAGACACAGTAGCTTTAACTCAAAAAAGTTCAGATTCTCTGTTCCCTCTGTGTAATGATGCATACAGGAAAATGAAGGGGAATGTGTTTCTCCCTGACTCCTTTCCTACCCTGAAAGAGGCGATCTCATTTTCAGCCTTGACCTCATCTTTCTGGACAGCAAGTTGTTTACTTGCATGTGTTTAGAGCCAGAGACTCCTGTGGTGGCACAGAAACTGCAGGGATGGCAGTGGATGGGAAAACAGAAATGCCATACCAGAACTAAACATTTTCTCCAGCAAAATTTTTATTTTACATGGCTCAAGTCCTGTTGGCGTTTGCTGTTCAAATCTATTTGTGTGTTCATTATGTCACCAGAAGAAAGGGAGAAAATTTGTCATTCTCTAGAAATTTAATCTTTCCATGAGAATTCCTGAAGTTCCTCTCTTTATTAGATTTCCATTTAACTTTGTGTTTTGTTTTGTTTTAATGTAGATGTGCCTGGAGCTATAAAGCAACAGGCTGCTCTGCTTTTCCATTGCATTTAGCTGCTTCTGTGTCAAATCTCAACGTGTCCCAAGTCATGCACACTTCTTCCCTGCTTTAAAAGAAGGAATCCACATTTCCCAGAAGAGTCATGGAAAGAGGGGATCCAGTATGATAAGCCACATTTCTTCCTGAAAGGGAGAAGTAGCAGAGAAGGGAAGAAGGGAAATCGCTGATGTAGGATGTTTTCATCCTATTAGCCTAGCAACAAAACACACTGGAAGGCAACAGCGCTTTCGGCATTAAACACACTGGAAGTCCTTATGTCAACAAAACAGAACAAAACTGCATTTGTGATGGGGAAATTTCACCTTCACTTGATGTATGCAATTTTGCCTGTGCCACCACTAGGGAAATAAATCTGGCAATATCCATTTGTTGTGAGTTTCTATTTACCATAACAGGATAGATTTGTTCTGGAAAATTTTGTCAATATATCCTTTGTTAGGCATTACCTTCATCTCCTAGCAACAGTGTGGGGAAATCCATCAGAGACATGGAATTTAACTGCAAAATAGGATGGCTCACTGTAGCTTGTATGTTTTTGGAAACCTGCACTGGCATGAAGATACTCTCATGCACTTACACTGTTTGTGTCCACTGACAGACTGATAAATCAAAGTAGAGCATGGAAACTGGGAGAAAAAAAGAGAACAAAACAAAAACCCCACTCTTTCTCTCATTAAAAACAAATTTACCAAGGCATATGAAATACTGAAATAACTGCTCTACCTCTTGCTCTTGGGAAAATTCTTTCACACCCATACACATTGCCCACATTTCATGGGACATTGGATACATACACACACACCACATTTAAAATTTTTGTGATGACACTTAAAATGTTTAAATGTCATCAAAACAGAGTTTTTCCAGCCTCAGAGTTGTGAGGTAATTTTCCTAAAGGTACAATAGGAATAATAAACCTCTTGCAAACAACACAGTCACTGAGCAAACAGGTACAGAAGATGGCAATGCCCCTCAGGTGCCTGTGCATTTCCAGAGGCATGTTCCAAACTCTGCTTTTCTTTTTCTTACACAGAGAGCCTGTGCTCCATTTCAAGGAAGTTAGGGGTGAGCTAAAATGCTTTAAAAAGTCTCTAAGGGATCTCTTGCAGCTGAGCTCTGCAATACCCCTTTGATCTGCATGTCATCCTGCTGGCTGCTTTTCAAGGTTGGATTTGTCCCTCAGGCTGGTCCCAGGAGGCAGCTCCACGCCTGCAGTGGAACTGCCATTGTTGCAGCTCAGCCTCTGCAAGTACAGAAAAGAAAGTGATGGTACTGCAGCCTTGTGGCTTGTCTGTAGCATATGAAAATGGGAATTCCCTGTCTGTCCCAGCCTGGCATTTGGAGCCTTGCAGCTGACAGAGCTCATCCATGGCTCAGGACACTCCTTGAACATCTTGGCTTCATTGGCTATGGCACTCCAGAAACACACAGGCTGCAAGAGCAGGTCTAGGGTGTGGAAATACTTTGCAGAAGGGACATTGCCAGAGACTCTGGGAGAATGACTGAGAAGATTTCCTCTGCTCACCAATTCCCTGAGCACATTACCACATATAGAAGCCTCCACAAAAGTAAGGGCTGCTCATCCTAGTGATCCCCATGAGACAGCACGTTCTGAACCAGTCTGTCACCTACAACAAGTTCTTATGGACACAATTCAAAGCCCAGTAAAGATTCCTGAAGTCTTTGTGGGTTTATACCCATACTCCATGAGAAACCTGATTTTATAAGTAAATTACATAGTTTCATCTTCTACACTAGCACAAAAGCAATTTATTTGCCAACCAGATAAGAGGATTATTTCTGCGCCCATTACCACATCTTCATAAAGGGGACACTATAGTAGGAGAGTGCCTTTATATGTGTATAATGTCCTGCAGATGGGAAATCTTCCAACATACATTGTAGAGGGTTTTTTAATAAAAGAAGATGTGGCCCAGAGGTACAGTCAAGCATTCTGAGGGACTGAGGTAATGTGCTGTTCTCAGAGATCCATATTAGTTCAGCTGGGGAGAGAGGAGGCAGCTGAGGGGACACCTCATGGGATTGAGCCAGCCTGAGACAGGCTGTTCCTTGGAGGATGTTAACAGCATCATCAGATCAAAAGGACTTTATTAACCACGCCTTATAGATGTGCAAGGGCTTTAGGGGAGGATTAATTGGCAACAAGGCAAGTAAATAGCTCCCAATATAAAACCAGTTATTCAGATGTCTGCTGAATTCTGAAAAGGCAGCTGGGGAGACAGGTGGGGGAGAAAAAACAGTTTTGGCAAAAGTCTGTGTTTCCAAGGGAAAATACCATCCAATTATAGGGTATTGCTGCTGTATGGGGAAAATCTGAGCAGTGACCCAAAGTCCCTTCTGCCCATCTCTGGAATGAAAAGACTTTTGCTGCAAGGAAATGCCAAGACCTCTTTTCACGCTGCCTGACCCTCAAACATTGGTAGAAGGCACAAGAACCATCCCAAGTAAAACTCCTCCTTTAAAAAGACATTTATATTGTTTCTGACGTGGGCATAATGATTTCAGTCAATGTGAATTTATTTCCATCTAAGCTGTGTTTGTTCTCGAACTTTTTGCTATGGACTTGCACACATGTTCAGTATACAGAGCAAACACTTTGGTGTGAAACAACATCATACACAATGAGTCATCTGTGCTCTGGTCCACAGCCATCCCACAGAGAGCTGGGGCTGTCAGTAACTCTGTCAACTGCAAACATAGCTACAAACACCCAGAACCAGACACTTATCTTGTATAACACCTTACGGAGACTCTGCCTTGAGCAAACAGGAGCCATGTTAGTGTATTTTTGGAAGAGCTAGAATAGAAAGATAGATTATTTGGTAAGGAAGAAGGTTTTGGACAAGTTCTGTCTACACTGATCCATCTGAGCAAGATGATTTTAAAAATAATTATAAATTAACCTTTGACTTACAGAAGAACCTGTCCTGGTTTCTATGGTGATGTGCAGCTATCATCAAGCGTTAGCTTCAAGTGTACAGAAAAAAATACATTTACTCATCCTGGGAAATAGCACTAAATAAATTAACAGTGTTAACTCCAGGTATCCTGATGACACAGGCAGGTGAAAAGGGGAGGAAAGGGGTGGATAGGGGCACAGGAAGGCAGGGAACAGCAGAGAAGATGGCAGAAAAGACGGGAAAGGGCGGTGAGGGTATGGTCTATAGTTATGGTTTTATAACACGGGGGAGAGCAGAGTAGAGGAGGTGAAGAAGAACAGATAAGGGCAAAAAAAGGATGACAACAGTGTGCAGAGATGGGCAGGCAGTGACCAAGGGGCCAAAAGGTGTGTAAAGGGGAGAAAGAAGGGCAATAAAATCAAAGAATGTCAAAAAGGGGCAGAGCAGGGCAGAACTGGGGTGAGTGCTGCAGAGAAGAACAAAGGGCAAAAGATTGGCAAAGAAGGGTGGAAGAGGAAGAGAAGAATGGCAGAAGAGCAGAGAAGAGTGGAGATGGGCAGAGGTTAGAGAAGGGCAGAGAAAACAGAAGTGAAGAGAAGATCAGAGAAGTTCAAAGAATGTCAGAGAAGGTCAGAGAGCTGGGCAGATGGAACTGAACAGCAGAGAAGAGGGGTGGAGATGAAGGAGGAAGAAGGACAAAGGATCAGGAAAAAAGAGCAGGTCAGAGAAGGCTGAAGAAGAGCAGAAATAGGAGGCAGGGAGAAAAAGAAGGGAGAAGAAAAAGAAGAAAGGCAGAGAAGAAGGGCAGAGGAGAATGAAGGGCAAAGGAAGCAGGCAGAGACAGACAGCCAGAGAGGGGTGGAATGGGGACTGAGAAAGAGAAGGGCAAAGGAGAGAGGTAAAGAATGACACAAAACGAAGAACTCTCGAAGACTGTAAATTCACTATACCAATATTGGCACTAAGGGTGTACTAAGGATATTTATTCTGTGATTGATCAGAGTTGCTCAAGGATCCACGATAAACACCTCATTTCCCTCATTAATAGACACACACACACCTCTATATCTAAATCTATATCTATGTGCATTTTTTAATCTGAGTGGGAAACGTGGGAGTTTTGCTCTCCACTTTCCCAACCCCATTCCTTCTGATCTGGGAACAGAGAATTCAAATTCTACTCGGCCTTGTCACTGCAAACAATTTCCAAACCATCTGCTATCTAAAAAAACAACTCATCTAGACAAACCCCAAGCCAGGCAACAAATCTGATATTGTACTTGAAGTCATCTAAGTATTAAAAACCTGCCACTGCTAACCCGTCAAACTTCTTCACTGGGAAAAGGACTCACATTTACAATCTCAGGCAGGAGGACTGGAAATGGGAAAGATTTTTTCCATCGTTAGATACAGTAAGGCTGCTTAGAAGATGGGGCAGGATCCAGTCAGGCCAGCCTGAGCAGTGTTTACACCCACACAGTCCGTGCCTGCGAGAGCAGTGAGCGGTGCAGGGAGGTGGGTGCTTTGGAAGGCACCCATCTGCTCACACTGGAACTCCTGAAGCAGGTTTGGAGATAGTCACCTAGTATCAGTCTTCCCTACTCCAATAAGATGAAGAGCCCAGTGTATTCAGGATTTGCTAAGAAACTGCTTTTGATTTGCTACGCCTGCGACAGCAGAAACAGATCCCAGGTTCACCGAACTCAGACTCGCTTGCGAGAATTAGATTAAAAATACTGTCCGTGCCAATGACCTCAAAATAAGCTTTGTGTTGTGTGAGCTGAGAGGTTATCTTTCCTGTTCCTCTTGTGTATTTTTATTTTCTCTGAGTTGATTTGAAAAGAAAGTCCTTGTCTTGATGACAGAGCTCTTAAATACTGAGAAGCACTGGCCAAACCTGGCTCCAGTTTCTGAGCATTTCACTGTGCAATTCAGAGCCAAAGTCAGAGGGCGGCAGACTTCCCAGGGAAGGGCCACAGGGGCAAGAGATTAGCTGAGTTCCAGCTGCTTCAGAGAAGAGGTTTTGCAGCTCCTTTTTTCCCTGAAACCAGGGAAATCAAGTTATGGAAGCATGTAAGCTGTTAAAAGGTTGTGCTGGATCATATTCTGTTCTATTCAGAAAGAGTCAGTCAGGAGATAAAAAAGGCAAGAAATAAAAAGCATAGTGATATAACACATAGACGTGGGTTACTTGTCTGGAAGCTCTTATTCCCTAGTCTTTATAGCAGTTTGGTCCAATAGAGCTACATCCAGAAAGAAAATATCTCTGGTAGGGTTTGACCCAGGGACACCTTCTTTAAGGCTTCCATCACTCGAGCTGAGCAGCAAGAGAAATTAAATTAATGGGAATTAGCATCTATTTTCAGTGAGAGCTTTTTCCTAGCCTGCAGTGCTGGTCTCCCTCAGGATGCCATCTTACCTCTGATCAATGGAATGGTGTTTATCTATCCAAGGTTTTGCTCAAACACGCAAGTTCAAAACTCCCTCCCATGTGATGGCTGTGAAGGCAACAAGGGAGGGCTTGTGACAGGGAGAGAAGTTGGCCAAATCTCTTTTGGATGCATTTGGGCTTAGCAGTGGCCAAGTCTCACAGTATGCCCAGCAAGTGCCTGGCAGTTTCCTGGAGTGACCTATCCCGAAAATGTCCTGGTACCAGGTGGGTGAGTTTTTTTTCCCACTAGAGAGCAAAGAAGGATATACTGAGTAGGGACTGGTGCCCTCTAATATGGTAGCAGGGTGTGCCTGAGGCATGCTAAGAAACACACTTAGGTCCCCCCAAGAAACACAGTCAAACACTGACAAAGAGTGATTATTCAAGGTGCAGACCATCAACTTCACTACTCTGAGAAATCTGGGATCTTCATTCTAAGTAGTGAGCTGAGTTTGAGCTGCAGCTCTTCCCAGTGAAATTGAGCTTGGTTTTGAGAAAAATCACAGTGAACTGGTAGACACAAATTGGGAACAGAGAAGCATATTTGGACAAGTGTAGTGAAGTGTGGAGTTGTTATCACCCTGAGTTATCACTCTAATGGGATGATAAGAGAAAGTTTATGACCCTCAGGTATTAAAGAAGGAATCAGACAGCTGGACCCACCAGCAGCATCTCCTCTGCAGTAGGCACGGACGTGTTATAATGATGATGGATTGAGTCATTACATGTTTTGAGATTGTTTCATGATATAATATTGCTGCTCATTAAACCAAGCCTAGGTGAAGGAAAGGCACTGGGAAATGGAAAAAAAAAAAAAAGAGCTAGTAATTAGGTCTTGCTAGGTTTGGTAACTGGAATTAGAATGAAACAATTGACTGTTTGGAAATGGATTCTGCAGCAGATGGGTGACAAATTGCAGGACATCCATGTCACCTTTAGCAGCACAGGCAACACTTAAAAACCTATTTAAATTCTAAGAATTATACCTCTATTGATTAGGAATTACAGTCAATTTAGCACTTTCCTTGTAGTAAAGTGGAAATAAGCTGTTAATCTAAGCTGTGGTAAGTGTTATAAACACATCCAATTTGATGGAACTGTTACCGCTGTAAACATATCATTATAATGAAATTTAAGTAGTAGCAAGAACTGTGGTACAAAGTTCTGGCCAGATCTCAGTGATACCAAGATAATAGATAGATGTGCACAAAGTATTGATCTTCCCTGACTAATAGGCTGCTTAATACAGGGAGAAGGACTTACACAGCGAAGAACTGAAGATTAAAATAAAATTAATAGCAAACCTGAAGTGCTGCTTCAGTGCATGCTTGAAATATCACAAGATGTTGGAAAAACTAATTTACAAATTAATATTCCTTTCATATTTGTGAAGTATGAGAATCTAGGGTACTATATCTGGTATTGATACATAGAATATTGTAATGATATAAATTAGACGTAACTATACTGTGAGGGTTCACTTATATTTGAATATAAAGTAAGAATGTAATTGTGTTTAGAGAGAGCAAAAAATATGTTTTTTCTTTCCTTTTTCACTTAACACCATAAATCATGTGTTTATGTCCTTCTATTTTTCCATTTGTAAGTTGGAGCTAATATTGCAGTGACATTTAAAAAGACTGTTCTGAGAAAAGAGTCATAAAAATAACAGAGAATTCAGCTATTGGAGCACTGATTACCATCTTAATTATGTATTTTTTCTCATTACATCTTATGGAAATGCATAGGATGGAAACACTTGCTGTTTATTTTCCATCTGTGAAAGCTATGCCCAGTTCAAATTCAGATTTCTGCCCTGAGGATAACTCTGGGAGAAATGCTTCCAGCCTCTATATCCAGCAAGTGAGAGGTGAGGGGACCCTTACCCAGTTGTAAATAGTGATAAATGCTCTCCCAGGTTTCACAGTGCCGGGTATGACCCAGCTGCAAGTCACTCAGCCACAGCAAGACAATAACTGTGCTCAGAGGAAGCCATCAAAGGCTTCCAAAAGAAACCTGCTCTGAGATGAAAGAGAAAATTATTAGGGTAATCAACTCTGCTAAGAGAAAAGGAAAGCTGTTTCTCTTTGGGAAAATTTCCAGTGCTGAAGAAAAGTGGGGGGAGAAGGCGAGAAGGGAAGATAATAAGGTCTCACACGTTCAATTGATTGTTCACATCTAACAAAAATAGCCCCAGCCTGTTCCCATTGTCCTGCAGCTGCTGGCTTCATCACACTCATTGTGCATTTCCTCGTGGCTGAGCAGTGCAGTTGCCCAGTTTCCTCTCCTTCCTTTCCTAACAAGATCTGGGATGAACTGTAGGAAAGGCCAGCAGCCCTTCAAAACAATGCCTCTCAAGTTTCCCTGGGTCCATCCAGAAACCCAGGCTGCTGTCTTAGAGCAAAGCAAAGCAATATCAGACAAGTCCCAGTGCAGGCACCCAGATGCTATCCTGAATCAGGATCCTATCACTTGCATATTTTTATTTTTTATTTCATTCCTGGGGCACATCTGAATTTATGTGGACTTCAAGCTTGCTCATAAAGTGACAGGAGAAGCTTCCTGCATTCAAGGCCAAAACATCTTTAGAAAAGAATGCGCACGAAGATGTGAACATTGTGTTTAAAAGGTCTCCTTTCCCTCTATGTATTTAACAGACAGTGTTAATTCTCCAAGGAGACATTCCTGCATATGGAAATGGGTTTCAGATATAGAGCAAGATGTGAGAGGTGTTCCTCCTCATTCCTTCAGTGGTCTTGGAGCCATTTAAACTGAGATATTAAATTCACCTGGATGGCCAGATTGGTCACAAACCTGCTCAGCCCTTGTGGAAATTAGCTACAGAAATCCAATTTTCATTCCCAAGAAAGGTATTTTTTACATACAGAAATTAAACATCAAAGTATCATAACTGAATACCACAAGATTGAAAGGTTGAAATAATTTCTACAAATACTTTAGAGTCTATTAAACCCACTTTAGCTGAATTTCTCTCTGCCTTTCATTCTATCCCTAGGAAATTAAGGAACACTTAAGAGACCAGTATTTTGCATCTATACCCTCCTTCCAACATGGATACCAAATGAAAGTTCCTTTTCACACCATGTGACGCTTCTATTTCTTTAAGAAATATTTTCTTCAGTGAGGAGTTCCACTCCAGCAGAAATAACATCAGATGTTTCAGATATAACCAGCTGAGAGAAAGATTTCCTCTTTCACAGAACCATAGAATGGTTTGGGTTGGAAGAGACTTTAAAGACCATTCAGTTTCCATCCCTCTGCCATGGGCAGGAGCATTTCCCACTAGACCAGGCTGCTCAAAGCCCCATCCAACCTGGCTGTGAATGCTTCCAGGGATGGGGCATCCACAGCTTCTGTGGGCAACCTGTGCCAGTGCCTCACTACCTTCATAGCAAAGAATTTCTTCCTAATGTGTAATCTGAACCTACTCTCAGTTTGAATGCATTCCCCCCTTGTTCTATCAGTAAATTCCCTTGTGAGAAATCCTTCCCAAGCTTTCCTGTAGGCCCTCTGAAAGGACACCATAAGGTCACCCCAGACTCTTCTCTTTTTCAGGCTTTCAGTCAGTGCTTTGTTATTACTCTTTACTATTTGTCAATACCTTAAATATTCTGGATTAAATCAACTTGAACAAAATCCTGTGGGTGAAACAGAATTAACTTCTGGTAGTAAGTGCTAGATAAAAGGCCCAGACAGGCTACAGACCAATCTCAAGGCTACTGAAGCTTGGTGAAGCTCCCTGCCCTGATGTTTCATCAAGAAATGGGCCTTCAAGTGCAATTTCTGACACCCAGATGCAGGTGAGCCTTGCACACAGCTGAAGGAAATAAACTATTTGGGAATAATGGCCAAAAGGGAAGAGCACTTGTGAACGTACCCTCAGTGAAAAAATATTTTCTTTCTCCACTCCTCCCTCGGGAATCTGTACACTTCCTGGATGAGGGACTTGTTAGTCCTGGAAATACAGCCAAACAGATAAGATACACTTTGGTTCACCTTATTTGCTGCCAGATCTTCAGTCTCAAAAACACTCAGTGCTCAACAATTCTTAATCCAAATGTCAGCCTTCTCCTCACTCCTCTGCTCAAATATTTTGTATAGCTTGGAGCAAGGAAAACCTTTGTAGGCAATTTCAGAGCTCCTCACAGCTCTATTGCAGACCTTTCCTGCTCACACTCAACCCTTGAAACTTTTATTTAGACTCCTAAACAGAAACCTAATAACACATCAAGCCTTTAAGAAAAACGGAGAGGATGAAGAAATGCTTTTCTGTGTCTCAAATTTAAAAAGAAGGGATGAGATAACGACCAGTCTGTGAATTATCCATGACTGCAGGCAGCACCCCACACAAAGTTCATTCAAGTACCTGAAACCCACAAACGAATCAGGGTCTTAAAATTGCTCACAGGCTCTATTCAAAGCCTCTTCTTAGTGTAATTTGACCTAAATTCTCTAATAGTCAGCAAAAAAAACCCCATTTGACCAGAGAGAACATAACATAAGCTCATTTCAAATGCTGCTACTAATGCTCTGGCATGGATTTTAGCAGCTTTTCTAATACTTTAGTTCAACATCACAGCAATGGAATCATGCTACCTGTATTAAGTTCCTTGAATTTGTATTCCAAAGGAAAGATGAAATTAGGGAAAATAAGAAAAAGCGTTAATTAGATAACAACAGGGAAAGAAAACCAACAAAGCAGTTACTGTATCTACCTCATCAGCTTTATGGTTGTTTCAAATATGCAATACTACATTAAGTTGAACTAAGACCACTAGAGATCAATTAATATTGATTAAATGCGAGAAAAAAGAGAGATGACATTAAATAAATGTCAGGTTGATTCCTACAGCATAAAAAGTGAACTGTGCTGTTTAGGCAAGGCATTTTCTTCTGAGTTTGTCTAAGTCTAGTTAAAGAAGGAAGCAAATTTGTTCAATAAACAATCCCTATTGATCTTGGGAGGTGTAGATATAAGAGCAAAGAACAGGTGTGCAATGGATAGGGACCATGGCTATGTCCTGATGTGCACCGAGAAATACCATCCAGAAAAAGAATCCAGTGTGATCTCCTCCTAATCACTTTTTTCTTGGGTATTTCTTGGACTAAACTAGGCATTTGTTGTCCCTAAAAATCTCGAAATCCTTACAGATATTTTTCATTACTATGGTAACTGTTTAGAGAGGAGCTGGTGATACAATCAGAGGCAACCATCCCTAGACCAACTAAATCAATCATTGTTTTATTAGATTTATTGGCTACTTCATACTCACACACAGAGCTAAAATTGGAAGACAGAGTCTGCTTGCTCCCTGGCCTGAGGGAATTTGCACCTCAAGTTGGATAGGCTGTCTAATGAGAGGAACTGGGCTTTAAATCCCACCAAAACCAGTCGCGTCAACTGCCTAAAAATACCGAGTCCTCCAACAGAGCACAATTTATTTGGTTTTCCTGCTACATCTTTCTCCTCAGGCATGCCAGGGTAAGCCTTGAGAGGACTGTGCTGGAGATGCCCAGCTAACTCTGCCTGAGCTGAGCCAAGAGCTGGAAGCAAGCCTTGTGCAAGGAGAGGTTCACATCTGGGCATGTGCACAGCTGCTGTATTTTAGCACCTTGTGCTTATGCCTCCATCAGGCTTAGGAAACTAAACAGGGAAGCTCCAGAATGAGTTTTGAGGAAGACATCCCTTTTTCATGCTTACAGCTTTGCAATTGCAAAACTCTTTGGAGATCACAAATGTGGCTTTAAAATTTCTTAGGCTGACAGGAGATTTGAATGACACACTTCCAGTATATCCAAAATGCCTTCAAGCAAGAGCCCTTCTTGCTTGAAGCCTCCTTCATATTTTCCAAGACAAGAAAAGCCCTCTCTGCTTTCTGACAGACCCAGGGGGAAAAAGCTGCATGCTCAGGAGAGGCAGGCAGCTGCTCTTGTTATTCACAGTCCTGAGAAGATGCCATGGAAGCAAGAGTGAAAACAGGTATTAAAAACATTTTTTTTCCCCCAGGGATTATTCTGCTCAGTGCTACTGTAATATTTTCAGTCAGAACCAAAACTTGGGTATGCTGACTTCTGATTGTTCACTTCTTACTTTAATTCTCCAATTTGTTCCTTTCCTTGCTCGCATATATGAGAGTTTTAAAATAATGCTGGAAATTTAAACAGGTGTTTATCAGGATGCTTCCTGATATCTTACAGAATACCACCATCCATGGATCAAAGTCTGAGAAACACCTTGAGTAGGATTCCCTACTCTGATATCATATTTATTCATATCAAGATGAGAAGCACTTACCCTGTCCCAGATATCTAGGAGTCATTGAAGGTATTTAGGCTAGTTTTCAATCTAGTTCTACAACCACCACAGAAGAGTTTTCAGCCCCAAAACCAAGCCAGTATCACTTCTGCTGCCCCCAGGAGCATCAGAATGTTCTCAGGTATATTTTGGAAGGAATAAGTATGTCTGACTGGGTAACAGTTTGATGATGTTTTGAAATACTGTAAAAGCATTAGGGAACCCTGCTACTGATACCCTCCTTGCCAGCAGCTACTCATTTTTGCACATCCTATGACAGCTCATAAAATTCCTGCACTTCCATTTTGAGACTGAATTGAGAATTTTCACTACAGACAGGCTGTCTCCCATTCTTCTGCAGGCAGCTAAATAAAGCTAAAACACACGTGTATGTCCTTTTTGAAGATGTACACGACTGTAGTCATACTTTGTATCAACAGAGAGGTTTCACCAGCCAGCTTTCTCTTTGGGTCTGCTGCAGATCCCTGCAATTATCAGTGCCACCTCCTGGTACAGAAACATACTGAGATCCAGCTACTCAGGAATGGTAGGATAAAGAAACACAAAATATCCCAACCCTCTCTTCCTGCTTAATATTTGTTGTTCTCTACAGCCTTTTATAAACAGCTGTGTATCTCACAGGCAATCAAAAAGTGAAATACTTTTGTGGCTATATGTATTGAATGAAAGGGCAGGGGAGATGTCAAAGGCAAGAGGTTACCATGGATTTTCCTTTCCAGGATATCCATAACAAAGCTAAACCCAAAAAATATATGTATACATATGCTTATCAAACCACCTGAAGCTGAACAAGACAAAGCTTGTGAGTTTAAAGTTTTATTCAGAAATGTCTGCGTTTGTTTCAGGACTGAGGAAATAATTCTTGCAGCATTTATGAACCTTGGATACAAAACCTGAGATTTTGACTGAAGATTTGAAACCTGGGGGGATTCCATGTCCCCACATCTTAGGCATAGAATTTCCATTGATTTTTCCAGGCAAATGAAAGTGAGAGAGACAAGAGTACAGGTTAGGACACAGGTGCAGGCAGGAGGCAGCAGAAGAGGACTCTACTTAGGGCTCTGCCAATTTACTTTCTAAAAATGACCAAGATGTGCCTTTTCTTACCACAGCAAGTCAGAGGTTTTCCTTAGCTCCTATCTACTTCAGTAACCTAATCCTCCAGCAAAACACCTTCAGCATTATTCCTCAGTGCCCCCATGGGATGGGTCACACTTTTTACCAGCCTATTTACAAGAAACCAACTCCCAAAAATGCAGGTGAAGGGGAAACAGATATCCAGTGAAAGCAAACATTCCCAAAAGTTGAAGCACAGGATCTATTTTTTCAGCAATACTTCCCATCCCTTTCTCATCTGCCTCACTCAGAGCCTCAGAGCAAGAGAAATTGCAGGCTCAGGTCTCAAAAAGCAGCAGTCCTCTCCCTGTGCCCCCAGTACTAAATACATTTTTGCTGGTGCTGGGGTACCAAAAAGGCCTGGAAGGCAGCAGAGCAGGCAGCCTCTCACTCCAGGAGAGGGCAGTGAAATACGGTTTAACTCGTCCAGGAAAGGGCAAACGCACCATGAACTGCTCAGCAGCACCTGCTTAGTCAACCCAAACGCTGACCTTGGCAGCACAGACACAGGCAAATCCAACAGGAGGAGTCAGGAGTGGGGTTTCACGTGTTGCAAGCTCCCTAAATTGACTTGGGTCACTATTTCCTAGGAAAAAACTTATGCAACCACTTGTTCACTCGCTGTCCACAGAGGAAAAAATGTCATTAGGAGGCAGTGTTTTCTTGTGCTTAGGTTAATAGGTCTCATTTGTTCTGCCAGTGTGGAGGGAGGCAGAACCAATGGAAGAACTTGTAATTCTCTTTTCTAATTAAGATAATGTGCCACACCAGCCCTCAATCATATTTTTGGATGCTGCAGTGTCCATGACACATCTCGGAGAGACCGTAGCTGTGATTAAACATTTTTGATAACCCATAAATATAACATTAGTTGCCTCAGTTAGGTCTCTGATAACATCATTCATTTCAGATCATTCAATTAGTGTAGACAAAAGGGCTCTTTCCAGGAGACATAATGTCATTGTCTCTGGAAAGGAACGTACTTCCCAATCACTGTTTATCACTCTGTAATTACAGTGGTGTAGCAGCCATGCCCTATATTACAAGGAGTCCTTTTTGTGCCCAAGGATCCAACAGTTCTTTGTTTTAATTTATTTTCCTCTTAAATACCTCCTGCTACTTCAGCAATAATTCCCTGTAAATCAATTGTTAGCAGCAGCTAATGACTGGTTGGTTAATTAATCGCTGAAAGCAAATCTGAGGGTGTTTGCCACTCTAACAAACCAGCAGACATTAACTGTGGGGTTATTGCTCATGTACCCTATAATCAAGGACTTCTCACAGCCTATGTATCATTTAAAGAAGGGGCTGCCTGGGTTGCAATAGGTGGTGGCATTAGGGGTGTCTGTGCTCTGCTGGAGAGCTGCATTAAGATGTTTTTAATGCAACAGCCTGCTCTGCTACTCTCTCCAAGGGACAGATTCTCAGATAATCTTTTTTACATAAAATTGTCAATTAATATTTATATAAGCCTGTTTTGCCTCTTATCTTCCACGAAATAAGGTTTGGAGTGATGCTGCCATGGAGAAGGAAGGAGAGCCTAAAGCAGGCAGTAATTGATGTTCACAAAGAGGGTATGTGTAATGGACCAGCTGGCTTATTATGAACTAAAGTTCTGCAGTATCTTCAATGCAGAGGATGGTAATGGGGATTAAATGTTGACATTTTCATGGTGAGCAATGCAAGACCATCAAATCAAACAATTTCTGGCATATAGTCAAAGCAACATTTAAATGGAAACTTGAGAGATAAGAACATTTTTACATATTTTTTTCTGAGTAGAAATGTGCAGCTGTAGGAGAAACTGCATGGCATGAGTTCCCCACACTGACACAAAGCCAGGAGTTCCCAACAGGCACTGTCTGACTTGTCCTAAGGAGAAAAAAAAAAGCAGCAAGGAGCATCCTTGCATGACTGCACAAGCCCTTTTCACCCTGACATTAACTGGTAAATCCAGACAATTTCTACTTGCTGTCCTCCCCACAACCAAAGAGAACAATTGCTCACTGTTTTGTTCACAGCCCCCACCTCTACACTGGACATCTGCTGCCATGTTGCTGTCAGCCTTCCCTTTTCCAAAGTGAACAAACCCAATTCCCTTGGCATCTTTTGACACTTTGTGCTTCTCAGTGCCCTATGTTCTGTCTGATTTACCTGGATTTTTTTTGTCCTTCTCTTCATCTGCAGGGAAAGGGAGCACCTGGTTGCAGTACCCCAGTGAAGAGAGGGAAATAAATATTGGTTGTATCTTGAGGATGATGATCCTGAACCATAACCCAGAACATTTAATTCATTATTCCCTTCAATGCTTAAGTCTTCTACAAATATGCCACTGCCTGGTTATTTTCCCACCTTTCACCCACCCTTATGTATCTACACCTCTCTTTCCCAACCACAGAACTTTGGACTATTCCTGAAGGAATTTAATTTAAATATTTGGGAGTAGTTTCTCCAAGTTGTCAAGATCATTTCAAATTCAGATCCTGACCTCCAAGGACTTCTATCATCTCCTAATTTTGATATCCACAGATTTACTTTGTTTGCTTGTTTTTCAGTTGTCAATATAAAAACTATTTAAAACAACTAAGTATAAGGAAACTGCTGAATGACCTTCTTGAAATATCTTTCCTGACAGTGATGCAGTGATAGCTGTTGCTGAGGAGCTATTTTTCAACAGGCTGTGCACCTAACCCATTGTAATTATATCTATACCATATTCTTTAGTCTGTCATGTATATCAAAAAGCATTACTAAAAATCAAGCACCAGTGCATTTGCTGCTTCCTCTTTATTCATAGACATGCTACTGTGACAAAGAAGGAAATTAGATTGATTTGACATGAAATGTTCTTGACAAGCCTATGTTTTCCTCTATCAGCTGGCTACTTCAAAATTGATTGTTTAATGATTTGTTCCTGAATCTTTCAAGGACTTAACTTAGATTGACAGGTCTGTAATTCCCTGGGTCCTCCTTTTCCCTCTCTTTAAAATATAATACACTGTGTTTGCCCTTCTCTTGTCTGCAGGGACCTCCTCTCTCCTCTGTGAGTTCTTAAAGATAATCACTAATGGCTCAGCAATTGCTTCAGACAGCACCTTTAAGTACTCTGGAGTGAATTTCATCAGGCCCTGCTGACTGGAGTACATTCATCTTACCTAAATATTCTTTAATCTAATCTCCTCCTCTTCCAGTCTGTATTTTTGCCCCCTTGTAAAAAGTAAGTTTAAACAACTGGTTGTATACCCTGCTGACTGATACACTTCATAATTCAAAGCAATTGAACATCTGTCAGTACGTTTTAATTTTTTAATATTTACCAAGCTTTATATTTCCGTTCTCCACATTACAAATTCTAAAAACCCAAACTCATCAACCCCTATTCACTGGATGCTAAACAGACACACCACTCTTAAGGACAGATTCATTGCTGAGGATGGAGCAGAAAGAGGATTCATGACTAAAACATTGTGTTTTATCACGCAGAACTTCAACATTCACTGGCAGACCTATGCTGATTGCAACAACAGGTTCCCGTTTCTGCCCAAGCTCTTCCTAAAATATAACTGGCACCTTCATATCTGAGAGTGCACCTGCAGTGTGCATGAGCCAAGCACTGTCCTTTGAATTGGTGAAACTGCTAGGGCTGTTGTTGTCTAGATGTGTTCTAAATTACAAATATTAAGGCCACGTGTTGTTTGGGGTTTTTTATATTAAACTTGAAAATCTGCCAAAAGTCATGGTGGGTTTCCCATATAAGTACCACATGGTGTCTACTTCCTGTGCTCTATCAGACACCTGATGCTACAGTACCCAGTGGGAAAATAATTCAGGTTTCCACCTGTGATAGCCATGCAGAACAGTCTTTATTGCTGTCTTTAATAAAATCTTTTGCCCATCTCTCCCCTCAGTAGTTCACTATTATTACAGACCTGAGTGACAGTTTTTGCATACCAAGGCTCTCTCTAAAGCAGGGCATTTGTACTGTCAACACTCTCAGGTTTGTTTTTACTAGCAAAGGCTTTCTGCTAAAATAATAGATATTTCATAGGAGAAATTAACTTCTTAGAGGTCTGTAGGCTTAGGTCCCATCCCATTCCTTACAAGTCAAGATGATTGCAAAAAGTCAGCTTTTAAATGAAAAGCACTGGGCTCAAGTGAGTTTGCTGACACGCCAGTCATCAAAGGAGGAGGAGGAGGAGAAAACTGAAGGCATTCTCTTAACCTCTCCACATGGCTGAGTCTTGCAAAGCACTTTTTCTATTTGACCCAGCAAAGCTTGGATGACCAGACAGCTCCTTTTTTTTTTCTTCCTTTTTTTTCTTTTGTGTCTTGAAATCCTGATCAAACTCTCATTTGAGGATTTGCCCGCAGTGACCCCGATCCTTGAGACTCATCTGCAAACATCCTTTTTACCTGTGCTGGTGAAGAGTACATGAGGGTACCAGCTGGGAGAGGGTACAGGGTTGCACACTTCCTTGTTTTCTCTGTGTCCAGAGGAATACAAGAGATTTGTCCTGAAGCACTTCTATTTCTTAGTTTTACCTTAGTGTGGTTTAGAGTTTAAACTCAAGGTTCAGCTATGCCAAAGTCTGAATTTTAATGTATCACTACCAGCAGCTGCTGTGTGTTTCCAAAACAAGGCAGCCATAAAAATCCAGGATAAATGTTGTGATTGCTCAGCATAAGCATGTTCATTTGATGGGGTTTGTCTCTGGGAATGCATATTTGGAAGAAATAGGTAAACCAAAAACTTAATCCTGCTTCCACAAAGCTTTTCCTTTACAGAAAGAATGACACTGACATTTGAGGTAAGACCTGGTTTGACAATTTTCTATCAAAACTTTTTCATCAAAAAAAAAAAAGCATTACAAGTCAAAACTGACCCTTTTTGCAGTAACATTGGTTTTGGTAAAACTCACTGGCAATGCTGCTCAAGTCTAGAACAGAAATTCCATGACATTCAAGAGGGGGAGAGGCAAACCACAGAGGTGGCAATTGCCAGCTGGAAGGGCACTCACCCAAGACACAGGATACTCTCCCACTTGCACTCCAAATTATCCACATCCTATATGAATACTATCCTGGTGTTCTGTCATCAGGCCTAACTTCAGACAGAAGATTTTACAAACCCCCACAAACAGAGCAGTTCACTGCCTCTTAAATAAAAATAGATTTGAAATTCTCATCTCTGGGATACTGTCCTATGGAAAACAACTTTTGAGCCATATTTGAAGGAAATAACTGCCAGATACAACTTTCCCATAATGCTTCAGACTTCCTTTCTCATTTCCTTTTTGGAAACAGCGCTGTTGGGTTCCTCAGCTGGGACAGCTGGCTGGAGTCTGTTCTCTGCTACTTGTGTGGAACGAGCATCATGTTCATCTCTATTTTCTGAGTTTGGAAAAATCATATAAAGGGAGTAATCTTCTTCTCATGAATCTTCTATACCTTATCTGATATAAAAACATAAATGCTGCTTAAATGGTCCTTTTCTCTGAGCTTTACTGATATCTTCCTTTCTTAACCCATCCTCATTCTTTCCACTATTTTTTCAGATATTTTATTTTGAAGGACCCTTAGCACTCTAAAAATGTTCAGTTTTTTAGATTGAAGAATCTCTCCAACCTGCACTCAGGTTATTATCCTGAATTTTGCATTTTTATAATATATTTGCATTTCATGCCTAATTTTAAACTCCTACTTGTAATTTTGATTTTTGTTATAAAATCTCCTTCATAACTCCTGGAGTGAGAAGACAATAAGCAAAACAGTCTCCACTGCCATCTGCCTCAAAGTTCAGTAACTCAGCAGGCCAGATTCAGCAGCAAGCTTCAAGTTCTGAATTTTCCAGTTCTTCAAGCACTGGAGGAGCCAAGACTATAAATAAGTTTAAGAATCACTTGATAATGACCTATCAGAGATTGGCAGGTTGTTGGTTGACAGGTTGGCCTTAAGCAAATGTTGAGTCAGTTTAGACGCATTCATGAACTTTTTGCTTTGTCTAGAATATCACTAAACCTTTGAATCAAGGTTTTCACAGTAAGTACCAGTAACAAAATAAAATAAACCTCATCAGAATGAGGAACCTCTCCCTGTTTATTCTTCAGAGAGCAACAAAATTTTTGGGAAATTAGTTGTCCATGGGGCTTTTCTCCCCACTGAAGACTCCCTAGACAGGCCCCTTATCTTCTCTGCATGAATTTGCTCATCAGCAGGAGAAGGTAAAACTTGACTGCACTCATTGTCTTGAGTAAACAGCACTGCTTTAGTGATTTTTAATGCTACACTTCTGGTCCTTAGGAATGGTAAATTTTCCACTAGAATAAATTCCCTAATACTGCATGAAGGATTCAGAACTTCCCACTGAGCAGCTCAAGAAAAGATTGCTTAAAAGGATGGGATTCACTGTTATCTTTACTGGGAGGAAAAAAATATAGCTCTTGGATCCAGCTGCTGTCCACAGCATCTAATTATTTGTTTCCACTTCACAAAAGAAAAAAAAAAAAAAAGAAAGAAAAAAAACAGTAAAAAGAAAATTAGCTACATTGATTGCTGGCTGGGGTTTCATTTTGGGCTTCCCCTGTGACTGCAGCATCAGCAGGAATGGTTACTTAGTCATGAATGTGCTGCACAACAAGAAATCAGATTGCTCCATGTGAGAAGCATGGCTTTCTTCTGGTCTCTCAGTTGTGTGTGGAAGAAATCCAACTCCCCTTAATCACAGCCTGCCACCACAGAGGACACATAACTCACTGCTACAACCTTTATTATATGGTTCCACAGAATAAAAAGAGCCTGTAGATCTTGGCTGTGAGGTATTGGAAATTAGTATTATCCAAAACAAAATTCTAGCAGATCAACTTAATACTGCTTTTTAAGATTTTTTTTTTGAAACCAGGACATTTTTAGCTGTATCTTGATAAAAATCCACCTCTATCTATAATGGGTTCCTGATTATTAAATCTTTATTAAATTATGATCACATATTTGAACTGCAATTATGCTTAGCTTGCCCTTGTGCCAGAAGCCCTACAATAGAGGGATAGGGCCCTTTCTCAAATAGTAATTACACAAAAACATAATTTAAAAATACAGTATAATAAGTCATTGGCGGGAAAAGAACTATTCTGGGTCAAGCCAGAAGAAAACATTAGAACAGGTCAGAAAGCCAAAGTTACTTTGTACCCTGATCCCTGTTTTCAGCTAGAAAATGGCACTAAAAAAATCTCTACTCACTTAAAGGTTACCTCCCCAAAAGTGAGTTTGCTATTATTTGCAGCAAACATATTTCACTTAGCCACTGATACAGAAAAACAGTGATTGTTAGAACCTATTGTCCCAAACTAATCATCAGTGATTACAGTGTGCCTGGGCAAAAATCTCAAATCAGATTTGTTTCTATGCCACAAACATGAAATTTCAGTCAGTGCTAACCCTACAGCAAATGAAAAATTTAATTTGCATTTTCCTTTCTACAAAACCAAAACTCTTCTTTTGTAAATGTTGGACTGTGGAAGAGCTACATTTCAATGTGAAATTCCTAATGAACAGTATTTACAAGCATATACAGGACTGCAATGAGCCTAACAGGGGCTACTCAGCTATTAAAATATACAGAAACAGATTAACAATTTTTCATAATCATAGCAGCAATATCAAGTGCAAGATGGCAAACTGCAGAGTGAGGTGGCACTGGCTCCTAGTCCCTTACACAGCCCCTCCAATAAAGATTTTTTTTTTTTTTGGCCATTCCCTTGAAATACTCATGCTCCTTAAACCCTCCCTGATATCTTCAGTGCCATCCCACTCCCTGGTTCCTCTTACAAAAGACCTCACAGCCAGCATGCTGAGGATAAATAACACCATCATCTTTTCTGAGGTAGCCTCTACCCTGCAGTGTGAAGCAGTAATTTTCCACTTTACGAGCTGCACACCGTGCATTGCCTACAGCAGCTTGTTTAAACACCCTGTCCCTTGGAAGAGAGATGCTCAGAGGGTAACTCCTTGTGCTGCACCACCAGTCCCTCCTCCTCCTCCCTCCTTGCTTGGCTGAGAGGAGCCAAGGGACCCCCAGAGCAAAACAGGAGGCTGCAGTACAGGCACAGCACCACTGTGCCTCAGCACCACATTAACCTCCAAACTGAAAGGAAAATAACCACAAGTAGCACAGCACATCTTAATTTTCACTGCTGGTAGTGACAGTTTTACTCAATTTTAGTCAGCTATCAAGTAATCAGAATGAATTAAGCAGCAAAGGAAGGGCTGTGCCAGGATCCAATAAAGCAGTGAGCACTGGAGTGCTTCAGGGAGTCACTGCACATCTCCCCCTTATCATCATCCCCTCGGGTTCCCCATCACTGCCCTCAGGCAGCATCTCTGAGCAGCTCCAGAACACCAGGAAAGCAGCACCTCCTGCCACTCCTATCACCAGCTTTCAGAACCAGCTGTCAGTCCAGCTTGCCTCCGTGGGATGGCTCCACACACACGCCTGTCTTTATCTGCCTTGAAGAGCCTAATAAGAAGGCTTGAAATTGCTATTAACCCCCAGCAAGCCCCACTCACATCTTTAACTGAGAGCAGTGCTTGCCTGGTCAGCACTCACCATCCCTCCTGTGCTCCACCAGCTGAGACAGACATGGTGGCTTGAAAAGTTTCATTGGAAGGCCAAAGGTGATTTCTCCTTTAGATATCCCAAGGAAAGGAGTAGCCTTGGAGACACTTCACTCCATGTTTGCACTTCTCTAAATATTATATCTGCTTTGGTCTCAGAGGTCATCTCAGTTGCAACCTTCCCATTGTAGGGATTGGATATTGTTGGCCCTAGTAAGGAGGGTATTTTTATTATCTCCCTGGGGTCAGAGATCCACTTTCAATCCCCAGTTCTGTGTTTTGCACACCGAGCAAGACACAAGGGTATTACAAATACAAACTTCCAAGGATGTCTTTAGGGCACAAATTAGAACGACTCTGGTGAAATCTCTGACTTCAGCTGTGTTTTACTACTGCCATTAAGCTGTCACACAGGGGCTGTAACCTGCAGTGATTCCACACATAACTGCACACACAAGGCAAATGGTTAATGGCTCCTTCCTAAATCCTGATGGTCCAGCAGTAAGGAGGCTATGGACACAGCCTCTGTGAATTTAGTCAAGCACACACCACCTCTTTACAACACTAATAAATAACTATTA
The DNA here is from genome assembly GCA_013396995.1 of Dicaeum eximium. Taxonomy (NCBI): domain Eukaryota; kingdom Metazoa; phylum Chordata; class Aves; order Passeriformes; family Dicaeidae; genus Dicaeum; species Dicaeum eximium. The sequence continues at coordinate 681,673 of VWZP01003306.1, read as the reverse complement.
CCCTTTGGGATAGGACTGAAGGCACACAATGGAAAAATGTCTTGGCAGGCTAGAAAAGGACATCTAAAGAAATCTGAATTTTGGATCAAGGTGGTCATTCCTCGTGGCTGTGCTACCTTCGCCGATGCAGGGTGATCCCAGCCCACATCAACTCTGGTTAGAAAATAGATTTAGCCAGATAATGGTCAAATTTATACTGAAAGGGATGGAAAACACTTCTTCTGTTGCATGAAGAACATGCAAACAGCCTTTAATTATGGAACATTACAAAACTACACTGATCCAAGACCCTAATTATTTTTTTTTCTCCAACAGTTATTTGCCTCCTCCTACGTGAAACACCCCCACCTCTCGGCAGCTCCTACTTCAAACTCTTTGCAACATCTCAAGAAATTCAAATGCCTGCTCTTAGAGGAAAATAGTTTCTAATTAAACACAGAGCGTGGGTGTGAATGAAGTTGGGCCCACTCCTTGCCTTGCTGAAGTCAACAGAAAAATGCCTTTCTTTTTTACCACGAGCATCAGCAAAGACAGGGGTGATGGGTCATTGCTCCCAGGCAGTCTTGAGGAAACACAGGGTCACTGGTACTGACAATTAACATGGCTTTTCCTTAGGTTTGGTAAAAGAGCCTGAAGTTTCCTAAATTTCAGACTTAGGGAGCAGTCTTGGCTGGAAACGTGTACACTAGAGATTGGTGTGTGCCCAATGGGCAACAGCAAGCCAAGAAGATGGAGTGCTCATGTAAACATTAGCTACTTATGGGTCCACTCCAGGTGTGAACATCAGAGAAGATCATCTTACAAACCTTCCTCTGCACCACATCACAGCATGATTTTGTGAGTTTTGAACCAAAATCAAGAATTTGGGAAATGTTACTCCTCCTTTTCATGGCAAAATAACATATTTTGCAGACTCAAAATCTACTAACGTAATTTTCAAATATATTCTTTCATTGATCTGAGGTCTAGGTTTAAAAGAAAATATTCTAGCTCATAATTTATCTCTTTCTACTATAATTCATCCACAAAACCATCTCAAAAGTAAAAGAAAGTTTTGGATGTGCAGACAAACACAAGTTTTGCCAGCATCACAACACAATACAGAAAGACAAAGGCAGACCATGGTTTCTATTAACCTAGGTGGCAATCATATCAGGCCAGAGTAGCTGTAGATGGTGTTCAAGCTCCTGATGATTTGGTCTCCACTTCCTCAGTTCCTCCCTAATCCTCCTCCTCACTTAGGCAGCTCTCTGCTGCTCGAGCAGCACAACAGCATTTTGACCAGTGTGTTTGTGGCTTACATTTGGCAGTGACTCCACAGAAAACACCCACTTGGAAAACTAGAGGGGAAGAGATAAGAAGCTGAAAGTTTTTCCTGACACCAGTAGGACCCCCATAGTTTGTTTGAGATAATTTAGCTTACAACAGCACAATGGATCCTGGCAATGTTAGAAGAGAGGTTCTGCCTCTACTCCAGAGAATGCTCCTGCACTGTGTGCAAGAAAAGCTGAGTGTGCTGATGGATTATAGCACCTCATATTCCATTTAAATTCTCAGTTATGAACACTCCAGTTATTTTTGCAACAGTGGCTGGTAAAGTTAGGGCCTGTGTGAAGTAGGAAGAAATGAGAAATTGATTTTATTTCAGTAACACAAAATTACATTTTCCTTGTAGAGGTACTCGGACTCTGAGGAAAAAAAAAAATCAGTAGCTGATCTCCAGAGGTCCATCCAGCCCTATATGCTCATCAAAGTTCATATTCCTGCAGCTAACAATATATTTTCCTTCAGAGCTTAGCTTGTCTGGAGATGGGAAGAAGAGATCTGTTTTTTTCATTTTGATGAGGCTAGCACTTTTCAAAGTTCACCTATGCATAATCTTGGCAGGGAGACGTGCATCTAGCTGATTTAGAAGACACATTTGTGTCAAAATCCATCTCTCCTGATTTTCACTCAAGTGGTTCAATATGCTATGGTACTTCACAAGATTGAAATAAATGAATTTCATATGCATTTATCTCCCCCAGCTCCCACCTTCCCTACAACTACATTACCCCATCTCTCATCTCCCCCAGCTCCCACCTTCCCTATAATGACATTTCCATTCTTTTTTAGCAGAAATACCTGAGGCTGCTTTTGTTTTTCTTAACATCAGATTCAAACTCAGGGTGATTTGAAGACTTCTCTCTTGGACTTGTTTGCCCACAAGTCATAGCTCATCAGCATGGCAGCATCTCTTCCCCTGCATAAGAGTAGCTCCAGGGTTTTTCAGGTGCTGAGTTTCCCAGCAGAAGAGAGCAGTGCCAAGACAATCTTCTCTTGCATTGATTATACTTCCCCCCAAAATGTAAACATGTCACAACACTTGCTCTGATTTAAGGCTCAGATTGGCTTTTGGGGGGAAAAAAAAGGAAAAAAAATTCCCTTGTCTGTAACAGACACCATGTCAAGGTTTTTGAATTTTCACAAAATATATTGACACCCTCTAAAAAATCCTGCAAAAGACTAATCACCTTCAGGAATACCCTGAAATTGTGGCTCCAGCTGTTTTAACTTCCTACTCAGCCTCTTGGAGGAGAGATTAAAGCCCAAGTCTGAAAGATTTACATGCAAGGCTTAAAGCTATTCCCACCCTCAGCTGCATCCCAGCAATCATTATTTTTCCTGCAGGGAAGGCAGGAAAAGGCAGGAGATGCAGCTGTGTGACCACCCTCTAGCCACCCTGGTTCACAGTCTTACTGTGATGCAGAGCAGTGATCAGCGGTTTCCCACTGTATTTTCAGTGCCTGGAACATCAGAACATTTTCTTCCCCCACCCCTGGGAGAGGAGCACAGTAGGGGCAGAGAAACAGAAGGTGCTGAAGGCAAATCTGCAACAGGTTCTGGTAAAACCTCGGGTGGAAAGCACAAGCCCTGAACTGCAGGTTCTTATTCTACTGAGCACAGAAACCCTTCTCCTTTCTGACCCCTGTGCAGCACGAGGGGACCTCCAGAAGGGCTGAGTGCTGGGGACAAAGCATCCTCCTCCCTCAGGTTCTCAGCTGCCACCAGTGTGGTTGTCAGTGAACTGGGCCCCATTACCCATGCTCAGGTGGCATTGCACACTGAGTGCTTAAACAACACAGTATGTAATTTTAATGACTTTCATACTTCTTATTAGAGTAAGCTGAAGGATACAAGTGGAATACATGAAAATTTTTTACCTGAATAATGCTTTTCTGTGTGAAGGGGTGAACCTTTACATACAGCACAAAAATGCTATAATGATATAGAAAGGGACAAAGATACTGATAGCAAAGGACAAAAATTTTTCTATGTTAACGGAACAGCATTATTCCTCAGACTTATTTAATACTGAACCAGTTCCATCTTGCTTAAAGACTCCCCCAATACTATATTTCTGTATCATGATAGGAGAGATTTGCTGTGCCCCTGGGATCGTAGCTGGACTCCTACAGATGTCACGCAGGAAAGCAGAATAATGAGTGTAATGTGAAGAGCAAGAGAGAGAAAAAGAACAGAGGATTCTCCAATCCTTGCTATTTTTTTAAAACCTAAATTTGAATTTTACTTATGTAAAAGCACAGAACAGATCTTGTTTCATCTTGGATTTCTGTGACCTTGTCACAGCAGAATGCCTGGCTTTGTCTATTTGCTGTGTTCCATCAGCAAAGGACATAACAAGTATCAGAAATCCTAGGGGATTGAACTTGGGGGTCTGGAGGTTGAAATAGAATAATCTTGCCAGTTCAAGAATTTCAAATAATAACCAGAGCTGCTGAATTCTTATTAAGCTTAAACTTGCCACGCTAACACCAGCCTTGTAGGGTTACAGGGGCACTGCATGGAAAACAGCTCCCCATCCCATTCCCCATATGTCTGAGCTGCTCCCAGCCCGAGATACAATCTGTCAGGATGATCTGAGAGGAGACATTTGCCCTGAGCACAAAAGATATTACTTTGTCCTTCAGTAGAAGAAAATTCTTTCCTTTCTGGAGACAGTTGCATTTCCTCAAAAAATGTGGAGATCTGGGGTTGGGATGTTTCAGAGCCTGGGTAACACAGATCTCCCATGCCATAGCATCCAGGCCCCCTGGGGGGTTTTGAAGAGTACAGGCTTTCTGTCAGTGCTAGACCATAAAAAAAGCACACAATGCATTTCTGAAACACGTGAGGTTTTTTTGGCCCTGCAGTGAATTTAATGTGGAGGGCCTAGGGAAAGGAAAAAATTGACTAAATGGGGGAAGCTTGTCAGCTGTGAGAGTTCTACCTGCTGATGCTTGAGTGACCCTCAGATAAGCTGGATTTCCTGAAAGAAAAGAAGGGCATGGAGGCCATAAGGAACCATCAGAGGAACAGGGGCTAGTCCCTGTTTGTGCTCCAGTATCCCAAGAAAACACAAGGACATCTTTCACCAGAATGCAGTACTATGTCTAGTTATTTCTCATTCTAGCAAAAGTTTTGGCATGTGAGTAAAATGATTGATGACATACAGTGCTCAAAATTTTGGTCCGATAAAAAAAGTCAAAATGATACAATGGTGATTTGAGCTAAAGTAGCATAAAACAGAGACAACTCACGCTCGTTGTCCTTTACACAGAGCACCTTTTTCACTGCCCTGATTTTTCCAGAGGATGCAGCACACATGTACGCCTTGTCACACACACATGTCCTTGTCATTATACCCCCCTTGCCAAGGGTCAGCTTTGTAAGACCATTTTCACTGTTCCATGTAGCTGTCCAGTGCAAAACTGCTGTATCACATATGGTCCTCCACTTAAGCCTTCTGGGACTAAAGTTATTCATAGGTTTTCCACTGAAGTGATAGAGAGGAATGAAATTCAATTCTGGCATAGGGTCTCTTTTGGCATTAGTCCTTCCCAGTTGGTAACTTCCTGCTCTCACTTCTCCCCTCTCTACGGGGAAAAATAGCCCAAATAATCTACACAGAAGTTTAGCTGTTGAGTGAAATTTCACAGCTTTTTATGGGTTTCACAGAATGACTCAAAGAGCCTATTAATTTGCTTTTCAGATTTTTTAGGTTGAAAAAAGAAATGTCTAGCAAGTCCTAAAATCCTTCTACAGAGCCTGGCTGGTTATGTTCCTCTTGGAGGCAAGTCTTTTTGTTCCTGTCCTCGTCTGGAAACCCACCACCTCCACCATCTTAATTTAGATTTTACTTCTAACAGAGCAATATGAGTTGCACCACAACTTCCTCAAGGGACTGCATGCTGCTCTTGCTTCAAGCTCAGGACCAGCACAGCTTTATTTTAACTTAGACTCCCCTGTCAACCCTAGACTAAGAAAATGCAGAAGGTCCATCCAGTCCTGGAATTAACTTAATTTTACTTTGGTGAGAGAAGGCCGGGGGAAAAAACCAGTCTGTGAGTCTCTGAAAAATGCTGACTAAATGCAACTTGACAACAAATCATCATGGAGCATCTCTTGCCAAACATGATCTGGTACTTGCAACTTCTACTGAATTTCATTCCTATTGTAGCTGAACTTGGGGGAAGAGACAGGGGAAGGATATTAATATATTAGGGGCTGAGAGAGAGAGCTGTTTTTCAAGTGAGACAGGAGCAATGAGTGTTTCAAACCCCTCATACTTCAGTGAAATCCAATTTTCTGTCACAAATGTCGCACTGAAGAAAGAATGCACTTGGAAGTCAGAACCTGGGATGCTAAGCAGCATCTATAAAATGCCTAGGAGATGAATGCTTTCTGTGCCCCTGTTGCTTGCAAATGTACCCTTCAGTCTGCAGCAGGAGCAAACATTAGCCAGTGGTGCAAGGCTTTGTACTCAGAGGGCTTTGCAGAGAATCCAAATTGCAGCTTATAGTTCCCTGCAAAGGCTGAAGAAAATGACTGTGAATTCCCATGCTCAGGAGTAATGTGTGCCTTTAAACATTTCATAAAAGTAGGGATCTCTGCTGAGACAACAGCTCATGAAGGCAGGCTCAGCTTTCAACTGATATGGGCTCTGTCCAACAAATTTCTGTGTTTAATCCTTGGAGAGTCCCCTGTGTCATGCCTGCTGGCAAGCTCCAGTTGGCTGTGAGTGAGACCCAAAGGGTAGATGGAAGGAATCCATGTGATGGGTTACAAGCGTAGATTGTTTGGAATGGGATGGCAATCTGTAATCTTCTGACCAAATTTGTCCTGCCAAAGATCATGATAATAATAACAGCCCTCTTTAAGGAGAAAGGCAAATCCCAACACTGAGATTGGTGGGATCTCTAAATTCTTTGCAGCTTAATCACTGCAAGGCAGTCAACCATGAGGTTAGTTCTTAAGGGATATGTGACAAACGTGCTGGCCTTGAAGTACAGCAAACCTACAGCTATTTATTATTTCCTGGCTGTTCTGCAGGCAAGAGACCATGGTGGCAGCAGCAAGATGCTGCTGTCCCTGCTCCTCAAATCCAACACCCTGAAAGCATTTAATGGAAAGACTCTCACTGCACCCCCCCTCCCCCATCACTGAGGGCAGTTCCTTCAGTCAGAGCCTTCTTGAACTCAAATATTTCATTAGCTTTGGCTGAATTGGATATAGCTAAGCCCTCAGACTGTGTCCAGAAGAAGTAATATGTGTCTTACCTCCTGCCCAATTCACCACTATAAACAAATTAGAGATACAATTTAAGCATGTCATAAACATCTCCTGGCTTAAATTTATGCATTAGTCTTAATAGTATTGCATTCAGAATAAACTTCCAAGTGAGATAAACACAGTTAGAAAATAAGGGTTTTGCTCTCCTGGAAACAAAATATATTCTATTGTCACTACTAAATAATGAGAACATTAGTTCAAAACATCAGGAAACATTTCATATGACTAGGAGAAGGATTTAGTAAAAAAGAGTATGTAATAGCAATTCTTTTCTATCCAGGGAAGAACCACCTGGGTGAAGCCATGCCACACCAGACCCAGCATGTGGCCCTAGCTGTCACTTCTGCTTTTCCATCCTAGGAACAGGAGCCATGGACAAGCACAAAAGCCTGTTTCTTAAAATAGGGTCGGTGACCTGAATGCAGGAGCTGCTGGAGCTTGAAGCTTTGTTTTATTAATCAGTTTTCATGCATTTACTTGAGGATTAACATAGGCTGCCAGCTTTATCAGCATTCATTTAGTACCTTGAGGTATTGAGGACAGAGCTGTCTGCTGCTCATACACTGTCAGCACACCACCCCTGCTCCCCTCCTGCTCAAGATTAGGACAAAGTGAGCACTTCAGATACACGCTGCTTGCTGCAGCTCTGCACTGGGACACAGCAGAGGGGAAAGGGAGCATGCCAGAGCAGCACTTGCAGGTTATTTTGCAGCCAGAGGATGGCTGGGGCTGTGAGGCTGAACGAGCAGCCAGCCCTGTGTGCTGCTGTTCTCCCAGAGCAAATCCAACACCTCCACAAGACAGCACAGCTTCCCAACAGCACAGAGGCCCTCAGAGCTCACTGCCTGAAGCATCTTTAAAACACAACACTAAAAAGAATAGGACATGAGATATGACCTCTAGACTGTGGTACAGAGGCTCAGCAGGCACCCCTGCAGCTCACCCCCCTTCTGGCTGCCTAAACACCTCTTGCCAAAGCCAGCCTGGAGGGGCACTCAGTCACCTTCTATCCCACCTGTACTTTCAGTGGATCTTCTGCCATGGCAAAGGTTTCTGTGCTGCAGCAATCCACATGGACACCAGGAACCACCTTGGGGGTTGAAGGTACTGTGGCACAGGTTGCTTACAGCCTCAACTCAACAGCTGTAGCTGTAACAACACAGCAATTAACGCCTCCCTAGCTGAGCAATTAATTGTTCTCTGCTTCAGATGGACACCTGGACACAGATGTGCTAGAAGAGCTGAACATCTTCATTTTCTAAATCCAAGGGCCCTGAGTCAAGGACCACCACCCACACTGGCAAACATCTTCTCCTGACTGAATCCAGGCATCAAGTCAGGTGTTAGTAAAGAGCCTGTAACAAACAGGTGTCTTAATCTAGTCTTAATCTAAAGCACCTGTCTGGCATGGACCAGATACAGTCTGGAGTCTTCAAGGAGAAGGACTGGGAACTGTGATCAGATCAGAGGGACACTTTAGGCTCTGGGAGCAACTGAGCATCCACAGAGGTCTCTTCTTGGCAGAGCATATGGTAGACCTGGAAGAGCAACTGTACTCATGTGTTTGTCTACAGTACACTTATCATTTCCTCTGGGATGAAATTATGAGATGAGAACAAATTAAATTCAGAGGTAGGTGCAGCAACTGCACAGCAACATTGACACCCTACCATAAAACAAAAGACACAAATCTCTAGAAAGTCACACCAAGAGGACGTAATGAAATAGCAGCTATGGTTTGTCCAAACCAAGTTTCTTTAGACCCAAGCCTTACTTGATCCAAGATGTCATTTTGCCAACGCTGAAGAAAAGAATGAAGGGCTGCCTTGGGTGAGGCATGTTTCTTGGCTGAAAACCACAGTCCAAAACCCACCAGTTTTACCTCAGGCATTTGCATAATTTGGGATCTCTCCTTCAACAGCTGTGCTCCCCACTGATCACTGCCAGATGCTGCAGCCCTCCCAGATCAGTAGCCTCTCACCATATCTCAGTTACAATCAGCTGCATCTCTTTTCTCTGTTCCTTTGGATGGAAAAAGGTTTGAGAGAACCTACCTGATCCCACACACTGTCATGTTGCAGGTGGCAGTCACAGCGTGTGAGGGACAGCAACTTCAGCTAGCNAAAAAAAAAAAAGAAGATATAAAGTTATAAACCAGGAAATATTTTCCCAGGGTGAGGTACCTTCTTGGCTGGTCACACCCAGGGCCAGCATATTTGGGCTGTCTCCTTCTTAGGAGCTTTATTTGAGATGGTGTCATGCATGTGTTCCATTTGTAGATTACAGCATGTGTCAGTCAGAGAAATTACTTCTGGGCTCATGATTGTGACTTTGTGCTGATCATACAGATGAGGGGAAAATCTACTGATTTACTGTTTGGGTCTAAGACAAAAGCTCCCTTGAAAAAGTAGATTGAGACCTGTGGAAAGAGTACCTTATGCAGTCAGGGCTGGTTAGCCTGCTCCCTTGCAGGAGGGGACTGCTACCAAAAGGAACGAACCAGCAGGTATTTACCAGTGTTCTGTACAGGCAGGTGGGAAGGTAGACATCTGCCTTCATCAGTGCCTGAACAACAAAATGAGGAGTCACACAAAGACACTGAAGTTCTCCAGGAGCAACTGCTGTGGAGATGTACAGAGCACTAAGGCACAAACCCTCTGACCACCTAAGGAAGCTGGTTGTGGTACTGAAAAACAGCTGGCCAACAAACCAGGTGCTGCACGGGGCTGGGACCCAAGTTAATACAGTTTCTGAACTGCAGTTGGCTCCACTTTCATTGGCTCAGGACACAGGTGCCTGTGTGCCCACCCCCAGCCACACCACCATGCCCTGGGACAGTCACCACCGACTAGAGCAGTGAGAATGGCTGATGCTCAGCAGCAAATAAAGCCTTCTCAGGGACAAGCTTCCCATTAATCGTTTCTTTGAAACAATCAATCAATCCCCCCTTCTGTCTAGGAGGGCTGCCATGAGATCCAGCCAGAGAGTAAGATGATTGCTCTCATGGCACCTTGTGTGACTCACCAGAGAGAAAGGAGCACAGCAGTACAGGGAGGATAATTACTCTTTTGTGAGTCGGTGCCCGGTTTCTGTGTATTTAAGTGTTGTTTAAGTGTCTAGTTCTTGGCCATTGTATTCAATCTTATTTTTATTAGGGTCTTAAAATTTTTACAGCATGGAGAATTTGTGCCTCAATGGGAGCTTTCAGAATACAGTGAAAAATACAGCCATAAAAGACAGAAGTACAGGTTGCTCCCTGGCATTTACCTATATTGCTCTTCTCTTGCCTCATTAATTTTATAAGCATCCAAGTTTGCTAGAAATCATTGTAATTTATACTAAATCAGTAAAGCCAGCGAGCTAAAATGCAAACATGCCAAAGCCACCCTTCCACCATGCACATTGCTGCAGAGAGAAAACTGGTTGCTTGAGGGAGGGACAGCTGTCAAGGCCACCACAGCTGTGCTATTTCCCTGACAAACATCTCACTGGACATGTACCAGGAGGGGAGCTGTGGGTAGGGACATGACTACAAAACTCCTGTGGGCAGGAGCACCACCACACGGAGTGGGGGATGTTGGCCAACCCATGGATCCAGGTGTGCATGTCCTGTCTCAGGTGCACTTTCTTCTTCCTGTAGTTTTCCCCTCCCTAACTTGTTCAAGTGGTTCAAGTCTGAGGAAAGAAAAAGGCCAGCCTGTTTTGCTTTGTGGGCTATATTTCTGTGGGATGCTGCTCCTTAAAGAGCACAGCTGCATTGCTGCCAGGCAAACACACCCATCCACCAGGGCTCAAGTTTGTTCTCTATGGGTGGCCAGACTATATTCTCTAAAAAACATCCAAAAAACACCCTAACCTCACAAAAAATTACTAACAGGCATGTAAGCACTTCCACATTCTCTGCTTGCTTGTTCTGCATAAGCAGCAGAATTTTATTTTTCTCTCTGCCATAAGCGTTTTTAACCAGCTGTATATCATTTGTGTTTTAAAAGACATTGCACAGAAAAAAAAAAGAGGGTGCAAAGAAACTTTACTTTTTATTGATAGAGAAATACATTATCAGGGTGGTTCACAGGGCTAGTCCCCCCAGTCTACCCAGAAGGAGATTTCAAGACTTTGCAGATTTGTTTTCATATTTCCTTTGACCAAATAGGTCACTAAAATTTACACATATTGAGGAAGTGCATCCAGCCCACTATCCACTATTCCCTGGGAAGGATAGCAGTGAATGTTAGGAAATAAGAAAGGGTATACCTATAAGAAATCCAGCCTGTTCAACTTCCTAATACGTGGGTTGCTGTTCATGTTACTGTTTGCTTCCAATGGGCAGTCAAATCAATACCACTTCCAAGCAGGAAAAGTAAATTTCAGAAAGAATATTGTCCAGCATTATTGAACATAGACTTCCTCCCTCTCCCCCCTCCAAACCCTTTTTATGAAAAAAGGGCTCATCTAGCAGGGTCTTTACCTTTCTCAGCTAGAAGACACAGGTGGGCTCCTCTGCACCACAGGTCAGGAGAGCTGGGTAGCAGCAAAGGATCTGCAAGGAACTATCAGGACATCACAAACCAGTTTTACTGAGTTTCACTCTGCAGTACTCTGAGAATACCTAATTTCTCTATTTCTAAAAGCAGGAAGAGATAAAAATGCCATAATTACCTTGGAAGGGTATCAAAAAGCTAAATGAAGTAATATTTGTTAAGCACTGAAGCATCTTTGAATATGGTGAGTGCTTTTGTGCCTTTACTTTGTCCTGTGGTGGTCGTTCAGAAAAATACTGAAATGAAGGGCAGAATTTGAAAGTGACTGTTTCCACAGACCTCAGCATCCCCTGAACTCACTTGTCTGAGAGTGCTCTGAGGTAGTTAATATTTGCCAGGTGTTGAAATGCTCCGACACATTTCTCCCCAAGGTATTTAAAACTGCCATCTGTGGAGGCAAATAAAAGGGACGTACTAGGAAACACATTAGAGTTCTTCCTGTGATCTTGTGATTTTTTTTTTTCCCCTTAACGTTTTTGCACAGTTTCAAACCAATGATTAACTTTCCACTAGCAAAGCCAGGGCTGTAAATGGCTGGAGGAACTTGCTGGACGTGCTCTTGCCCTCACGGCGAGGCCTGAGCTGGCTCACGTGCCTGGGACGCGCAGGCCCGAAAGCTGCTCTTAGTGCAGGTAAAAACCAGGAGAAACTCCAGCTGCAGACAGAATAAAGATTGGGACTTTTTACCTCTCCACACTAAGTGATCACGCAGATCAGGCAAGGCTGCAGTCACTTGCCTGTGCTGCGGGCTGGCCGCCCTCAGGCCTCCCCGAGGTGCAAGCTGCTGCGGTGACATCTTGCTGGGTCCCTTCCAGACAAGCAAGGACAAGGATCCTCAGGGGGAAGATGAGGGACTTCTGCAAAATGTTCTCTCCAACACAACCAAGAAAACACCCAATATAAATCAACAGCAACAAAATATCAGCCAGGAAGATAAGAGCTGTCAAAGATCTTGGAGCGCTGGTGGCTGTAGCAGATCATGGGTGGGAGCAGTGCGGAGCCTGCCAGGGCAGCAGAACACTGAGCCATGATCTCAGCCTGGTATCATCTGCCCTAGCATGGTGGGTAGGGGGTAACACAAGTCAGGAGAGCAGAAAGCAACTGCATGGTTTTCACCCTCCAGTGATGCTGACCGTGGTGGCCTTGTCGTCTCCAGGATGTGTGGAGGGGTCACACACACAGTGTGTCACCAGTGCGCCATGGTTTGCTCACCAGCTGATGTCAGCTCTCAGCAGTTGCTAAAATACGGGGAGCAGCGGTACATATGGTAAAGCTCAGTGGTTTTGCACTTGAGTTCAGCCACGCTGGAGCTCAGCTTCTGTGTTAGGCCCCTTCATACAACGGGTGGTACGCCAATAAAATTGCTCACAGGAGAAAATTCTACTAGGTGAGGGTAAGAGTGGCAGAATGAGGTTCTTAACAATCTTGATAGAGGCTGTAAGCAGTCTAAAGAGAAGCCTAATTCAGATGCCTCAGTATGCAGCCTTTTTGATTACTCCCACAAACCACCCACAACCTCCAAATTGCTATTCTTTAGAAACACCCTGCAGCATTTTCTGGTTTCCAATATACAGCAGTGCTCTAGGCTTAGCTGCTGGATTTGTGCATGCACATGCAAAAATAACTAATGGAGAGCTTGATCAGACAGCAGGATCTTTTCTCAAATGACACATTTTAGTAATAAAGGAAATGTATTCTGTTATCCTGCTAGCATGGAATAATGAAACCATAGCTTTCCCTTCCCAGCTTTTTTCCCTTCCTCTCCTTTGAGTCTTGCAAAGCAGAAATGATCCTTGGCTTGTAGGCTGCAGCAGCCCACAGGAGCTTTAAGAATAGTGTCAGAAACCCACAAAGCCAGGCTGTTAATTGGGGACTGGGTCACTGGAGGGCCGTGCTCTCATTCCAAAGCAGCAAGGTACCCTGCAGGTGCCAAAGCCGGATATTTCCCTGCAGAGAGAGGAGGGTCCTATGCTGCTGAGACATGTTAGTTCGGCAGCTTTGTCAACCACACCACAGTCTGGGAGATCAAACCCTAGCTCCTGCAGGTCCCTGCCCATAACCTCTGCCCCCCCACACGTCTGGGAGGTGCAGCTGTCACAAGGACCAGTGAACATGATGTTTCCATGTTTTCTTTGTAAAACATGTGCTGTTATTCAAATCTCTGTCTTCACACCGCTGCCTGTATTGCCCAACCGCTGTAACTCTCAAAGCAGAAGGCTAAAGGAAAACAAGATGAGGCTGATACTTAGGCTGCCTTGTGAATTTCTGTTTTGTTTCTTCGGCAGCTGAGGTTTTGTTTTAATTGCAATCTCAATTTGAGGCACAGGACGGAGGGAGATCGAAGGGGAAAAAGAAAACCTCAACTAATTTTCTTCCCTTTCTTGCTATTAAGTGTGGTTTAAGAACAAAGTCTTCCCAGAGAGCTTCTGTGATCACAAATAAATCTAAAAGGGACAAGAAAATAAAAATTATGCTCCTGCTAAAACTTCTGGATTTTAAATAAATTTTAAAAATATTTCCGTGTGCTTCTCATGTTTTTATTAATTTCAGACCTCCATATTACCTCTTGTAACCACCATTCACACACAGACCTAATAAGGTGGAAAACTCCAGACTCTGCAAAACCTCCAGAGATACCAGATGTAGAGACTCTTTGCTGGTGGGGAGTTGTCTTCTGCGTGTCAGAAGCAACTGGGGAGGTATAACTACACATTTATTGGCCTTTTCATCAAAGGAAACTGATAGCATGAAACGCAACTTGTACTCTATTATGCAAACTCACCAAAACAAGAGCACAGGAAGCTCATCAGCTCATCAACTTAACCTAACTCTCAAACGAAGCTCCCTCCAAGGCTGCCCCCCAGACTTCTGCCTTCTTGGCTCCCAGCTCTTCAAAAGGAGCCTCCTCTGGCAGCCCCATGGCAGGAGAAAATCCCATCCATCCTCTTGCAGAGTTTTCCCAGTGCAGCTCACACCTACATGCATAACTCAATTTCTTGCCTCGCTAATGATTCCATAAGCTATCTCAGAGGCCAGCTGCCAGAAGCTGATGTCTCTGCAAAGTGAGAATTGTTTGGAGCGTGCAGGAAGGTACTGTGTTCTCCTAGCAACCAAAGTTGTAAAATAATGTAATCATATCCAAGATAATGTGATAAAAGATTATATGATGCTTGTATCGGGTTGTTATGGCAACTGAAATAAGCTTAAATGCGTGCATCCAGTGTTTCAAATAAATAATGTAATTGTCTGCAAAATTACCTTCCTAATTAACCCCATTCAGTTTGCCATCATCTCCATTCTGCCTACTACAGGGCTGTTGTGAAGCCTTATTTTCATAGAATCATAGAATGGTTTGGGTTGACAGGGACCTTAAAGATCACCCAGTTCCAACGCCTTTGCCATGGGCAGTGACAGCTTCCACTAGACCAGGTTGGTCAGAGCTCCATCCAGCCTGGCTTGAACACCACCAGGGATGGGGCATCCACAGCTTCTCTGGGCAGCCTGTTCCAGTGCCTCACCACACTCACAGTAAAGAATTTTTTTCTTATGCCTGATCTAAACCTTTTCTCTTCTAGTTTGAATCCATTCGCCCTTGTCCTGTCACTACAGGCTCCTGCAAAAGACCCCCTCCACCTTTCTTGTGATCTGTCCATCCTGTCACCCACCAGCACCCCCAAGTCCTTCTCAGCAGGGCTGCTCTTGATCTGTTCATCCCCTTGTATCATTCTTGATACTGGAGGTTGCTCTGACCCAGGTGCAGCATCTCACACTTGGTCTTGTTAAACCTCATGAGATTTCCATGGGCCCACTTCTCCAGGTTGTCCAGGTTCCCCTGGATGGCATCCCATCCTTCAGGTGTGTCAGCAGCACCACTCAGCCTGGTATCACCTGCAAATTTGCTGAGGGTGCACTCAATCCCCCTGTCTATGCCATTAATGAAGATATTAAATGACACTGGTCCCAGTACAGACACTTGACTCTGACATCCACTGACCACTCAGAGCCATTCACCACTACCCTCTGGATGTGAGCATCCAACCACTTTTGTATCCATCTAACAGCCCACACATCAAATCCCGCTCTCTCCAATTTAGAGGGAAGGATGTTGTGGGGGACCGTGTCAAAGGCTTTACAGAAGTCCAGATAAATGGCATCTTCAACCCTTCCCTTGTCCACTGATGCAGTCACTCCATCATAGAAGGCCACTGGGTTGTCATGCAGGACTTTCCCTTGGTGAAGGTGTGCTGGCTGTCCCAAATCACCTCCCTGTTTTCCATGTGCTTTAGCACACCTTCTAGAAGGATCTGTTTCTCTCTGATCTCTCCAGACACAGAGGAGAGCCTGACAGGTTAGTAGTTCCCAGGCTCCTCTTTTCCATCCATTTAAAGTGGGTACAATGTTTCCCTTTTTCCAGTCACCTGGGACTTCACCTGACTGCCATGGCTTTTCAAATACCATGGAGAGTGATTTGGCAACTGCATCAGCCAATTCCCTCAGGGCTCTGGGATACATCTCATCGGATCCTATAGACTTCAGTACATTCTGGTTCCTCAGACTGTCATGAACCTGATCTTTACTTACCATGGGAAGGACTTTGCTCCCTAGTCCCTATCCTGCTGCTCATCCACTCGAGAGGTGTGTGAAGAGAGGTTGCCATTGAAGACTGAGGCAAAAAGTTCTTGAGTACCTTAGTACTTAGTACCTCCTTAGCCTTCTCCTCATCCATTGTTACCATTTTTCCAGCATAGCTTACTTGCAGGGGAAAGGGGAGCATTGCACCTTCTCTGACCATTTCCAAGGCCTTTATCCTGCCTCTGCCCAACTCTGTTTTTATTTTACTTGCAACCTTCTTTTTTTTTGACCCTGCTGATGTATAATTTGTTATTTCATCCCTGCACATTTGAGTCAGCAGCTATCTGCATTTCAGTGCATCATCTAACATGGGCTTATTTTATTTTCCTTTCAAAACAACTTTGTTGCTTAGGAAAATGTCCTAAGGTGGTAGGATTTACTTAATTCTTCCCGCTGCCTGTATCTTGATGAATAACCAAAAGAGAACTTCCAAGAAGTGAAAACACCTAGCCAAAGCCCAAGTGAAGATGACCCATCACCTCAGCCACACTGACAGCAGCCAGGAAAAGAAAGGCATCCAAGGGAGGGCACACTGCAGCCTCATCCATGCTGGCACAATCTGGCACCCTCTCCTCAATTTCAGTTTCCTCTACCAAAATAATAACCAATTTCTCAAGAAAAATCAATTGCCTTGCTCCAGAATTTCCAGTTCTTATCCCAAGACACACTTTTAAAAAGCATTTTCCACGTCTTTTGATTCCTTCCCTTTGAGACTTTATAGAAGTCTAATTTCCATAGAGTGCCGTTCTGAAATCAACCCATCTTCTGTAATAGTCCCAGTGGGCTGATGTGGGGAGATAATTGTTTTCTGGATCAGGGTTTTAGTCTATGGCTCATTTCTGAGCTGTGATTTTTAAAGTGATTCTAACAGATACAATATTTAAACTGATACCTCTGTCAAAATTTTGGGTTTTTTGCGTTTTCCCTCTTTCCCACCTCCCCATCCTTGCTGCACATGGGGACAGTGGTGGTGGGTGGGGGCTGGGTCCCGTGCCACAGCTGTGGGCAGGAGGGTGCAAACTGCCCAGCAAAGCCACTGGAGCTGTGCCCTCCACAGGCTGCTCCTGCTGAAGATGCCAAGGCAGCAAACCCAGAGGCGGCTGCGCAGGTGAAGCAGGAACAGCCCTTTCCCCCACCCCAGGCCCGATGCAGAGGAAGGTGGTTAATGATCTTTTCCCTCCTTCCCACTTCCATTGGCTGCCCTCGTGCTGCCAGCACCACCTGCACTCCAGGTGCTTCCTGCACTTCTCTCTTTCTGACCTGCTCACCACTCACCCAAAGCAGCGCCAATGTACCAGAGAAAGCTTTGCCACTTTCAACACCTCTGAGGAAAAAGAGCCCCCATAACACAACAAAACAGCAGTAAAGAAGTTGGAAAGAAGGAAATGGGGCTGATGAATAACCTCAGCTGCCCCTGCAGGAGTGTATCAGAGGGGCACCACCTGCCTGGCCAGTGCTGTGCCTGCCAGGAGAGCCCAGCCACACACCCTGGCACAAACTGTTCTCTGTGCCCACCTCCCTGACTGCTGGAATGTTTGGGGTGTTTACCCTGCACTTCATGGGCCGGCTCCAGGCTCCCCCCCATGTGATTGCAGCACCAGCCAAAAGCAAAGATAACCGAGCCCAGCAGTGCTGTGTGGAAACCAGTGCTGGCAATGGGCTAAGCCTAAAAGCATCAGAGCCATTTGCCATGTAAGCCTGACAGGCTGTTTGGTTTTTAGCCCTACCAGCAGGCCCATTTCTAGGCAGCAGAAAATTCCCCAGAGGGCATATGCAAAAGGAGGGAAACAAACCCTTTGAAAATATAATCTAGTTTTTATTCCTTTTTTGCACAATGACACAAATGAGATAGGTAATGTCTTTTCTGTAAAGGCACAAGTAGCTCTTTGGATGCACTAAAAATGCTTTTGTGAAATAGTAGCATAAGGGCTTTTAAAATAGTATGCTCTATAACCAAATTCCAGCAGCATCATGTGTATATTCCTTAAATTTACTGATAACTTCTCAGCTTCCAGTTCTTCTTGGGAATGGGAACTAGATTAATTTAACTTTGATACTGCACTAAGACCCAGGGAAATGCCTGAGTGACATTGTGTACATCACATGTTTCACACCAACTGCACCATCCTTCTGCACTTGCAATTGCTACCAATTAACTCTGGGCTGCAATACCTTTCTTCCATCTGAGCATGATCCAAAAAGCCACCCTGCTAGATTCAACAGGAGCAGCCAACACATGATGGGAACTCTGAAAGACATAAAGACTATTGCAAGGTAGGCATTGCACCACACAGGTGCCTGTTTTGAAGCCATAAACCAGGAGCTCCAATTCCCTGAGCACATGCTGGAGGACATCTACAATATGTGCAGCAGGATAACATTTTCTAATTTTATAACTTGCTTAAGTGCCTCCAAACAGTTAGGGTTAGGATTAATATTTATTAGGAATTTATCTAAAAGGGGATACCTGGGCACAAATTTAATATTTTCATAGGTCTGTTTTGCAGAGAAGAAAATATCAAAAATCAGCCTATAATTTTGTCTGCTCATATATGAACACTGAAGTGAAAAGAAAGGAAAAAGGTCTGTAATTTTTGCCTCCTTAGAGCTCACAAACTTCATGTGAAACGCCAACATCTCTGAGTACTTGATAATAATCCTAGTGGTGATATGTAAAGGGGCTGGAGGAGTTTCATACAAAATGATCCTGCTTTAGCTACTTATTTCTGTGAGGCTCTTTGCGTGGCTTTATGAGAGTGGATCATTTATAAAGCTCATATAAATTATGTATTCACAGAGCATTTTGTGTTCCACTTGACAAGCATTAATTGTATGCAAAATGTCATACAGCAACTAATCACACCTCTTTCTTGCCAGGTAGTTGTGGCCATTCAGGTAGGAAGCCCATATTTTTGGATATTTCTAAGCTAGCCTTGCAAGCATTTTAAACTCTTTCTTTAAGAAATGAGCAAGGTAAAATTTATCCAATGGTTATAAATTAATAAAAGATGCAAATCTAGTCATCTGCATGAAGAAAATGGGAAGGTAGGAGAGGCTGTTTCTAATCCAAATCCCCACGCTGACTCCCTCTGCAGCAGCAAGGAAATGATTTTCTCTGCTCTCAGCCCCAGTTTTCCCCCTCAAGCGCTAGTGCTAATTATACCTGCCTCACTGAGGTTTTGTAACAAACAGCCTGCGTGTGAAAACTACTTTGATGCAGGCAAGAGCCAAGTTTTAGTAATAAACATATGGTGAATGACATTTTGCCTGGATTTATGCACTGGAAGAGTTTATTTAGATCAGATTTGGAAACCGATAGCAAGTCGGAGAAACACTGCACCGTTTCTCAATCAATAAATAAATACTTGCTTGTATCCTTTCCTCTAAATGCATGGAAGCCTGGCTCTGTGCCAGGCATTAGACAGACGGTGTGCTTGGAATTTTTGCCCTTATCTTCATTTTTTTTGGAGCTCATCGTCCTCTCTTCCAATGCTTAGTTTAAGGGCAGAGTGGGAAGGGGCTGGGACTATCTAGGGCAGTGTTCCAGCACCTGTGAGCCAGGGCAACACCCTTACACAGGGAGAATTTTATAGCCAAAGAGCATGTGGAGAGGAAGATGGACTGAATCTAGATCCAGCAATTCCTAAAACTAGGCAGAGATGGAAATATGCTTTTTAAAAACTTTCTCCAACAACCAGGCTACTCTAGCCAGAAACACCTTAAAATAAAACCTTACCTGATGTCTGTAATCCTGAACTTCAAACTACTGTACAAATTACGTCAGTGCACTTAAAGACTCCATCTTAAAAGGGTAGCCACTGGCTTGGACAATTTACAGCCTTCAATTATTTACAATTGCCTCTTTGTCAAAGTGGGAGAAGGGGGAGGAAGGGAGAAGACTGAATCCTGACAACGCTGCAGTGACCCTGTGCAAAAGCATGGGCACACAGATGTTGTCAGCAAGGAGCTGAACCCCAAAATGCTTTGCTTTAACTGCAAGCCTCCTAAGAGGGGAACTGCTTTTCTTTCATTCTGTGTGCTGGGGACTCATTTTTAATTTTCAAATCATTTGAGCCGGGCTGACTTTGTGGCTGTGATCTCAGCCCTGCCAGGGTCCAGCTGCCCTCCAGTGAGGCTGGGAGTGCCCTACCCTGGGCATGCAGCCTCCCACAGCTGCAGCTCCCTGTGAACCCTTTCCTGATGGCTTCACAGGCACACCAGGAATGCTCTGCAGAAACTGCTTTCGTTCTTTTGTTAATATTTAATGCAAAATTTTCATCTTGAAGGAGAAAGACCTTTTGGTTCGGAGGCAAATCTGAAATGATTTTCATATTAAGGCTCTCAATTACTCCTTCTCAAATAAGTGTTTCCATATGGACAATTGTATGACAAGTGGGATAGAGTGGTTTCTGCTTCCTTCAGCTGCAATTGCTGATAATTTTTGAAGCACAGGATGGATTCCTTCACTTCAGATCCAAATTAACTTTCCAAGATACGTGCATCTTCTTCTCCTCTCCCTCCCCCCCAGTCTTAAATTACCAGTACCACAATCCCACTGGGGACCTGGGAAAATGAGGGTATAAAAATGTTTAATTTTTCTAATAGTTTTAATTACCATGTATTTTTAAAGCCCTGTGATTTCTCACGTCGCTGTGGGATAGCTGTTCTAATTTGAGTGGTGACAATGTACGTGGGTATGGAATTCAATTTAAGTCTTCCATGGTTACTAACAGCTATCGTCACCACCCTGCACAGGATAACCCTGATGCTTTGCTCTGGGGCCTCCCTTTCCATGGCCATTTTCCAATCCCAAGATTTAAAAGGAATCAGTGCCTGGACCTCACCAGTTCTTCTAGCCAGGCTCTGGAAACCACAGACACTTACCTATCACCCTGGGGCTTCTTCATCTGGCCATGGGACTGCTCTTGATGAGAAAATGAGACACTGGAGTGCCCGACTGAGCCACACTGTGGGCCTTTTGGGCATTTTTCCTTTGTGCCTACTGCTTCAGTCCTGTTATCTGAGGTTTGAGACACACAGACATGAGAGATGGGTTTTTGGAGTTGCTCAGGATGGGCATGTCCTGGAGAACAGTTCTACCAGTCAGAGAAGGGGTAATAAACCACCAGCAGCATTAAACCCAGAGGCCCTTCTCTGGGTTTTGTAAGGCTCAGACAAGGAAGGGGTTTAGGGCAGTCTGTCACTACCCATTGTGGCAAAATTTGAAGGCCCCAGTGACTGCAGAAGGGATCTGAGGGTACCAAGGGTCTGGCTGGTAGAAGTAGAAAGATCCTCCTTAAGAAAGGTCATGCTGGCAAAACAGCCTCACTCCTGGCAGCCTAAAAACACTTGGAAGAACAAGATAAGCAAACAGCTTCCTTCAGGAACCACAATGATCACACTGCTTTGCCTCCTGCTTTGGTCTGATCTTAACATCTATAAATGCTCCCAAGCCTACAGGAGCAGTTGGGATCATCCCAAAGCACAGAGCAGGGAGTCCCACCCACAGCATGCATGAGTGTCCCAGCTTTTGGGCAGGCAGCTGAGTAGCCTGTCTATGCACAGATTACCACGTAAAAATAAAAGCCAAATTTCAACAAGAAAAGGGACAAAATAACAGCATAAATTACTGTGTAATGTCAACATATTAATAAATAATGATTAAATTATCACTTCATAGCTGATTTATTTCTGCATTAGAGGCAGTATTTCATAATCTACATGAACTGTGCTGCTTTACAAATGTTACCTTTTATAATTCTCCCATTGAAAAACTGAAACGCTGATCCAGATGACACAGCTGGTTAACATAAGTATTGTATTTTCAGATTTCCAAGAAAACTGTCAGGATGACTTGAAAAAAACATTTGGTTTATTATTTATAAGAAACACAAGCTTTCCAATGCCAGCTAATTCACTTAAAATGCTATACCAATGTGCTAGGTTCAGCTGAGCAAGGGATTTCCAGCTTTGCACAATTATGGCTTTGGCAGCTAATACTGCTTGTAGTAGGGCTTTTTTCCTTTTGTTTTTTTTCTTTTCTTTTTCTTTTTTTTTTCTTTTTAATTTTTTGGTTTTCTTTTCCATGCAAGTTAACTAAATCCCTGAGTTTCTTCATATGTTCTAGAATATAAATCTGCTGGTTTCAAGGCAAATTTGTTTCATTTTAAATCATGTTAATTTGCTTTTGAAGGTAAACCAATGATTATTTAACTGCTTGGAAATTCTGGAAAATCTGGATGTGTGTGTGCTGTCTGTCCCACATGCTGAACCCTGTGGTATCAGAAAATCAGTGATAGGATGATGAGAATGAGAGGGAAGGGGAAATGTTGGGATTTGCAGTGCATGTGACTGCAAGGAAACTCTTTTATGATGCAGAAGGAGTAACTGTACATGTCAAAGGTTGAAGGGATTTGGACTCTTTGCTCTTCCATTGAAAATAGAAATACTGACTTCCATTTCTCTCCTCCAACATCTTTGTTCTCTGAAAAGACAAAGGCTGATGGAGGAGCAATAATCTAATACTTCCCAATGCTCTGTCTTCTGAAGATGGGAAAAAAAAAAGAAAAATATCTCAATTTTCAAAAGCAGGATGAGGGGTTTATTTTCTCTCTTCACAGTTCATTCCTTAGGAGCTGTCAGGTCTCAGGGGGCATCAGAGGCACTGGGACCAGTCAGGCACCAGCTCCTGGGCTGCCTCCGGAGCTGGCACAGAGGCAGAAATGGAAATGGGCATCACCAGCACATCTCCAAGGAGAAGAGCTTTTGCACAGCTCCTTGCCAAAGAAATGGACTGCTTCTCCAAGAGCTACCAGGCACGGGGGAAGGTGTGTGTGGAAAAAACCCCATTACCCCCAGAACTCTTGTGACTGCTGTGCTCCCTGATAGAGGGAAGAGAGCAGATGCTGTCCCACAGAAAGTGCCTCAGGAACACGTGTTCTCCTCCCATCCACCAGCCACTTGTGCCAATGTGACCTTGTGCAAATCAACCAAAACCCCCCAAACCCCTCCAAAACCTGAAACAAAGCAACAGAACCCCACCCAAAGAGGAAAAACCTGGCTGGCAGCTGGCCACTGCACTACTGCTCTGAGCCATGCCGAGGTGATGGGCTCAAGGAGATGATGCAGAGAGCGCAGCCAAACTTGCAAGGGGAAACACTCATCACCCCCATTTTGAGAACAGCTTGCCTGATTTCTCACTGGCCTGAGGCAGCCTGCTGAGAGACCTGCAGCCAGAAAAAAAAATGAATAAAAACAGTCACGGATGACTTGCCGCAGGGAGCCTAAACTGACGGAATTGTGGATCTGATAAGGTGCCAGAAAGCTTTATTAATTAATTGACTGGCAATGGGAAGCATGTGGGCAGCAGCAGCCCCTACCTGCATCCACTGACAGCTCCCTCTTGCCAGCCCCACCAGCCAAGGCACCAGGAGTTTGTGGGGAGGAAGCAAAAGGAGCATCCTGGGGAATGCTCCCTCTCCCTCCCTCACTCCTCATGCTCCTGTTATCAAGGCTTCAGTCCCTGCCCAGAGGCAGCACAGGTGCCTTCACATTTGTTTTTAATGAAGGATACAACTGTGCAGTCCAACAGCACATGGATGCAAGGAGAGCCTGGGAGTTTAAACATAAGCTCTTGAGATATGCTTGCCATAAAAGCAAACATGCCTGCCACACACAGTGTGCAGCACACGGTGCTTCCCTGGGCATCCCCCAGCAGCCACCTGTCCCACCCTGCAACAGCCCCAGAAAACTGCAGGGCTGCACCACCCTGGCCATGCAGATGTCCCCAGACAAGACCCTGACACCAACACATTTTATCTCCTCTCAGCAGTGCAAATGAGGGAGACCAAATGTTGCCACCAGTCCATTCCTGAGCCAGCCAGACTGATAAATTACTGCCATTAACTTGCAATCTCCCTGGAACACAGCTGTGGGCTTTGCAAAGAGTGGGACCCATATCCGTGGATTTTGGTGATGGGACTTTTCATTTATTTATTTATTTATTTCTCTTTGCCTCTCTCCTCTGTGTCCAAACAGCCCTGGGTTGTAATTAGCAGCATGCTGCTTTCCCACTGCTTTCCCAAAAGTGCAGAGAAAAACCAGAACGTGGTGGGAAGGGAAACACAAGCGGGATTAAATACCAACATAAATCATTCCGAGGGTGTAGGACCGGGAACAATTTTATTTTTCACATTTCACTCACTATTTAAAAAGTACAACCACCTCCAACCTCCAAAAGACACCTCCTCGCCTCGATTGTGAAATGGAAATGAGGGTGATGTGTGATTCCCATCCTCCAGGCTCCCCCCCCTGATTCCCACCAAATACTTCTCTGCCCCCTTGGATGCTACCAGCTACAGCTCAGCCCCAGCCCCATATGCCCCACACTTGGCCAAGTGCCTTGGACCAACCTGGAGACCAGAGCCAGCACAGAAGGCACCGGTCCTGTACTGGGGCACCTGCTGAGGATGGATGTCCCCGGTGGCCTTTACACCATCTCAGTAATTCCCATTGCTGACCCTCTTCACGCACACGTGTTTTTCATGTGCAAAACTGGTGTGCCTGCCTCCCCTTTCCTCTCTCTGCTTCTCTTGCAAGCAGCTGTCCCTTGCAGGGCTGCCTCTCAATCTTCTTCCCTCCCTCTCTGCCTTTGCTTCTAGGTTTGTTATGTATCAGCTGCAATGGCTTCTGGAAGTTTTGCAGCACGCTATTTCTCACTCTTTACCCTTTTTCTCTCAATGCCTCATACCTCAAGAATGAGCTATTTGTCATTTTTCTGGAAATCTGTCTTAGAAAGGTTTTGGCTGCTCCAAGAAGCTGTGAAGCTCTAGGAGACAGCTCAAGCAGGAGCTGTAACCTCTGATGTATTCCCTTCTCCTCCTTCACATGCCACAAGGCATGGGGGATCCTCACCTCGCACCTCTCCCCTATGAGCTCCAGCTCCATCTCATCCCACAGGCATCTCCCACAGCTTGCAGAGATGAGTGTGTGGCTCCTGCTGGGCTGCCTCGCTGGCTCAAACCTGAGAGGAGCTTTTTGTCAGTGGGGGCTGGGCCCCCATGTCCTGCCCCTCACTGCAGGGAGCCTTGCACTGCAATCTGTCGGGAAGGGAGCCCAGAAGCTGCCCGGGCTGTCGCGGGGAGCACTGTGCACTCACGTCCTGCCGCTCCAACACCCCCAGCTCAGAGTGAGAGCTGTGCAGACGGGCAGGCAGCACAGACAAGCTCCCACCTCCTGTGAGCAAACGCCACCCCCGTGCCCGGGAGGGACCAGCATGGTGGGGACCGCCAGCGTGCCACCCTCCTGCCTGTCCCCAGCGGGACACTGCCGAGCAGAGCGGGATGCACAGGCAGGGCCAGCCCTCCAGCTCCACACACTGCGCTGCCTCTCACACCACAGCTCTCCATGAAAGCTGCAGGAAAAGGCCTGGCAAACACGCTTTTCCTTAGCCTGTAATCCTGCCATGCCTGAGCCTTACCAGATTCGTACAGCAAACCCACGGGGGTGTCTGGGGCTGCTGCATGTAATTACCAGACTGATAATTGTATCGGGTGTCATCTCGCCCTCCCTCCGCGCAGCCCCGTACAGATAAGCGTGGCAGCAGCTACGTCGCTTTTAGCAAGGGACCCTGCCACGTCAGGGAGGGAAAAGGCTGCGAGTCCCCCCTGCACCTGTACGATAAATCTACTGCAGCCTCTTATCAGACGCAGCACAGGGTCCCTGAGCCTGCCTGCATGATCTGGAGAGCACCGAGGATAGATAAAAATCAGCAGTGCTGAATTAACACCAGCACCAGAGCAGGGGCTTCCTTCGCTCGCCAGGGCAAACACTTTCCCCTGTGGTGAGCCACACCAGCAGGCTTCTGGCATCGGCAGGGACCCTGCGAGCACCTCAGCTGTTACCACCCACGAGATTTTGGGCAGCAGAGGCCATATTTAGTAAGGCCCACTGTCACCATGGCAACCGGTTTCGCTTAAACTTGGGGATGGATGCACAGGCCCGGATACTCCGAGCCTGGCATGGCAGGGGGTGACAGCACCGAGCCTGGCATGGCAGGGGGTGACAGCACCGAGCCTGGCAGCAGGGCAAGGCGGTGCCCATAAACACTCTGTCCACTCTCAGTGTTTGTGCTGGATGTTCAAATGAATTGTCCGTCATGGAAAAAGAAAAAAGAGAAAGGAATTACAGTTCTTTTTTTCCCCCCAGGAGGTGCAATTCAGTTCAGGGAAGATTCCATAAAGACTCCCTTGAAAGATGTACCTTGCAAGCCCTTGTTGGTCTGAGCTACACTCTGTGAAACTGCAGCTCCAGGAGAAGGCTGTGGAAGGCATCAGGCATCAGACAGCCACCAACCACCTTGCACCTCACTAGGGATGGTGGCAGCTTTTCAGGAGGACAAGGTCCTCAACAAAGGCCTGTAAGTCTGGGTGATCACAAGGGATTATTAAGGTTGGAAATGAGCTCTAAATCAATTGAGTCTAACTGCTAACCCAGCACCACCGTGTTCCTCCTAAACCACATCCCTCAGTGCCACATCCACACAGCTTCTGAGCCCTTCAGGGATGGTGATTTCCAGGCATTGCATCCCTCAGTTCTCAGCAGAGAACTGTGATTCACCAATGGAGCAGCAGCCTGCCTGTAACCAGGCGAGCCCATCCCACAACAGACATCCCAAAGACTTCAGTACCCAAGCCAATCACAAAACCCCAGGGTGTTATTCCAGTGATGTACAAATGCTCACACAAGCATGACTGAATTTAATTTTCAGTGCTCAGCAGAATGCATTTTTTGTTGCATCTCAGCTGTGTTGCAGAGATAAATAATGCGTTTAGTCCTTTGACAATTTTGCTAAGGCTTCATTCCCAGCTGATCTCTCTCAAATGATGTATATTTCAGGGATTTTTATCCTTAATTAATATTTGTTATATAAAGAAAAACAGGAGTTTTGGAAAAAATGCATTTTCTGCTATTAAAACCATATTTTCTCTCATTCCTCTCTTATTTCCTTCCATTCCCTGAGCCTTGGCCTTTCACTGCCCTTGCAAACAGGCAATCCCTGAGACCTCTCCAGTACATGTGATACTGCAAGAGACTGGAAATATTTCAGAGCCAGGAAATAATGACAGTTATTCCATTAGATACAAAGATATTCCTCCACAAGCCTCACTAAAAAAGCATTACACCGTTAATAATATTACCCAAAACTCTCTTCCAGCTCTAAGCAGCCCAGATATCCTTTTGTCCTGCTGCTCTGCACTGTATTGCTCTCTTCTCCTGAGAACACTTTGGCAAAGTTTGCTGAAGCGCACAGAATATTTTTGCCATAACACATGTGCTCTCATCATCCTGATGTGAATCCCAGGGACTGACCAGGCAGCCCCCGGGCTCCCACAGGCTCAGGTTTTCTGCAGACACGTGTGGTGGGCTCTGAGCAGGGGAGCTCCCAACCTGGCTGCTGCCTTTGGCTGCTCTGCAGCACATCCTCACCTTCTGGGGTCATCTCTGGCCTCCTGCTTCACCTGAAGGAAGTGCAGTTATGGGCAGGCAAGGCTGCCAGGCCAGCAACAGCAGGAAAAGTAACAGTAATGTTACCCACAAATGCACTTTTCAGCTCCAAAGTGCTGTTTGCCGGGCTGTGCTCTGATTCCTGAGAAATTCTGGCTTAGTGAGCTGTAGTTATCCCTCCCAGCCCCAGTCCCCTTGGACCCTGTGCTGTGGGGATGGGCTGCAGGTGCTCCTGGTGCTGGAGCTATTGCCACACAGGCTGAGAGGCTTTAAGCCATCACTGGGTCATGTCTGTGCTTCAGCTTTCCCAGAGAGGGACTAGAAAGTGCCTTGGTCTTTCCTGGAAAGGGCAGTGAAGAAAGCCAGAGGAAGGGCCAGATTACACACGTGGACAGCAAGAGGGGGAAAAGGCAGACAGGCAATATCCCACTTTTACATCTTGTCTCTTGATAACTACTGTGTGATACTGACACAATCTAAATGCTGAAAGAAGATCATATTCTCTCCCCAAAACACCCATGGCTAGCTAACATACATACATATATATTTATATACACACACATCTATGTATGTGTGCTGGTGCTACCTTCACACTCCTGATGAAGCTGTGAGGAGCTAGGAGTAATCTTGATGCACTACATACAAAGGTGAACTGGGGTTAACTGTGTTTAAAAACAATAATAAAAGCACACTCTACAGAAAGTGGAGAAAGTAAAGTATTTCTGTAGATAGTTTGACTTAAATCTTCATATTCTCAGACTGGCATGGGAGCAAAGATGCCAAAGACCAGCCCAGCAAGAAATTCCAGGCAGTGCAGAGCAACTGTCCATTCTGTAACTTAGTACATGAATATCTTTATCTTAGTGGCTATCTATATCTTAATAGAATAATCACTGTAGATCATAGAATCATAGAATCACAGAATGGCCTGGGTTGGAAGGAACTCAATAGTTCCAACCTTGCCTTGCCATAGGGGTAGGTTGGAATTAGATTCCAGTAGATGTCATAGCACACATTCTCAGTCATTATAGAAGACCACCCCAGAGGTGGTCATCACCAGGATGAACCCCTTGAGTCTCAGACAAGCCACATGATGGCTTTGGTGGTTTTAACAGAAGACATGTCACTGAGGAGCCGCCAGCCGAGCCACAGTGGCAGCCGTGCCTGGGACCTGGGTGAATCAGGACCACGAGCACTGACTGGCTCTCCCCATCCCCATTGGGAAGCTGCAGACAACACAGCCCCAGGGAGCCTGGGCCAGGGCATGCCTGCTTTTATACCCCTTTGGGTGAAAAGCTCTTGGTCCCCACAGAAGCAATTTGCTCTGACTTGGTGGGCTGGATGGCAGCTCCTGGTGCAGGCTCTGCCAGGAGCTGCTTCCCTGGCAGCGAGCTCTCCCCGAACCCCCTGGCAGCACGGGAATCCCTGCACCCCCAGAGCCTGAGCGAGTCATGGAGCTGTCAGAGATGGAAAGCTATTTCTGGATTTAACTTTCTGGACTGAGGGAAACACTGCGGTGTCAGCACCCAGCTGAGCTTTCAGGAGGTGCGTTGTTTGGCAAGTCTTGCAAATCTATTTCCATATGCAAGCACACGCATGAATCACTCCTTACAAGAAAAAGCTGTAGGGGTGAAAGGGCCAAGACAAACTTTGCTGGGAGACAGTGAAGACAAAACCATTATTTTTTTTTTCTCCACTATAACTAAAATAGCCACACAGAGGCAGAAAAGGCCAGAAGCCCCCTTCCTCCCCTTACCCAGAGCTGATCCTTGTTTTCCCCAGCAGCTCCTCAGCAAAGATCAGTACTATCACCTGCTGATGCCAACCTACTTCTGCAGCAACATCAGCACTTTTCACAATGTATCTGTAAGCTTGTTACCAATATTATTTCCCCATCTGCTAAGAGAAAAACTATCTTCCTCTCCTGTCCAGTCACTCTGTCCCCACAAACACCGTGTTTTCCTAACACCACCTATTCTCAAGGAACAAAAATAAGAACTGTTAATAGGAACAAAAAACTTGAGCCCAGCACACAGGCAGTGGCAGTGCCCCAGAGGATCTGGGAAAAGGTATCGGGGCAAAATGGTGGCTGTGATAAAGCAAAACCAGGGACAGAAAAAAGGACAAGAGGGGAAGAAAATAAGGAACAGGAATAGAAACATGTGCAAGAACTTCCCTCCAGCAGCAATCCTTCCTAAGAATCCAGATGCCCCTCAGTAATCCCAGTCTCCCAAGGAAAGTTGGAAGTGGATGGAGAGGCAGACACAAAAAAAGAGATGCATGAAATAACTCACAATGCCATAAGCTTTTCTTGCTTGACTAAATTTCTATCTGCTACATCTGAGGAACCTTTTTGGTATCCGTAACTTCCTCTCCAACATCAACAGTTGCGATCTTCCCTCCATCTGGCTCCTTTCCCCTTCAGCTTTCACGTATGTGTTCCTAGCACTCATAACTTGTGTGTTTGCCACACAGCACTGCAGCAATCAGCCCCTCACACACATTGTGGTCAGTAGTTCCTTCAAGATTTAAATCCTTGCATGTGATAATGCTCAGACCAATCACCCCGTGGTTGCTCCTGATTTATATAAATTTCTGTACTTACATATTCTCCAAGTATATTTTCAAAACATACCACCCATTCAGAGAGCTGTTAAAGAGCATTGCTATTTGACGAGCAAGCAAATGTGGTATTTTCTATTGTGACTAGGAAAGAAACTTTTGCAATTTCCTGGAATAAGTGTTTTCACCTCTTAACTTGCTTCTGTCTCCACTCCTGTAGTCCTTGTTTCCATACCCCAAATCTCATTCTTGGCTTTCCTTCTACAGTCCTTTAGCCAGTACTTTAGACCTCTCCCTTATCCTCATTGCATCATTTCCCACTTATTTAACCTTGCTTTTTCTATTCAAGTGTCTGGAAAAGTTTTCTGCTGCTTTTCAACCATGATCAGCAAAGATAACTTAGCTGGACTCATGCTGGTTTTCACTGTATTCCTAGACTTTACTGGCCATGTCCAGCTTACTTGGCTAACAGGTAATTTTTCCATTTCTTGTTAGCTTTTAATTTTTCTCTGACATGGTTAGTTGCACACCAGTTGCAAGCCCTACCTTACAAGGCTAGTTGAGATTTAAGGCCCTCATAATTCCTGTCCTCTTATCCTGCAGAGAGACCAGGCTTTAGCCAGTCACTTCAGCCGACTTCATGGCAACTCCCTAGTGCAAAGTCCAGACTGCTCAGTAACAGCATCCTTGCACTAAGGCTGAACTGATTCAGCTCTTCAGCATGTAATAAATGTATCACTCTATCCCACAATCTGTGCTTCTTTGCCTGGGCTCTGAATCCCAGCTCGTTCCTTATCACAGGTCTGCCCTCCAAAACTTTACTTCCCATGCCATCACCTGCTTTCCTTTTCTGCCTGCCTTCAGGTCAGCACCTCAACTCCACTATAATTTTTAAGTGCACATCTAGTCCAAGGTGAATTTTATTGGCCTAGTTTCTGTCATGGCCTACCCAGAGCCCTGGGAGCTTGGTACGGCTTTCTTATCTCATCATCTCAGACTTTCTTTGCAGCACTGCTCCCACCCAAGGGAGCTCTTCTCCTAGCTACCTTGAAAAATGAATTAAATACATAACCCAATCTCTCCTCCCAGTTCCACTACTCATTCCTTTCCTTTCTCTGGTCCATGGCTGCAGGGCCTTCCCAGTCCATCAGCTCTGCAGCTTTATTTAAGCTCAGCCAGAGTGTCAGACCCATATTCCCTTCAGAGCGCTCTTTCTTCGTAGAAAAATGCAGTCTGAGTACAAAGCTTATTAAATATGTACTGAAAACCATAAACCACCAAGTGACAGATAAACAAATTACCTCCTCTTCAGGCAACCTTGTCAGAAGGTTACTCCTCCCTCCCCAGGGAGGCACAAGATCTCTCATTTATGTGATACCCAGATAACGTGCAGATCAGCACCACGATAATGACTTTATACACATCACATGCTTCAGGGCTTCAGCCCCTTGCTTGCTGAATGCAGGAAGGGATTATTTCCCTCTGTACAAATTTGGTGACATTCTTTTCATGACTACTTCACCTTCTGAAGGATCAGCAGTAGGTAGGACACAGGAGTGGACAAAGAGTGAAGAGGGTCCTCCCTCTTGCAATTGATACTTACCTGGATAATCTGGCAATCAAATTTATTACCAAACCTGGCAAACAACTGTTATTCCAGTCTTTCACTGTACTCTCAGTCTGGCAAGGCATTAATTTTCTCTTACCTTCTTGGATCTGTACCTTAGTACATCTCAGCCCTGCACTTGCAATGTCCCTCTGCTTCTTCCACTTTCTGAGGTATGGCTCACATCTCTTCAACTTACAATGCCAGAAATGTCTTCACTTGTCTTAAATTACTGGCATATGTTGTAGAAATTTAATGGCACAAAAGAGCAACCAGGTCAAGTCTTTCCCCCCCCTCACTCTCCACTGGTGAGACCCACCTGGACAGCTCTATCCAGGTCTGGGTTCCCCACACAAGACAGACATGGACTTAATGGAGTGAGTTCAACAAAGGACCACAAAGGTGATTGATTAAGGGACTGGAAGATCTGAAGAGATGGAGACAGCTGGGACTGCTCAGCCTGGAGAAAAGGTGTATAAGCACATGATGGGGGGAGTAAAAGGAAAGAGCCAAGCTCTTCTTGGTGAGGCCTGGCAAGAGGACAAAAGCCACGGGACACAAACTCAAATACAGCAAATTTTTAAATGTCGGAAAAATGTTTTGTACTCTAAGAGCTCTCAAACACTGGCACAGCTTGCCCAGAGAGGTTGCAGAGCCTTCATCCTTGCAGATACTCAAGACCTGGCTGTACATGGCCCCAGTCAACCTGCTCCAGCTGATCCTGTGTGAGCTGATCTCAGCAGTGGCTGCTGGCCTCAGTGACTCTCAATGCTGTCACGTAACAGCAGCTATGCTCTGTGCCAGTCTCCTCTGGCACTGGGAAATTAGCCCAGGTCACAGTGTTCAACTGCTCATTTAACGCAAAATAGATTATTAAATGGTCAAATGTTGAGAGCAATGGGCTTGCTCAATCACAGCATGGTGATCGGCATCAACTGCCTCAGGAATGCAAAAGCTAAAACATGAACCAACCACCTCTTGCTCAAGTCTTACTGCTGTTAAGAATTGCCTAACTGGGTGCCCAGACCCAAACTGCCAGCAAACAGCCATGGCAGGCTTTGTCCAAAAGGGAAGGGGGGAATCCTAGAGCAACTAGTGATGGCCACAAGTGGGGCTCCACAAAGGAGCAGACACTGTCATGTCTGTCACCATGCCTGCAGGCTTCCCACTGGCGGCTAAATCAGTCCTTTAGCACATCCTTTGCCAAGTTACTTCACCTAAAACAGGCTTCTGACAGGGATGACAGAGCCAAGGCAGCCCTTGCCTTTGCAATCATTGGCAGAATATTGCAGAGTACTGCCCGGAGCACACAGCTATCTGTCAGCCTGATGAAACCTGGTGTCACATGTAAAACTGAAACTGCTCCTGAGTTATTTTAAAAATAAATTTAAAATAAAATAAAAAAAAAAAAAAATCAGGGCCTCACAAAATGCATTTTATGAAGTTTAGCAGGCCTTATACTGCAATGTCAGCTCAGCAAGACACAAAACCCCAACCCCTATCCCTAGCTCCATCAGCTCATTTTTTTTTACTGCCATGAAAGTGCCTACCTGTATGAACATTTACATATGAAAATGTGAATGTAGATATACCTTTTCCAAAATCACTGAAGATCAAGAAAGCTCATCCTTTTGCATGCCCAAAATGGCCATTTTTAAGGGGATTAAACCTCATTCCAAAAGCAACTAGGAAAGCAAACTGAAAACTATTTTTCAAATTGTTGTTTTGGTGCTTGTGGTTTTTTCTTAACATTTGGAATAGTTGATTCTCACATCCCTCTCTTAGTCAAAGAAGTGGGAAGGCTCATCAATCTGACTAATCTGAGCAACAGTATCTTGAAAAAAAGAAGGGAAACTGATTTCTAAGGACCAAAATTGTAAATTCAGCTTGCACCCAGAAAATGTCTCCAAATTTTCATTATTTTACACTCAATGCCACTTCACTAAAAACTAAAGCTAGGGAGGAGAGAGATCAGGACTCCTCTAGAGGCTTCAGAAGAGGAAAATGCTGAAAAAATTCCTACCTGTGCCCAACAGTTGGCAACACTGGCACAAGCTTAAGCAGGGTTAAAGCTACTGCAGTTTTGGAGGAAAACCCATACACAATTTGAATGTTGTCTTCTGCAGAAAATATACACTAAGAGCTAATGCACTTCATGCATAATGGCTGTTGAAAAGCAAAATTATGATAGTGCATAAAATATAAGACATGTATCAAACACCATCTCACACAGCATGATTCAAGTGGCTAAAAAGTACAGTAAATCTCTCAAGTAGGGACCAATGATGGTTTTGGCACTAAGGTGGGGTATTTGGTAAGAAGGAAGAAATCTGTACTGGGAGACACAGTCCAGTGCATGGCACATCACTGATGAGGCCACAGAATCCAAAACTCAGCCTTCAGTGACAGCAGGGTTCTTCTTCAAATTCATCCACAGTTTCTTCTGCATTAGGAAAAAAGAAGGAAAGCTGGAAGAGATTGGAGGCCATGAAATGAGACCAGCTTTGGAAATTGTTTTTGGTCCTTCCAGGTACATTTGAGTATAGCTTAGACTATCCCTTGGAGCCATCCAGAAACTGCCCCACAGTAGCATGGGCAGGGCTAGCTTCAGGAAGGAGCCAGGCCATCCTACCTGGATACACTGGATACACAGGGCAATGCTGTTTTGCATGCTCCAGCCTGTTACACAAGTGATAGAGGGGACAGATGAAGATGACATATTGACTCTATGATTCAGAAGGCATAAAAGGCACTTATTAATAGAAAATCACACTCTTATAGAAAGCATCGTGAACCTAAGACCTGATTGGTCTTTAGGAAACTTCTCTTGCACTAGTGGTCAAGCAGGAATAACTCCTTCTTGTAAACACAAGCACCAGGTGCAGGGGGTAAGATAATAATTGTTTTAATTCTTTTCTTTAAGTTTCCCAGGCCGAGCTTGGGAGAAGCTATGTCTCTCTTTCACCAGAGAGTGAGAATATCCACACCGGACACTCTTCATTCTTCTGAGATGTAAAAAGTTCCAAAATCTCCTTTGTGACCAGACACTTTGTACTAGAGGATCACTAGTGGATCCTAGTGGATCACTCATCCTGGGCTGAGTTACTCATCTAATAAACTCTTCAGCAACTACAACAGACATTTCCAGCCCCAGTGCTGATTTGTAGCAGGGATCTTTTGGGTTAAACCTACCAGCTGAGAGGTGCATGCACAGTCCCTGCTGAGCAGAAAACCCCTTCCCTGCTGTCAGACTGGCTGGTGCAACTGCAGAGCCCGAGTGAGACGCAGGCAGACAGCAGAACCATGTCTCCAGAGCAGAACTTACCTCAGGTGACCTGTGGTGATCAGTGAGCACACAGGGCTCAGCAGGCGAGCACAGTGGTCACGCAAACTGTCACCATTCCCTTCTGCACACAGCGTGCCCGGGAAGCAGCGGGACAAACAGCTCTGCCCGGCAGATGAACACACACACTCTATGCCTCTGTGTGTACCTCTACACATCTGAAAGGAAAAATTACATCTGAAACAGTCCCAGTTATGAAACCTCTTTATTTTTGCCTCCTCTCGTATTTTGTCAAAATTAGCAAGAGGGAAAAACATGTAAGAAAGCAGGCACTGAGCCTGTATTTAATAATGGTACCTGAAAGGAGGACTAAGGCAATACCCACATCACTGCACCATTTGGCATCATCTGTCAGTTCTTCGCAGGATGATGGACTTGGGAAGGATGCTGAGCACAGTTAGGGAGAAAGTGAGAAGGCAGAGCTTTGACAGTTCTTCTCTGACTAAAAGGGAGAGCATTTGAAATATCACTGTAATCATTGTAAATGATTTGCTGACATTGCTGACCTTTTCAAACACTCCAGATAAAGGGGAAAGCACACAGGTTTGTTTTCTTGTGCACTCTACCTGTGGGTTACATCCTACTCATTTTAGTGAAAACCCAACATTCTAACCAGGCCTTGGGGTAAGTCTGCAGACATTCAGCAGCCTAGAACAGCTGGGTAATACATGGGTTTATTTCTTAGTAAAGAACTGACCTTGAATCGTGAAACAAGTCTCTTACACCAGCAGTCTTCTCCTGTCCAAAGCAAAAGAGAGCAAGAAGCACACACACGTGGTGCCAAATGATTTGCTGACATGACACAAGCGCAGAATGGTCACAAGCAAGAAAGGGCAGAATGCTGAAGTTCATGCACATTTTTATTGAGTAGTAATATAAAATGCTTCTTTCATTGTTACAAGTGCATGCTTTGATTGCCAACATTTCGAAGTCAAATTACAAAGGCAAGGCTGTAGGCTGTAGTGAATTACTTGGGCACTTATACAATTGTTAAAAAATATCAATGGACTGTTTGTTTTGTTTCCTTTTCTTTTTTAGAATGAACCAGTTGAAACCCGTAACTGATATACAAAGGGAAAAAAGTGAAAAAATTACACATTTTGTGGCACATGACAAAACAGAACAAAATGACTAAACCATTATGACATTAACAGTTATCATGCATTTAGAATTTCACATGTAACTACAAACTTATTTAAATTTCACAAGGTTTGCTAAACATGCTACCCATCTATATGTGCACTGACAAGCTTATGTTAAAAACTTTAAGAATACTCTCCCCCCTTAGATTTTTCAAAGCTTTTTTTTGATTACAAAATTTCAAAGGCATTAAGCATTTTCTTTTTAGAGAATATAAAGTACGCCAGTATACATACATTTCCAGTATAAGTCAGACCACTAAGCGCATTACAGTCCCATACAGGCCTATACAGCCATTTTTTTCTTAAAAAACATGCATAGGCAGATTTTTACAGAATATAGATGCTTTTCACTGCACTTAATATGGTGTCTTGTTCACTATACTTAAAAATGCACCACTCATAAATATTTAAATTTAGCAAGCCACAACCAAGACTTGTTTTACCAAAAAAACCCCAGAAAACGTCCCAAACCAAACCCCCCTAAATATAAACAGCAAAAAAAGATAAATGTTATTATTCCAGTTTTTTTTTTTAACAAAGAAAAAGATAATTGCTGCCAAATTAGTAAGGTAAGTGTTATATTTAAAGAAGGGCATTGAAGCACACTAAAGAAACCTGAGGTAAGCATAATCTGTACAAAATTAAACTGTCGCTCTCGCTCGCTCTCTCTCACTCTCTCTCTTTTTTTTTTTGGCATTTTAAACAAATTTCCAACTTTTTTTTTTCTTTTTTTCTCTATATTTTTAAAGAGTGCCTAATTTATTTCATAGCCATTGTCTGACAAGAGTAGCAAAACATTATCAATAAATAGTCCTTATTTAGTTTGTACATTTTGTTAAAAATGTTTCGATGTTGTAGATGTCGAGTGCTGCAACTGTAAACGTACAATAGTTAGTAAGAAATTAAACAAAGTTTTCATGTCCAGTAACATAATAAAAGGCCTTTCAGTAACATAGCTAGACGTTCCCAATGTAGTAGGAAAACATGTTCATTCCCCTAACTTTGCAGTATATACCAGCACGAGCTTTCATTTTTCTACAAGCATTTAAAGGCATATCCAAAGGAGGTGTCTCTCCCCCACCCGCCCTCCCACCAAATTAAAGTTGACGATCTCTTTGTTGATGATTTTTGTAAACTGAATCCAACAGCTGGCCCCCCGAGCAAGTAAGCTGTTATCAGAGGCAAGAACATCCCAGTGCTGCCGTGCAGCAGCCCCATCGCGCCCTGCAGCTCCACCCCCCTCCCGCACCGTGGTCACTGGATATTGCTGCTATTACTGCCGTTGCTGTCCGTGCCATTAGTCTCTGTGGAGATTGCCTTGTTGATGGAGTTAAGGTTGGCATCGGATGGCACGTCTCTGCGCGGAGGCATTCTCTCATTAATTCGATCTAAGCCTTTGGCCTCTTCGAAGCTAGTGATCTTATGCTGGGGTGAAAATCCTTTGATAGCTAAATAAAGGATTATTGAAAAATAAAATTAGCAAGATAAAACTCTCAGCAGCTTTTCCCCCAATTTAGCAACAAGTGAGAGAGTCCTTCTTTGGGAAGGCGGCAATGAGAAGATCTGACACCACCACCACCAAATCCTTACCACACTCCGAAAGAGCTGGGGGCTCACCACCACCGTCCCTTCCAACACAACCATTGTTTTCAACATGATCAACTTCCAGTATTTTGTTGTCCACTGGGGTTCAGCTTAGAACACCAAGATGCTGACATGAAACTACAATTTTACTTTGGAACCATGCTGAGGGCACAGCCGTGAGCTGGTGAGTTGGCATTTGCTGTCATTGTGCCTTGCCCTGATGCCCTTCATCAGGCAAAACTCCCACCTGACTTTCAGAGATCATGCAGAAAGTGCTGGCTAATTCCAGATGGTGATGACATGGTGAGGCCACTTTGCTGGATGTACATTAAAGCTAGGGAAGATCTGGGGTGACCCTACAACAAGCGGCCTTCTGTTCTCAACACAGGTGAGCTGCTTGTTGATTGCTTGGGCAATTATCCTCCCTGATACAACCCTGCACTTCTAGAAAGCAGCTTGAGTCAAACAGCAGGAACACTGTGCAACACGGATCGGGGATATTGTCATTTTGGAACAGCTATACAGTTAGCTTAGGGAATGCACTGGCAAAGGACCAAAGTTCCAACTGATCCTGAGGATTTATGATCTCTTTTAGCAGCGACATTGGTGAGGCCACATCAACCTCAGAAGGAAGCCACAGGCTGATGAATGTATTCACAGACTGTGATTTTTATTTAATTTTATTCTCTCTCTAATTGAAGTGTTGAAGATCTTTAGATTTAAATTGAAGTGTTGAAGATCTTTAGATTTAAAGCAAGAGAAAAAAAGCACTGTAGGCAAACAGCAAGTCGCAGCCCTGTAGATAATTTGTCACAGCCTTCTGTGTGTTTTTTCTCTTATCTGTACCAAATCAATGCACTGCACTTCCAGAACTGGAATTTCTGCTAGGCCTCTATCATAACATGCCATAGAGCAGAAATGGTGCATTAGTACCAGGAAACTGCAAACTCCCTGGGGAGAAAACGGTAGGGAAAGTTCAAGGATCGAATTCAGTATTCCTTCTCCTCTTTTCTCTTCTCCTTACCCCCAAGTACTCTCATTCCAATATGCAGTCCTGATTCTGGACAAGCTGGTAACTTCTGTTAAAAAAAAAAAAAGCCTAACACACCCAAAACCTCAGCGCATCCCTGGTACCAAGCTACCGCTCCTTGTATTTAGTGGGGAGCAAAAAAAGGCCTTTTCATGCTGCTTGTGCCAACCTTTCCTGTGAAAATGGATAGATCCTGTTTGCCTCAGGATTTAGTTCTTTAGCCAGTTTCACAAATGTTTCATTGGAACTTTGTGAAGTGCATGGTTTTTAACATGTATTATACTTCCACTCAGAAAAACAACAACATAATGGTGATTAGCCAAGTGAGCAGGGACTGAGCAGTGAAAACAGAACAGGTTGTACAGTGAGTTCCCTTAAGGTTTGCCTTTTGGGTTGGCTTTTTTTTTCATTTACCTTCTATGACAAAATGAAGATGTCTATCAAGCACCCATGCCAATCCCTTAAAGCAATAGTTTAATGGATGGCTGCACCAAAGCTGAAGCAGTTGCCGTGTCCTGGAGCTTGCCAGCAGCACAGCCCAGTTGGTGTTATTGGGCCCTGAAGGACAACTGGTGAAACTTCTCCTCCATCAGAAGCTTCACCTGTGTAGAGCAGTAGTTGTGACTATGGTGATGGTGTCTAACTAGCAAGGATGGCAAATCAGGAATTAATTGGGGGGTGCATACTGCTGGCAGGGGGCACGTTAAGGGATTGGATTTCCAGTAGACACGTGACTGATTGTCTGTAACACTAAGGAAGGTGCTCTGCTGAAGTTGCTGGTCAGACAACGAATATTAGCAGGTTACATTGAGAGTCTACTAAAACACAACACATAGTCACAGAAAATCACAGAAAACAGCCAAACTGTCAACAAGAATGCACACTGCAGATCAGAGATTGCCGATAGGAATAGATAATTCCAACATAAATAGCAGCTTACTCACTGCTATTTAGAAAGCAGTTGTATTTTCTCTTACTTGTTTGTTCTGTAATTTTATTCACTGCTTTACAAAATTCAAAAACAAATTCAACTGGCCGAAAGGGCACGTCTTAACAAAGGACAACAATCACCAGATTTTTTTTTAAAATTAACTAAAAAAAAAAATACCCACAGAAAATTTGAGAGGGGCAAGAACAAAATACAACTGAAGAATTTTGTTTTAAAGGGGAATTCTGAAAATTCTTCTTTCAAAACTTTATAATACTGAACAAATACTGTACATCTACATTGCAAATTGTTAAGGGTTAAATTAAAGGTCTGTCAACAAAACACCAGTTTTCAATACTGAACGTTCAGAAATCTTCTAAGGCAGCCAGTCACTTTATATGCAGCTAAAATGGTGCCTGTGTTAATGGTTGCTGTAACATAAATATCCAGTGTGTAAACTGCCACTAACCAAAAGAAGCAGACATCTTGCAGACAAATGTCTCATGTTGTTTTACTTTTAAAGGGAAACAGAAACATGCTGTACTGTAACAAAAGACCAATAAAATCTTTTTATTAGTGACCTAAAAGAAAGGAAACAAACTGAAGCATAAAGAAAGAAAAAGTGGAAAAGAAACAAGAACAAAAGGAGAGAATATATAAAAAGCTATGTGTTTTCTTTGACCAGAAATTGCTGAGGATAGTTTGAGCCAGCCTCCAGTGCACAGCTTTTGAGCTATGTGTCACAAAGCATTTACGAGCTGCTGCCAAGTTATGTCCCGTGAAATCCAAGTTCCCTGATCTCCTCCTGTGCCATTACTCAGTGCTTAGTTCAACATACAGCAATTCCAACGTATTTGCAACTTCCAGAAAGAGAAAAACCTCAACAGCAGCAACAGAAAGAAAAACCAAAAAGCACTTTCCCCTTTAAAGCAATTACATTTTGGTTAATACCGAGCCACAATTGTTAGCCCAACACCCACACAATCTGTACAAGCTACAGCAAAATGAATACACCCAGCAGAGCCCTTATCTGTTGTGGCACCAACAGAAAGGGGACTGGCCAATTTACCTTCATCAGCCTCAATAGCCTCAACAGTAGCTGAAGAGAAGAAAGGGGTAGCAAAACGAATGAGAAAAAATGAGCAGAGGATTTCAACTCTAAGAACAAGTCAGTGAATAGCAAAGGAGCTACAACACTAATGTTACTGTAAGTGCTGGATTTTGGCAAAACAGAAACACAGAGAAATGTTTACACAAAAACAGTAATTGGCAGATTGAATTAAGCTAGAGTTTGTTTTAAAGCAGAAGTTTCACAAACTAAAAGGTTTTAAAGACACATTTAAGAAGTTTTCTTTTGACTCAAAAGGACTACAAAATGTACATGTCTCCCATATTGCACATCTGACCTGAAAAGGTCATTATGTAATTGTCCCAGCTCTCAGTAGGAGCAGTTTGACTTGCCCTGTCAAAAGAGAACAAGAAATGGCATAAAGCCATTGCACAAAATTCATACAACTTACAACATCAGCCTGAAAAGTACTGATGCCAGTACAAGGCAAAGGAGTTCATATACAACTTAACAGAATTATTTTTTCTCTCTCCTGACTAAAAGAAACATCCCCACAGCATGGGATGCTCTGAAAGATGCTTTGCCTTTGCTTGCAACCTTGCCCGGTCTGCTCCACCTGTAAACTTTATTTTTGTGAACCCAGTCTCTGAAAAACAACATTTTGCTAATATTTTGTTTAAATCAATGGATGTAGATGTAAGATGGACTGCTGGACCTCCAAAGTTGCAAAGCCTGGTCAGAGAGAGCAGAGCTTGTAACTGGGAGATTGCTGCAATGTTATGAATCCCATGTTACCACTGCTGTGAAACCATTAATTGTTCTTAAACATATACTTTCATTTCAATTTTACCCATCAGCTTTAGTATGCTTTTTTTTTTACAGTCAGAGATTTAGAAGCTGATGTAAATCATCAAATACAATCCAATATAGCAAATATTTTAAAAGACGTTTGGATTTTCAAGAATTTCTCTGTTTTAGAGAATAGCTCAAGAAGTCAAGTTCTTAGGAAGTCCTCTCTTCTTTTTTGTCTTGTTTTCCCCTACATAAAGCCGGAACTTTTTTTTTTTCCCTCAGTTAGGATCTTAAATATGGATTAAGATATATTCTAAAATATCTATACTATTATCTTGCTGCATGGGGAAATAAGAGGATTTAACCCTCATGCACCAAGGTGAGCCTACTCCTCTCAAGCAGCAGAGCAAGAGAGATGGCCAAAAAACAAGGAACAAAACCAACACAAACTTAAAAGAAAAGGAACATGATAACTAGGATGAAAAATTAAAATGAATAACCAGATCCAAACCAGCACTGACACATTAGAAAAAATGACAACTAAAATGCATACTTCCACAACAGAACATACTACTCATATTTTCTGTTAATACATATGGCAATGTGTGTGCTTAACAGAAACTATATGAATGTCAGAGTATTTGGTGAATGGGTACTATGTGTTACCTAATGCAGAAGCTTGTGTATAGTAATGTTTTACTGAGCCACAATACTGCAGTATGAGGAGATTTTCCTTTTAGCCACTGTAACAAGAACATTTGGCAATTTTCTCAGATTCATATTCCTAATATTTTGCCAGGGCAACAATAGCGGTTTCCTTGGACCAAATTTTCTGACAAATGTAAAGCAACTATGTGGAGAAAAGCCTAGGTGAAGACCAAAAACCCATTAAGAAAGGCCTCCTGTGAAATCATATTGCAGCATTTTCAAAGCAGAACGTTACTATGTCCATAACACACAAGTCATCAACAAGAAAAAAGAGAGGGGAAAAAAGGGGAAAAAGAGGTTTACCACTGTATACCTGAATCTTCTAGATAAAACAGACAGTAAAGGGAAAAATACAGAGAAAGAATGCTCCAGGGAGGAAACAGGGAAACAAGAGGCTGAGACTGTGTCAAGGTTATAAAGCATTTCTATTTCTTACATGTACTGCCAACAGAACCTCAATAAATGAGAGACCTTTATGTGTGCCTGCAATATATACTACAGCAGAACACACAGAAAAAAAAGGGAGAGCTTCCAGTAATAAATTAAACACTTTGCACTCCTTATTCCAAAAAGAAACAAAGGCAGCCCTACTATAGACTTACCAATTTCCTGTAACAAGAAGCACTTGGTATAAAACTGACACTCTGTATTGTGTTTGTGTACGAGACAAACTCTGTGTTTGTTAAGAGCCTCCCTTCACTTGGACTTAAATCAGAGTGGAATTGTTCTCATGTTGTCACCTAGAATTTCTAGGAGAGAAAATCTAATTCTAGACCTATTTTCCATTGGTGGCTCTCCATGAGGAAGAACAAATCAGATAAAGTAAGAGTTTGAGTGTCATTACCTAAGCCAAACCTTCGTACTCCATGTATCGAGGGCTGCTCTTAAAAAAAAACAACCAAACGATGCTCCAAACTGTAGGAAGAGTGCACTTCAAATACAATCCTGAGCTGCCATTCTGAACAGTTGATTTGCAGGGGCTCCCCCCTCCCCGCTTTTCTCTGAAAATTGATGGTATGTATTAAGTCTTGAGAAGTGGCCTTACATGAACTGCTCACAAATGCTCCAGCACAACAAACTGCCTGTTTTTTTTTTTTTTTTCCTGAGACAGCTGTGTACTTTTCTTAAGTTCTGCAGTTGAAAAGCAATAGTTTTTTGTACACAGGACAAGACCCCCAGGCAAACAGGCTTACCGCTTTGCAGTGTTTGTTTTCCTCCAGAGAGCACACCACTGGGCAGCATTCCTGTTGGAGTCAAACCTTTCAGCGTCAGCACACTCTCACTCTCTTCTCTGCAAAAGTTAAAAAAGAAATGAAAAATAAAACCACCAAAAGTAAGTAATTGGCTTTTTAAAAAACATGGCATAGGTTTTAGACACCTTAAGACGGCATTTGGTGATAACATCAGCACCAGTGCAGTCCCTTCACTGCTGTGTACATGGTTAACCTTTGCATCACACCATATGCAACTCCTGCTCTAGTTGACACTATAACCTGTACCTATGGAACAATATGTCTGTAAACCCAAATCTGAGAGGAGAAGGACCAGAAGGATCAGATATTGCCAACAATGCATTTAAGCATTTATACTGTGTGGTCCAAAATCAACTCAAACTGTTTGCTCTTGCCTACATGAGCAGGCAGGTGCATTATTTATTGATGATCATCAGCCACTTAAAGGCAGCTAAAAGCTTATTAAAATTAATAAGCACTTCCATCCTTGCTAGAACTGTCCTTAATAATTTTGTATGCTAAAAATAATATGGATTCAAGAAAATTGTTTTAGGAAACTGAAATATGCTTTGCTGGTCTC
Source organism: Dicaeum eximium (assembly GCA_013396995.1). NCBI lineage: Eukaryota > Metazoa > Chordata > Aves > Passeriformes > Dicaeidae > Dicaeum > Dicaeum eximium. The sequence goes on along the minus strand of VWZP01003306.1, from coordinate 637,807 downwards.
CAAATACATAGAGTTTTAAAATACATAGCTAGAGGAATACAACAGCTCTGTCCAGAGAAGCCTTGAAGTAAAGCTTTCTACAAGGACTGTAATGCTGCCTGTGATGACATACTTTCTCTGCAGCAAAACTGACCCCAATTCCTTAAGAGAAACCTATTTTGAAGTGCTTTACTTTGAAGTATATAATGACATTAAGCTGGAGGAAGCAAATACAAAGACAGAATTTAGTTCCACATTCACTTGAGGATAATGTGGTTTTGTCTATAAAAACTGTCTCTCAGCAATTCTACTACTTACAATTTTCTTTGGACCTACATGCCCTGAATGACTCACGTATTTTAAACAACTCTTGTTTACCTACTACATATACTCTTCAAGGTCTATTTTTAGTTTGAAAATAACTCTGCTTGCACTCACTTTTCATTATGTAATAGTCAAAATCAAATTGTGACCATTTTGCTTGCAAGTTTCCCAACCAATTAGAACTAATGCAAGAGCAAAATATTTTCAGAATTTACACAGTATTTTTATCATCAACAGTTACACAGCAAAGCTTTTGCTTTCTCTCAATTATTCAGTGCATTAAATATATTTATTTTTTAATTAAACTGCAATGGCTCTTTTAGCTTCTTTTACCCTCATGGGGTAATTTTATCAACTGTATTTTTATTATCTTTAAACTGCATATGCACAAGAAAGATGCGTGTCACAAATACAGAGATGTTTTAGCCTTCGGTGTTCCTTTATTTCTATTTCATGTCATTTATTTCTATTTCAAAAAAAGGATAATAGACTGATAAGGTATTTTATTTACCTCTCTCCAGTCTAAATATACCAAAAGAAAAGTCAGACTTTAGAAACAAAGTCAGAGAGAGGCACTGACAAGGAATCATGAAGTTTTCCATTTAGCTAAAGCCAGTCTTTCTATAGTATCTATTGTCATGACATCTCATAACATTTGAAACTCAATATAACACTATTTTGATATCTAATTTTTTTCACTAAAATGGCTGATATTATTTCAGCTTTACATTCCAGTTACATCCTTAAGGAAAGGGACCACTCCAGCCCAAAGAAGAGATGACTAAATCCTTTCAAATGGTCAGATAAGGTGGTCATTCAGAAAGCTTTTCAAGAATTAATGAAATAAACTTCATAAAACACTATGACTCAAACAGGAACTTCAAAGGTTTCCAGACCAGGTTGGTATATAGATAGATGATGACACCTCTGCAGTCTTCTTAGGGCTACACACCATTACCTGACACTTATGTTTTACATGGATTATGCTGCCAAGACAGAAAAAATATCCCAGGCTTTTCTACAGGAAGAGTGTTTGCAATATTACCTTGTGAAACTTTTGCAGCCTGCCACCTAGCTAAGGAGAATCAGCATTTCTCAGAAAAAAAGAGAACAGGAATTCCCAACGGTGGCTGGGATGAAATGCCACTCATCCCCCTGGAAGAGTGGTCACCAAAACCATGCACTGCAGGTACCTGCTTATTTGCTAAATATGCCCTGGAGCACAGTGAGGATGTGCTGTATTTGCTGATTAAAGCTAAGGGAGAACAAATCTACTCTTTATCTTCAATCTTCCCTGCAAAGCTTTCAGGACCATCAATAATCAAGAGCTGTAAAAGGCTGTGGTGGCTTTGGCTGGGGTGGACTTAAGATATGAGGCTTATGCATATCATTGTAGACAGAGCACATGCAGAAATTATTCTGTATCCATCTTCCATCATTGAAACAATTGAAAAGCTTCTGCCCTATAAATCCCTTTGAAAAAGTCTCACACATGGCTGATGTCAATCACCTCTGAGTTGTAAAACCCCAAATATATCAGCTGATCATCCAGTTTCAGCTCCTTCTGCTTATTAAAGCTCACAATTCTTGTGAATTAACCCTAAATTTAAAAAGGTGGTTCACAACAGAATACAGTCAATCCAGAAGCTGTGGTTCAAGATTATGGGAGAAAGCCAAGTTTCCCAAACTGTGTTTGCTTAACTATCATAGTTCTGTTTTATGAAGGTGGTAGCAGCCACCTCCAGCCCCTCTGCCAGACTTGATACAGAGAAGCAGGTGGAAACATTTGATTGCTCCCCCATCTTGTTTAGGGAAAAGGCATGATGCCAACCTTTTTTTTCTTATGGGCACCACTTGGAAGTGGTTCATGCATCGCCAGTAGGTCACTTGTAACACTTTAGGAACCCCAGGTACAAAGCCCTCCATCTCAGTTTGCTATTTAAAGCTATGCTGCTGCAATCTGCAAGGCGTGGGTGAGCTGCAGTGCCCATGCAAAGCCCTCCAGAGAACCTGCCCACTGCTGGCATGCTGCATTCAAAGCAAGTTGGACAGTTTCCACTGAAATTAAATAGTGTATTCTTCAATATTATTTTATTTATTCTTCTTACATTGATCATGTAATCATAACAGTAGATGTTTTATAACTCCCTTGATTTTTCACTAAGTGTAATAGCCATCAACTGACTAGAGCAGACCAACACAGATTCCTGAGGAAAAAATCACCCTGCTGAAAGGGAGGGAGAACTGTATTTGCTATATTTAGACTTCAGCACAGTACAGCATGTTTTCTCTTCTGCTCAGAGACATCAAATGGAGAGTTCTAAACATTGGGCAGCAATTAGTTACTCATGTTCATGTGTCTGGTGGAGTGCAGCCCAAAGGCCTGCTGTTGCTGCACAACCATTTCCTGGATTTCTAGGTAAATGACCCGAATGCTTTCATCTTTAGTCATCTCGTGGCTGTAGCAACATCTGTGGGTGACAAAGTGTGGAAGCTGACTTCTTTTTTAATGAGAGGTGATGTGTAACATACCCTTTCCCCACATTTCATGCTTGCCTCATGGTGGCTAGAAGTTAATTAGTACACCTGGTCAGCAAGTCTTTAAAAATGGTAATTGGAATTTTCTTTGCTGATGTCTTTTGTTTGTCCGTTTTATATTCAGCAAAAGCCCTGAGGAAGACTATTCAGAGCCAAAATAAATAGCAGCATTGTATAAACAAAAATCTTTAAAAGGTTGCAGTAGTACTCAGTTGGGTGGTATTCTAAAATAGCAAATTTGCTATTTGATTAACAGTCGAGTGCTCTAAGTAACCACTCAAAGATATTGTTCAACACTAAAAAAACTAAATCAGCATAAAACCTTACCTTAACACTGAGAAAACTCTAGCCATTTTTCCTATTGCTCGTATCTTGTTCCTTATAACCTCCTTTCGAGCAGCAGCTGTTGCTCCTATGAAAAAGACATTAAAAACAGTTACAGGGATTTGTAAACAATTCATCACTAAATACTCTCAACACCAAATACAAGAACCATCATATTAATGCTACAGTTTGCCAAACTAAGCCGCATCTGTAATCAAAAGTGAAAACACTATTTTTTTCATTCCTAGTTAAAAATTATTTACAACATAATGAAACCTAAGGGCAGAGTCCTGGAAAGAAGCATGAGATGGTAGGGATTGTGTTGTCTGGCAGTGGCTAAGAGAGTTCCACAAAGGGTCTTCCTTCTAATCACTATTATGGCCTGCTCAAAATTACAACTGCTTTGAAATTTGTGAACTCACACAATAGTCTGCCTTAAAAAAAAAGTATAGTGCAACACAGACTACAGTTCAGCTGAGTTTGAGGTGTACTTGTTACTAGCATATCATCAAAATCTGTACATGCAAGAGAGAACCACCTGAATGGAAAAAGCAAACAGTACTTATTACAAAGGATCCCCCACATCCCCAAGAAAATGTTCTTTTATACTCAGAAAACCAGTTTCATTAATTAGCACAATCACAACCACATACATCACGAAGATTTCTACTAAAGGTTTCTGAAGGACAGCTGACCTTGACTTGTGTGGGTGCTCCCTGCCAACTCCTGCCTGCTCAGACACCACTACACATCACAGTAACACTTCCTTCTTTGTTACTCCAGTATTCAAGGGAAAAAATGAAAATTTCTGTTTTCAAATCCTAGCAAAATTGATCTGTTTTGTAGAGCCCATCAGGGAAGCTAAATCAGCAGGAAGGGGCAAAAATGAGGAGGACAACATTAGTGCAGAATATGCTTGGATGAAACTGGACAAGTGGCCATGGAATCAGAACTGGCTTCAGCATGCAACAATCCAACACCTCACAGCACCACACACCATCTTTCCTGCCCTGAAAAACTGTGATGACAGCAGCTCAAGGTCATGGAATAATGAACTAAAAAAGGCCTTGTTTAGGGATAGCCCACAGACTAAGGGGAATGATATCTGTGTTTATCTACCAAAAACAGGAAAGGTGATGGTGTACTGGAAAATGTGGGACCTGGTATGAGATACCAGGATACTGTCCTGGGTGGAATAAAGTTAGCTTTCTCCTTAAAAGATATTCAGAATGATGGCTTTCAAATCTCCCACACATAAAGATAAAAATATAAAGCAAATATTAAAACATACAAAGATAAAAAAAGATATGAACACTTGGGCATAGATGTCTAATTCTAGACAATAAAGAGTGGGAGAAACAGCTGTAATTCAGCTGTAACTGAATTAATGTAATATACTTTTAACAGCTTAATGAAAAATTTAAATAAAACAGCACTGATTCAGCTGGGTTCTCTAGGAACAGAAGGCAGTACCTTCCTGTCTCAGTACTGTGATCTCACAGAACTGTACTCTCAAGACAGACAAGACATGGTTTTCAGCCTTTCCTATCCAGAAAACACTTAAGCAGGATTGGTCTTCCTTTCTTCCCCCTAAGCATCACAATCCTTACTTGTTTATTAAAGACCACACTGTTCTGGTGTATCTTATAAGGATAGTCAAAATGTTGAACAGCAACTAAGACTACAGTCTAGAATATTTGAGAACTGAAAACTGGAAATATAATTTATGACTGAAGTGAAATATAACGTCCTACACTTAAATACAAAATGAGAAAAAAAAAACCATTCCTTAATCATAAAACACAACAGGTTCAAAGGGAGTATTTTTTATCTCATTGATACACATAAAGGTTACTAAAAAAATACACTTAAAAGAGTTTGGTCTCCACTGAATTTCCTAATGTAACAGATCTGTGAAAATTACATATGTTTAGTAAATATTAGTAATAATTTCATTTATTCTCTCTGGCTTTATTAAGAAATGCACCTGATATTCACAATGTTTTATTGCTCTCTAAGTTTTGACTGAATATCACTAACCTCACAGTATGTGGATTTCTTAACTATTTATACATAAATCTTAGACTCACATTCCAAGTGTGCCTAGTTTAATATTTTGAAATTCACTATTACTGCAAATCCTGATGAATTAGTTGAGCTACTCTTAAGCACACACCTATGTGAAACTAAATGGGTCAAAACCTGAGAACTGCCTATAAGTAAAAAGGTTCATTTTAGCCCTTGCAAACATTGCCTGCCTCTTAAGATTCTAGTTTCCTTTATTAGAATCCTAGACTCATTTAGGCTGGAAAATATCTTTAAAAGATTTTCTAATATCTAAAGAAACCATTTTTGAATGAAGGAACTTAAAAAAAGTTTAAAATTGAAGTGTAAAAATTATTTGAGAGTAATATAAAAGCTTTGAATCTTACTTCAGTAATTTAACAAGTTCTATTGGACTTTGAATTGGTATCAAAACACAGAATCTGCAAGCTGGAGATATAAGATTTATATGAAATGTAATTTAAATGTTCAGATTAAGAAGCACAACAAGGAAAAAAAAATACTATAAATGCTGACAATACTCTGAGATGTAGGATTGAACAAATTTAAAACAGTGCTGAGTAAAAAAGCCAATCCCAAATCTCTCATTGGTATCCTGATATATATTATGTAATTAAGCATTAGGAAAATTAATAAAGCTTAGGTCTTCCAGCTTATTGAATACCTTTCTTCTGTGCATAAATGGGATCTTCTTATAAATTCCAAGAGGGGGAAAGAAAAAGATCAGTGATGTTTGTAGAATGAAAATAAAAAATAATACAGAACATTTGACAACATCAATGGAAATGTAATGTTTAAGTAAAGTCTGAAAAACAGAAAAGAAACAAATGAAGCAGAGAATGTCCAAACGGAAAGAAACAGATTGAAAATTATACAGGGGGGAAAAAAAGAGAAACCTTTTCAGCTTAAAGCCTTGTTAGTAGGTTTTGCAGGAAATCCACATGCAGGCAGGAGGCCAGCAGTGGTGCCACCACCTCTGAACACAGACTTTCTCCTACATGATTGCTGCTGCTTCGATAAGGCTAATCACTTCTCAAAACCAGCCCCACCCTGGCCATACAGGGTGTGCCTGTGTGATGCTGCTTCTTTTATTAAAAGGGTCAAACTGCTTTCTCCAGTGATGTCCCAGAGCAGCTCACTGTCACAGCTATGTCTGCCAGCACCTGTGCCAGTGCCGCACGCCCGCGTCGGGCCAAACGCTCCAGCAGCTCGCAGCCAGCAAATTCAAATGCACCACCCTGCAAGGTACTGCATTTTAAAATCAACTCTCTGGGGGCAAGACAAGCACAGCACTTGGTGCCCAAGCACAACTGCACCATGACATGTGTTCTGGGGACACTGGGCATCTAGTGCATGCTGCCAGGTTGGTCCAGAGGCAGAGCACGCCGATGTGCCGTAACACGGCTCACAGGAAAAATGGGTTGTTGCTGTGCTTTGGGCCAAACCACATCTGCCCAAATCACAGAGCCAATAATAAATAGACAGATCACACTAAAATTCCACTCTGTCACCAACTCACAGAAATTAGGCATGCACTGCAGCCCAGCCTTGCTGGTTTGGAGGAAGAACAAATACAAACCACTGGGAAAACCCCTCCTGTCCATTTCTCTCCCAGGTAAAAATGAACTCATTGGCAAGCTAAGACACTCTCATCAGGCAGTACCATGAAGATCTGCATCAAGATATTAGTAAGTAACAGACCTAAGGACAAGGCCCTTGCTTTTGCTCTCTCAGTCTCTGTTAGTTGCTGCTGAGCTGGCTCCAGGCACAGTTTACTGTGCTGAGATGTGGCAAATGCCACAGACTGCTGTTCAAAGCAGAACCAGGTTATGATTGGCAGGAGACATTTGTCCTGGGAATTCTCTTCAGGTTGGAACTACAGCACTGTGTTGGGAAGCTGTTTTCCAGCAAAGGAATATATGATGTAGGAATGGCTCTGACCGTGGCTTTTCTGTAAGAAGGCTGAGAGCTACAATATTGAAGGCAATACAAAAAGATAATGCAGGTAATTTAGGAGTGTCTTCATGCCAAATCATGATAAGGATGCATATAAAGCAAGCAGTGCATTTGTGTCAAATTGCTTATTGCAATATTGTACCCTTTTAATTAGCAGTTTAGTTTATTCAATCAAATGCATGAAGCCAGAAATGTTGCTAATTAAAACAAAACAGAACTCTCACTGTATGCTTGCTAGGTAGAGGTATTTGCAGCTCCTGTTGCTAAGTGATATGTTTGATGTACAAACACACAGCACATGAACTAATATTTGCTGAAGACATTTTTTCTGGATCAGATTGTATTGCAACCACCACAGCAAACAGGAAAGAGAAAGCACAGCAAGAGGAAACTATCAGAGATAAGGAAACCTGACCTATCATGTTCTCTCATTTTTAAAGTGAGTGAAACCAAAAGGCCAATACAGGCCAGCAGGGACATATGGGATAAAGGGCATTATGATATTTAGGCTTTTTTCACAGTAAGCTTACACACAAACTGCCTACAACAAATTGATCAGATCCCCATGATGTGTTTCCTTAGGGGAAAATAAAACACTGAGGGGGCAGGGGGGAAGAAAAAGGAATACATGCTGTTGAGCATCCTGCTCATGGCTAGATGCAACATACATGACTCAGAACTAAAAATAATAATAAAGAAAAAAGGGCTCACAAGAACATCATGCAGTGAAGTCAGGCAATACTGATGGGGCTTTGTTTTGAAGAAAGGAATGAGAGTGGAAGAGAGAAGGCAAGAAAGTGTAAAAGAAGGTAACAAATGAATGATCAGTGCAAACCATGGTGATGGACCATTCTCACTACATGTGGGAACCCAGATCAGGGCATGTTCAAACTGCAAGGAGAGAAAGGACATCAGCAGCGAGCCCTGAAAACTACTGATGATCTAAAAATAGCAATGATTTTTAAGAATAATTCCGTAAAACAAAATGCATCTGCTGTTGCAGATATCAGGCATTTCCTTCTATGGGAAATACTGCTAAAAAAATATCAGCAGGTAAACAGAACTAGTCCTCCAAGGAAGCTGGACATAAATTACTGAGGAAGAACAGTGGAAATAATGAGCCACTACAAGCCTGTCAGCAGACAGTCCTTACAGAAACAGTTTTCATTGAGCTGGTAATCATTCTGGTTTGTTTCACTGAGAGCACAAATGAAACACATCTTGTACTTCTCTCCCTCCAAAAGGCAAGGCTTTCAGGAAAAAAAAAAGTAAAAAAGAGAGGGAACTCAACTTGAAAGGGAATTTTTGTTTGCTGTACAGATAGGAAATCAGAACCCGCTAAGAAATCATTACAGATATCAGCTTCTATTTAAATTTAAATCAACCTCAGGTTTACTTCTATGTCTGAATCCTTCAGTCTCTCCATGTGTAGGATCCCCATGAGCCTAACCTGTCCAGTGGGCTGTAGGTAAAAGTGTGAGCCCACAGCAAGCTGCAGCACCAGTGCCACAGAGCCCATTCTACAGCTCTGAGGCGATTACCTGGGAAAGCAGACATGAACATATGCCAGCTCTGGTTTTTAGCTACACATGCTGAAGACAACTACACTTCTAATATCTTCCTTACCATGTTTTACACAGAGAAATCAGTCATACAAAAAAAAAAAACACACTGAGAGCAGATTTATGTAACTGTATTAGTGGCACAGTAGTAGGAATGGTTTAGCTATTCCTCACCTGGAAACTTCACTGCTGTTAGATATTGTTATGCAGGACACACACACGAGTGCCCAGAGGATTCCAGCCTGTCTCCCTGCTTAGACACTTGCAATGCTGCAAACTCCAGGTGTGGAGCAGTGCCATGGCAAAACTCCCCAACTCCCGGGGAGGAGGGATGGGGGTTCACCTCCTCTCAGAAAAAAACCAGTAAAAAGAGAGACCTATTATAGCTGGAGAGGGCCGCTGTTCCTCAAGACCCCCAACACCTCCCTATTCTGATTCTGCTTTTGGCAACATGCTCCTGAACTGTAACTTAGGGATGGGAATGATGACACTCCCAGGTTTTAGAAAGAGAGTACAGGCATTGGCCTGTCTATGCCCAGTGGAAGCTTACAGTACAACTTTAAAAGGAAGTATTAGGAAAGGCTGAATTAATTTTAAAATCTTTCCCATGAAGTCTTTGCTTTGGCAGTGCAATCAGTGGGATTTCAGTCTGTGCTTAAGAGCTTTCTTGAGCCAAGGATTTTAAGCACATGGTTTGTTGCTACTGTATTTAACTTGACACGGTTTTTACTCATCGTATGCCTCCATACGATTTCACACACTACTATAATTACACAGTAGTGACTTATTTAAATTTCATGAGGAAAAAAATGGGCACAATATTCAAACAGGTGTTCTCCTCTCTTCACTGATTACCAGTTTCAATAATTCAGTCTTTGTCCCAAGTCCTGCATGATAATTGTTTGTGTCCACACTCCATGGCCGATGCAGAACAGGGAATTCCATCTGGTGTTTCACAATAAAATCAAAGTACTAGCATCTATACCAGTCTTCTCCATCACAAAGGAAACATTTTTCAAAACCTGTGATCTAGCTTCCTGTTCCAAAGATTAAAAATAAATACTTTGAAAGAGAATCTTAATTATTAATTACAACTTCAATAAATATTTGTCTTACCTAAAGTTCTCCATTCTCCTAGTTCATTCATTCTACCTAAAAACATCTTGAGAATATTCAGTAGTGCTAGATTGTTCCAGGTTCTTATTTTTAAAAATTTTTTCTTAGTATTTCTGTCCTTTTCATAGATTATTTTTGTTAGATAGATTATCTATGATTACTTTTCATATTTTCATAGATTTTTTAAAACACTGAAAGCACTCAGAGTAAGAATGTCAGAGATGCACAGGATTTTTTTCAGCTTTTCTCACTTGAGAAGGGACATTTTAGACAGCTGCTATTTATTCTTGCACAGCCTAACAGAAAATTATGTCTAAGAAATTAAATTGAATCTTAAGAATCTACAAGTTTTAAGAATCAAAGTATCATTTACAGTCAAACCAACAGGTACAAGGCAACTAATCATCATATAAACTTCAACCCAAATGATAACAGAACTGACCATTTCTCTCTTAGCAGAAATGTCAGGTTAAAACACAGGTTTTCTATCTGTGTTTATATGCTTATTTTTAATGATTCTATTGCTCTTCAAAGCCTTTTAGACACTCAAGCACATCAAAAGAAGTGACTAAAGAAATACCTCAAGCACAAGTCTTCCAAAGTCACAGTACCCCATTTTGGGAAGGAGCTCTGCAGGAAGCTTTCTTCATTGCAGGAAGAATATTTCACTGACATAAATTTGCTATGAGAATACCTGTGATTTTTTGCATGAAATCATCTGACCCCTTCATGATAACACAACCCAGATTTTGTGGAGAGAAATTCAGGATTTTTAACCAGAAGACTGAGATAAAGAACAGGGCAGATCCATTAATTCTTTCTGAAGCATAATGGAAGCAAATCCATTGTAGTCTAACACAACAGTTGCTTTCAGTGGCATAGAACTCAGCTGGGACTCAGAAAATTATTTCACAGTTAGTAAATAAACTTTTGAAGTAATTCCAAGGCAAACAATCTCAACCAAGGGTAGAGGCTCTTACCATCAAATCCATCTTCCTCTGTTCCCAGTTCATCATCTGAGCAGATGTTCAGCACATTTACCAGCATCTCTGTCACTAAAATGGAAAACAAGTGCAAAATGTTGATATTAAGCTTCCCTGGTCTGTCAGAGAGCCAGCTCCAGCTGTAGTAGTGTGAATAAAAATTCAGGGCAACAATGGCACCCACTTTTTAAATAACAAGACCTGTAGTTTTAGAAGCTGAAAGTGTCCTGTGTAGCTAATAAAAACTACAAATATTTCCACAAATATTTTTCCAAATACAATAAACACAACAAATATACTTTAAAAAAAATCCGCTAATGATCTCTCTTTTTGCAACTGTAAGTGATGTAGGTAACATTTGTTTTCTCCCCCAACACATTTTTTGCCTTTCACTCAACTTGGATAACAAACTGACCCCTCTCCTCTTGCTCCTAAACTGCAATAGGATTTCATTTCCCTGCCCAGCAAATGGGAACAACATTCCAGTGGAAAAATGTACAAGAAGAGGGATCATAGAGTATTTCTTTATTTATCCAGGTTTTGGACACTACTTCCAGTTCAACAAAACATTAAAACCTTTGTCAGATGTCCTTGGTATCCCTTGAATTCCAGGACAAACAGACCAGACAGTGTACATTCCGTAGAGGTGGAACTATTCTATATTTAACAGATACATCCTTATTGGAGAATTTAGACCGTATTCAGCTTGCTTACTTTGCAACTTGGGCATGAAAGGGCCAGTCACAGGCTGTCCCTACCCTGCTCTCATTTCTTTCCAGAGAGACAACTGTGAGACACTAACCAGAGAGCGCACAGAGTAAGAACAGGGCAAAAAAATCAACCCCAGCTAAAATCAAAACCAAGAAAATGCAACTTAGGGAACAAAAAAGCCAAAGTTATGACATAAAATGTGAAGCAATAAGCAGATTAAGAAAAAACTTCACTACACCTACATGTAGTAAGCAACATTAAAAGCGTTACCAGGCTTGTCTAGCCTTGTACTAGCTACACAGGTTGAAACTTTAAATTTTTTAGTCAAGTAGTTATTAAAATCCTCTTCCGTGACTAGTATGAAGGCTTGGAAAATTAGAAGGGTGGGACAAAGCTAGATTTTTTCCTACTTTAGTGAAGGATTTAATATTTCCTCTGACAGTATTACTGGAAAGACTTTCCACATTAACAACAACCAGTGAAGCTAACAGCTTCCTACCTTGGTTGGCCTTTGAGGGAAAAAATCTATATTAAAAAAAAGGAAATACATGACAAGTTGTGTAGAACACCAACTCTTACATCCTTGAATGTTGTTTTGCATAGAAAAGTAAATACTGATTTCACTTTTCTGGGCTCTAAAATTTCCAAGAAATTGCTAAGTGTGACCACTGGAAGACATGATGGAGAAAAAAACCACCCCCAAGACATATGAAGAATGGGGAACACCATGATCTCAGAACCTCAACAATTCTGACCATGCATCCCCATCCTGCAGCCCCACCTGAGCAGCTGCTGATGGGAAGCCTCTGCAAAGTGACCTTACAGAACTACACTGACCCTACAGGACTGCAGTGTGTGTGGAGAACACGCCCAACCTAAAAACAGCCTGGCTGAGTTTACTGCCAAAGAAAATGAAAGCGTTTTATCTGCTTCACAAGAGTCTGCAACACGCATCAATGAGGATTATGTAATGTCTCCATTAGTGCAAACAGCTGCCTATTCTTTGTTAATCCCTGTTTCTTTGTCTATCTGCTTTGTTCACAGAGACCTCAGGCGTCTCACCAGCAGCTTTCCTCAAACAAAAGAATAGCTCAAAACAAAGCCGGTCATGACTGCAGGTACGAGACACAGCTGGCTCTATTTCCAGTTGCCTATTAAGAGAAAGCTGTTATTCCAAGCAGCTTTTAAGAGTTTATTAGAGTTTTCTGGCAGTAATTGCTGTTGCAGCAATACTCTATAATGGATGGATCAAAGCAAACTTCATCTCAGGCACTGAATAAATGACTTGGGGTTTAGGCAGTTTGTATTCATTTAATATGCTAGACCAAAGTGTTTTCATGTCTTTTGTGTGCTTGCCATTCACAGCATGAAGCTGCATTTAGGCAACATCAAGAGCATCAGGTTTCAATAAAATGTCATTTGTGTTCTTTAGACTCTTCTTGCCAGCAATGAAGCACCACATGTCCTGTGCAGAGAACGGGCTGAGGAGAAGGTTTTCCTTCCTACTGGTGTCCCTCTACTCTCTCCAAGAACAGTTAGCCAGACTGGGTCTTAATATCACTGTCTCTGTGTTTGCTGATGAAAAAGCAACCCACCCATAAAGGTAATGTGAGTGAAGATGAAACCCCATGTAGTGAAGTCTGTTGAGATGTCTATTCAGCAGTAGGCGATATCCAAGGGAATGTTCAAGAGCTTATAATGGAAAAACAAATCAAATTTTGTTTAGTGAATGCACCTCTGGTCTGCAATGCCATAAAATCTATTTCTACAGCAGAAAGATAATGGCATCATCACCTGGAAAGAGTGGAAGTTATAAAAAAATATGAGAAGTGTCATTAGCCACTGGTAACTGCATGCCCCTCTCAGGTCCATTTCTACAACTCTGTCCTCAAAAGCAAGACATCCATCTTCCAATTATTCTTGCCCTTTACAATAAATGAGGCCACATGCATGGTGACTAAGAAACAATTCTGCAGTTTCTATGAAGAGAACCGATTTGCATACATACCCTTCTCACCAACAAATGGCAAGGACCAGGTAAACACATCCATGAAGTTTGGAAGCCAGTACGGATGAGGGGAGCAGTTGAACTGCCTGATATTCATAACGTTGTTCTCATATTTCAATACTGCAGCTAGAAGGAAGAAGGAAAAGAGACAGAAGAGACATCAGCCATGTGTGTGACTGGCTACCAGAGCAGGAAGGCTGACAGCATGCACAGCCCACAGAGCTGCTCACCAGCTTCTACCCACTTGATCCAGTGGCACCACCTGAATGGTAGCTGTAGTAGGATAAAGCCTCACTGAAGTGGAAAGCCATTTTCAGTCTGAAAGCAGTGTCAACAGTTTTCCCTGCCACTAAGATGGGCTGGTAAGTGAATTAATATCTCTGAGTAGCCAAGAACGGGAACTCTGGGATCCACCACCAGTGAGGAATGAAGCAGAGTGCTCAGAGCCCCCCATTTCACACTTATCTGAGCTCCTCACAACCATGCTTTGGAGATAACAGAAAAAAGCATTTATGACTCAGAGTCTGAATGCTGCTCTCCTGATGGACATTTTCAACATATTTCATTCACAGTATCGTACAAGAGATGACACTTGCTTCTCACATTATGCAAACTCTAGGCAAGCAAGACTGTGCTCCCTATAATATGAATCAATACTAATACAATTTGTCTTGCACCATTTAACATCCTAATCATTCTTATCAACACACAAACACACAGACTGAGCTTGTTCACAGGCAGAAATACAGATATTTATGCCACTCCCAGTTTTTAAAGCACTGCATCAAGTTCAGTGTTAACTTCTGTTAATGGACTTCAGGCTCATATCTGAAATGGTAATCCAAAAAGGTAATTTTGAGATTATCACCAAAGTGACTTAAAGACATGAAATTCTTTAAACAATGCAGCTACAGGAGATGCATGCAGGATATTTAATCAACACAAGTAACAAAACCAGTCAACATCAGGTATATCATTCTATGCTTTCCCCGTTCCTCCAGCCTTCCCACTTCTGGCTCCCCAGGGAGGAATATAGTTCCAGGGACTGGTTATCACTTAATACCAGCAATAAAGTTGCACAACTGCAATGTGAGACGGCATTATAGGAAATGCAGTGCTGGCTGAAAAATTTCTTCTGATTATTTCTCTCTTTTCACTGACTGTGTGTCAATCAGAGAAGAAACCTTTTTTCATGCACTAGGCTGTTGCTTCCCAAATGTTTAAAAGGATGTTAAATGTCCTCCATTTTGTGGTATGACAGAGTCCAGAGTGACCTGGGAGTTCCTGAAACGTTCTCACTGACAGACACAGAAAACAGCTTGCCAGCAATAATGTGAGCTATTGCCAGGCAGACACCCTCCATTTAAATAAACCACATTTGACTCTTGCCCATCCCAGTCTGACAACTGTCGATCAATATGCTGCTCACTAGAAGAAAAAATGGCTTAATACTGCTATTAGCAAAAATGAGAAAACTAGTGTCAATGCTCTGAATATTTCCAACAGATTTTGGCTGAAATCACATGCAGCAGATCGAAATTCATTCTTCTTCTATTACAGTGACACAATTGCATAATAAAAATAAATAGTTTGTGGCTTTACAGAAAAAATGAGTCGAAACCACACAAAAAGGGCCACTTAATGGTTGTAAAGATTCATTTAGAAGGACTAAAACTTCAAATTCATCATCTGAGTGAGCTGAGGTAGTTCCCCTTCCCACTACTTCTTCAATTTATCTACTAAGTCTATTTCTAAATTCTGTAAAATTTGAATAAAAAATAATTTTTACTGGGAACTTTTAAAACTGGCCTCTGAAAAAGCCTGAATCCTATGCAGAACAGTTGCAAAACATAAAATTAAATAAAAATGGCTTTAGTTGGGTTGTTTCCTTTGAAAGGAAGATAATTTAAGATTACTATAATAAAAATATCCTCACAATACATTATTAATTTATATACCTGAATATCTTACAACAGGAAGTTCCAATAATAGTATTTTAAAAAATATTCCTCTGTAACTGACCTGTACAACTCCTCAAAAAATTACTTCAAAATAACTTTATACAATAAAGCAGGGTAATAACAGAGAAGCCTCCTAAAATAACACTCCTCTTAAAAGAATAAAATAAAATAGGGTAGTTACCAGTGTCACAAATACTTCTTGCCATTTTAAATTAAAAATCTGTAATTTACAAGCACAACGCACACAAAATATTTTTATTAGGTAAGTAATGAAGATGAAATTTAACATGAAGCAAATCAGCTCTTGTTATGAATGTACAGCTCTGATTACTGCTTAGTCAGAAGAGGAAAACTTCCTCTGGATCAAGTAGAAAATGCTTCTCAGATAACAGCAGGAGTTTCCCTAAGCTTATCTGCCCCCGTGCTTTCTTTTGGTCATAGCTTTGTTTTTGCTCTCTGTTGGCTCAGAGAAAATTGGGGGTTTCACCTCTGCTGCATTCCTTAGTCCAGGTTGGCTTGGAAGAAGCTAAGAAGCTGCAGGAGAAGCAGCAGCCCTGGAAGAGCACCCAGCTTCTGAGGGCTGTAAGTGTGGAGGTCACGCAGTCGCTGATGGAGGAGACAGAGGAGGGATGGGCTCCTTTGCTTATGAAACCCCTAAGAGAAGAAAGCCTGACTCTATCTAACATATGCTTATTATTCCAGGCTGCAAACCCGGTACTTTTCTTTCCAAACACATCCTCAGACAGATGCTAGCAGACCGAGCCACCAGCCATTATCGTGTCTAATCACCAACCGGAGCAAGAATCTCATTGTATTATTCTTAACAGACACACACATTTTAACTTAATTTTGATACTTGCTCTTGTAAATAAGTTTTAAAAGCTAATGTTTTGTAAAGTGAAGATGTGCAGATAGCCCAAATGACATTACACTTCTTTCCAATGCTAGTAAACTGAGATACTGGATGCTGAAATCACATCAGAGTGAAATGAAACACTGATGCAGCAGGCAAAGGGCATTTGTACTGTTCAGCTTAACACAGCTACCCTAAGGCTGGAAATAGAAGTGTTGAAAACTGTGCAGGTAAGAAACCTCCTTCCTTTGGCTGGAAATGGAGAAAGCCCTTTAATCTTTACAGCAGCTAGTGCTGTACCTCCTTGGTCTCCTCAGTTAGAGATGAGCCTGGAACAACTGTGACACACCTGTCAGATCTGAGTGGATGTCTCAGACCCTCTGGCATCTCAAATGGGGCTTTAAAAAAAGATTATAGATTTGGAGGTAGGCTAAGGCCTGAAGCAATGTGAACATTCCACTGTGTGACAGGTAGTTCAGAATTTCTCAAAGACATTACATATCCTGCTTCACGATCTGCCGAATCATTTTTCAGTGTAAGTTAATTGATAACATTTCCATCAGAAAAAAATAATCAGAGGAAAAAAATAATGAGCTTGGTAGAAGTACTAGCCCAGAATATTTTTAGATGAACAACCCAATAATATTTTAAGCAAACAATTTAACTAATTTTCTTGTTATTTTCTTTCATAAAACTCATCTTGCATTTAGAAAATGAATCAGTGAAAAGTCCCTCAAATTCTTCACACGTAAGAAAGAATTTCAATTTCTGATTTAATGTCAAATTAACTTCAGCATTAACTGTGCAACTGGGAACTATGTGTTCTCAAGAAGAGTTGCTAAGTAACCACAACATTTTGGGCCCAAGTCAGGTCAGGGATAAGGGTTAGTAAAATGCTCAAGGATTTAAATATTATCAAAGAACAAAAAATATTTACTATACAAGGCAATGGTCTAAATAATCCAGTAGAGAAGCAAAAATAATTGTAGGTGGTAACATCTTTCCTTATAAAATTTTGAAGATTTTTATTTTACATGTGCAACTGCATGTTGCAAAGAAACAGCAGAGTAACATTCAAGATTTAATCACCAGACTGCAAAAATCACTTTTGGCAAACTTCTCTGCATCAGCAATGAGATGGCCTAGATACCCTGACAACTCTTCTTTAAAAGCTTTAGTTTCCGTGACAAGAATTCATCACAGCAGCAGAGATAAGGCATTAAAGAAAACTGATAAGGCAAACAGAGGTCACATCTCTCTTCTTCCCTTTAAAGTGCTAATATTTCTCACAGATCATCCTTGTCTTCCAGGTATACTACTCTGTCTTTTTCTAAGTGAAAATAATTTTCCCATTAGATCCAGGTACATTCTTCATGTGTATCCATGGTATACTTCATGCTGATACCTTACACACACTTCACTGACATTTAACTTATGATACATTAACATGCATACAGATTTACAGATGGTTTTCATTTTTCTACTATCCCAAACTCTCCTGCATACTGACTTCCTTTTCCTTGCAGAAACAACATATCCATGTTGCAGCATGTTGGAGGAAACTTCATGCTGGGGGTTTTCTTTTCGTAACTTGGGATTCTCTGGTGGTTCTCTCTCCACTACAAAACCTAATCTTTTAAAAGTGTTCAAAAGATAATAGTCTGTCTTTAAACAGCAAGTTAAAATTGCTCACTCAGCCAAGAAGCAAACACTTACTCAAGTGACAGCCAGATACGAAAATGCCAATATCACCAGTGTTTTACAAGTAACTTTTCTGCCTCTGTAGTACTTCTGTAGAATCTTTCACTTTATTTATTTTTTGGGTGTGCATAAACAGCATTACAGCAAGCCCTAATTAGGGCATTAAGAAATACTGAATACAGGACTGAAAGTTTAGACACAATACAAGGCCAGATCATACCACAAGGTAATTTTTGGCACCCTCTTATTCTATTGCTATTGAGAATTTCTCCTAGTTATGGATACCCTGGAGCCCAGGGGTAAATCTGTACTTACACAACTTTCTCACAGTTTCTTGATCAGCACAGATGATCTCTGAGGCCCTGAAGTCACTGGTAGCTACCACAATCCAATTAACATTTATCTTCTTGCATAAGCTTTCTCTCCAGAAGCAGCAGTCGTAGAAGAATCACCAATGCACTGGTATTTCTTGTAATGAGTATTAAAAATAATCTTAGAGTATCTTTATCTTTATGCCTTTTAATAAAATAAATGAAAGCAGAAATGTTTGAGAAAGCTATGAAGATACTGAACAGTAGCTCAGAAGTTGCCAAAAACCATATAAAAATTCCTTCCCTTTGCCAATGCTCTCCATTGTAATGAATATGGAGGGAATTAATAACACTAATGGAGAAGGATTATAATGGAAAAAGGAGGACACAAGGCTCCCAATATCGAGGCAGTTTCTGAGTCTCTGAATCTCCCCCTGAAAGCCTCTCTGTGTCTCCATTAACTACAGAGGGAAGCCCTGACAGGAGCCTCCTAATTGACAAACCTCACAGTGGCACCCCAAGCTCTGTGTGTGTGACCTGGGGCTGTGACAGGAGCCACAGCCACGTGGTGCATGAATGACACACACACAGCCTGCACGAGGCAGCACCAGGATCCAGAGGGATGCAGAAAACTCCCCTGGTGCCAGGAGAGGTTCCCAGGGTGGGTCAGTGCTTCAGACAGCCCCTGCAGAGGCTGCATGCAGCATGAGGAACAGCAGAGATGCTCAACATAGGCTTGTTTATCTTCACAGGGTAGCTTATCTTCTGCCACTCCTGTCAAACCTTCTTTTACACTGAGATCACTGCCTCCCTACTGCTCTTTGAGGATACATATGATCCCAGATCTGATCCCATGGCTGCTCCCAGCAGGGACTGAAGGAGCCCCTGGATAAAGCTGGCAAACAGGTGCTTTGAAGAAGCTCAAGAAACTACATCTGCTTTAATGGGTGTGAGAGCTATCAACCTGGGGTAGAAAATGAGCATTCTTAGCCTCTTGTAACTTTTAAAAGAATGTATTTATCCTAAACAATTTAAAAATTACCCATTTCATGTCAGTGGGACTGGAGCCTCTCAGGAATTTATTCAGGGGACTGCTGGCTGACAAGCAGAGAACACTGACAATGCATACTAGACAGGAAGGTGCTTACTAGTAGGAGAGTAACTCCTTTTCCAAGGACTGACAGTAACCCAACCTCCAGATGACCTATAAAAATCAATCAGGTTCTGCTCCAGTGCATGAGTCAGCTAGAACAGCTGCCCTGACAACACCTCTGGATGGAAATACTTTCAATTTTCTCCTGAAATCAGTCAGAAACTGTGTTAACTCAGCTAATTCATTTGCTGCAAACCAAGGAAGCCAACAAGTAGCCCTGTTTTGGACTCATTCTGTATGATAGTGGGTTTTTTCCTTGAAGAGGGAAGCAAGCATCCAGAGACTATCCAGAAAAAGGTGTATGAGCAATGCAGCAAGAAAAATTATGCATGATGTATTTTAAATGCCAAGAGCCAGTGCAATCAGTCATATGAAATAATCCATCAAAACTTCTAATGAGAGAAAAGGAGGCAGATGAACTCGATGGAGATCCATTACAAAGCTGCTAAAGGTCAGCCTCTGAATTTACAAGAAGTTCTATATTAAGGAGTGGCACAGGGGTGCTGATGTCTCATCGGTGCAGATTTGCCTGAGCTCACTCTGAGCAGGTATCCCTGGCAGTGCACACCAACTCCATCTGTGGCCACAGGTAACCAGCACCTCTCAGCAAATGATTTACAGCTTTCCATCAAAATGGCTTTCCACCACGTACAAGACCTGCCTGCCACAGTGGAACATCCTGGAATAAGGGAAATGGCCCTCTCTTTGGAAATGGAGAGAATAGAGAGGCACTGCTCTTTACCACCCAAACTCTGTGGGTTCAGATTCAAGGTTTTGAACATTGTCAGTCATTGCTTTTCGT
Source organism: Dicaeum eximium (assembly GCA_013396995.1). Classification (NCBI taxonomy): domain Eukaryota; kingdom Metazoa; phylum Chordata; class Aves; order Passeriformes; family Dicaeidae; genus Dicaeum; species Dicaeum eximium. The sequence continues at coordinate 617,461 of VWZP01003306.1, read as the reverse complement.
TTAACATTTGCCTTCAAACAAAGTTCCACATAATTCACCCATTCCCTTCACTGCACACAACTGCTTCCATGCCTAAGAAACAAGAGGTGAACACTTTGCACCACCTTCCTTGCACAGACTTGTGATCACTCAGCCTTTGACCCAAAGCAGCCAGCCAGGAGAGAAAACACACTTCTCCACCAATAGCAGTGAACCTACCAAGAAAATGAACACATTCCTTACTTCATCCTGCACTTTTTAGGCTGCTAGCACAGCCCCTACATCATTAACTTTTACAGAAGTAGCTATTGACAGTTCTGCTTGCATGGTTTTGCAGAATAACATTCATTTTTCCACAATTTAACAGGCATATTGAGAAATCTGAGGTGTACAAACCCCATTATCTACCAGTGAAGTGTTTCCTTCCCTCGCATACAGTTCATGGCATAAAAGCTTTCAGATTATAAAATTTATAACTTAAAACAATGCCTGAAGAAGCTTCCTTTTGCAAGTTTAAAAAGAAGTATTGCTTGCATCCTCTGCAAACAAGCATCCAGATAAAAAATATCCCTTTGCAAGAGAACAGATCTCTTTGCAAGGGAGAAACTTTCAGGAATATAATTGAGAAAGAATTATTTTACTTTGTTCACAGAGGAACAGAAATAATTTTATCATTATGGGGACTAGAAGAAAGTAAAAAATACTGCTCATTTCAAGCTATACGAGGACAGGTTTATTAGAAAACTTTGATTTTCAAACATGATTCTTTTTTCCAGTTAATTAGAGATTTCTGGGAATGCAATAAATGAATAAATTCAGAGAAGCTGCGAAGACTTGTATTCAGTGGAGTTTTTATACAGTGACCAGTGACTCTTATTTCTGTAGTAACCTTTTTAATTTTCTTGGCTATTTATATTTAATTTTCTAAATTTCAGTGGTCAAGGATTAAAAACCCCAAAATGTAAAGGAACTCAGACATCCACCCCATGCTTTATCCACTCCTGACCTGTCAAAGTTTAACTGGCCAGACAGTTTGCAGATACAAACTCCAATAATTTTATTGGAAAGAAGCAAGGAACAGATAATTAATTATCAGGAACATTAGGCTCTAAACATCTCACCCAGAGCATTTCTTAATATACTTCTCTTAGTTAATAGGGATGTTTTAAGTTTTGGTTTCCGTGTAACATTTACTTAATAACTTGCAGTCAAAATACAGAAATATCCTAAGGCATATTAAAATACACAGTTATGTTCAGAGGCATACATCTGCCTGTAACAAATTTAATTAGGTTTGTATTATATAATAAGTGGAATGGGCATGAACTAATAAGAGAGGAAGAAAATGGGCATGATCTGATACATAAAGGAATGAAAAGACACCAACATATTCAAGAAAACAGAAGTACAGCCTACTGTACATTAACAAGAATTAAATTTTTACCTTTGTTATTGTATACATCTAGATAGTTTGGTGCTGAAAAGATTGTGATTAGTGAAGGGAAGCCTGTTGTTTGGCTTTTCCTGTACATACGATACCTAAGGAGAAAGAGAAATACTAATTACTACCCAATGTTGAATATATATTTGTCACTGACCACATACAGTGCAAAAAAACACCTAGTACTTTGGTGCTCTGGCTGTTAACAAATGCCAGGACTGAAAAACATGCACATGAGCTATTCAAAAGCCACGGGAAAGAAGTATTTCCTGCAGATTTTCTCATTATAACCATTTGACATGACCAGGGATCCATGCTTGGAAGTTGTGTCTCTGAAATTCAGCGAGCCAGAGGTGGGTTTTGTTGGGAATCTGCCCAGTGCCCAGGACATCGCCAGGCTTTTCCTCTGTGGCACTGTGGGTAAAGCAAGCACCAGCAGGGGCCTTGGAAGGGTCCTGCCTTCAGAAGGGAGGTGTGTGTCCCTCATGACCTTCCTGCTGCCTCTCCAGGCATGGGAGCAATGGCAAGGCCAGGGGACGTGGAAGGGGCGAGAAGGGAAGGGGAAACTGGGCATCAGATACTTTCAGCGCTGTGTCTAATCTCATCCACTCTATCCTCCAGTTTGTTCATGGCTGTGTGTTTTCATTACCTAACCTTACTGCCTCGTGAAAATAAAAGGCTTATTGGACCAAAAAAGAATCAGTCAAGCATTAAACCTGCACGTAATTGGAAAGAAAGAAACTAACAGTACTTAGACACAAATACACCAGATACTGCTCTTTAGTCCTCAGCTACAACCTAAGAATTCAGCAAACGTCCACAAAAGTTGCACTGAAACTGTTGTATAGTTTCAATGCAATATCTTCCACAAAATTTTATTTTTCACCCTTTACTGGAAAGCAATACAAGAAAAATGAAATTTCATTACCCTCGTGTATTTCGTGCTAGGTACTTCTGGCATAGCAATAGCTTGCTTTTAATTGCATTACCATTTTGTAGTCATGACAATCCAAACATTCAGAGGAGATTTTTATATGCATAGTGAGTATTGACTTTATTCCTACAATGCCACTAATTTATCTTTTATTGTTATTCAAGTTGGATAAAGTTTCTACCTCCAAACAAACACAATAATAATAATTTATTCATGATATGCAAAGCTATTTATTCAGATTCCAATCCTTCACTAATATCTCACAAGTATGGTACCGTTTCAAATAAGAGGAATTTTTAAAGTAATTTTTCAAAGCAGTGCAAACAATTCTACCTTTATAATGACAGTAGTTTCATGGGGAGCCATCAACACCACCTGATGCTTGACCTGGACTGTTTTTGCATACAATGGCTTAGACTTCTTGAATTCATTAATGATACTCCTGGAGAAAAATTTATGTGCCTATTGAGTTCTACAATTTTTTTTTCTTTTTAATGAAGTATAAAGCCAGTAGGCCCAAAAGTTTCAAGTAGCTGAGAAAATCCTACAAGATGGCAGTTCTGGCCTTTGCAAGCCAAATCACTTCTCTGGCATCATGGCAATCCGTGTGTCACAATACTCTGGCACATCTGCAAACCTTTTTCTGAAATGAATTTGTTTTTCTTTCCATGTCTGGCATCATCTAAAAAATGTTGGTCATTTTATATCACTTAAAATCACTAAGGCTAAGTAAGTGGCTTATATAAAGATTCATTAAGCATTGTAACTCACTGACAATAATGTTAAAGACATTGTAATGCCCGTGTGTATTTTTGTAGCATTCGTGAAAAGTGAGAGCTGTTGCAACTTATATTTTCCAGTTCATTCTCACTCATCTGCTCTTCCTTTTTGTGCTCTGTTGGGGGATGGTAAGCCATTATACATAATTATTATTATTATTGCCCCCTCTCCACACATACTTACCCAGCATCCTGGGCTTCATGAGCTCGGAGTATGGATAACAAGTTATTGTGCTGTAGGAATTCACATACAGCAGGGTAACTGTAAGAAAAAAAGTTATAGCACCTGTTATGGCACTATCAGAAGCAGCACACAGAGCTCTAGCTTTCCAAAAATGTATCATCAAACGTGCATCATTCATTAAATCAGTGCCTGCTCTGCAGGCAGGCTTCAGTAGAGACAACATCACCAGCAGTGTCTTTTTTAATCCCACCCCATAACTGCTTGGAAAGGAATGCTGGAAACTGCAATTCATTACATAACAACAACCAGCCTATGGCTTGTCAGAAAAAAAGGTACTTTCTTCTATTAATCTAAGCTTTAATGTATTCCAGAAAAGCAAAATATAATACAACAGTTGCTTATAACAGAAAAATTCACCCACTGACTACTGCATGCAGTGGCTGCTTGTGGAGACCAGAAAATAAAGTGGTTAAGTGGAAAGAGAGGGGAAGAGACACAAAGAAGAAAGGCAGTCAATCTTCAAACTGGGGATGTTTATCTTCCTGAACTTTATCTCCTTGATATACAAATTATCTTTCCCCTTGGCAACTTAAAATCCTGTGACTTTTGAAACCTCAAAAATGTGCTCACTTAATACATCTGTGCTAAACATACTGAGCAAGATAAAAAAATAAAAAATCTCAACTGTACATTATACGAAAAAACTGCTGACCTAGGCATGATTTCATGGACCACCTTAAGAGCCAACTTGCAATTAGTTTACAGCCCCATCAGTTTCTAATTTCATGCATGAAAAATATGAAAACTTACATACTCCCCTCCCCCAATCTAACACATCATCTTCCTTTAGTTTATCCAAGAGAAATTATACTGCTTCCTTCCAAACCTTCCTGAGTATTTTGAAGCTGAAATGTCATTTGCAGCTAGAAGCTACAAACCCACTGGAATGCTATATTGCTGTTTCTGGACTTGAGCCACCTAGCATATATTCTCAGCTACAGGTCTGGTGTTTGGAATTGTCTAAAAAGATTGCCACTATAAAACAATTTCAACTCCCAAATTACATGGGGTAACGTTTTGGCAACTGCAATGATTTAAAATGCTGACAGGCTGCCATTCAAACCACTGGCAAATGAGAACTGATTTGCATACATTTCTTTTCATAATTAATTGTGACTAAATGCAGACTTATGGTACATTTTGTTTAGAAATTTCTACATTAACTTCTGAAAACTGGGGTCTATCACAAAAATCTGACAGACAGTTGATTATGTTCATTATCAGTGCAGCTGCTCAAAATGTCTAGGCTATTACTTTTTTTCCTCCATAGTATTTCTTTCATCCAGTGTTAAGTACTGCTTTTAAAGAAGATATAATGAAGTGGTAAAAAACATTCCTAAATAGATATGATAGGTTCTTCTTTCCATTTCAAGTACAAAAGTGGTGGGTTTTTTTATTGCTTAACTATCTTGTTCTTCATAAATTTGTGGAAAAGAAGACTTCTGTTAGCAGAATTTGGCTGATTCTACAGGGCCCACACCTACAAAGGCAGAGGTGTCACACAGTGTTCCACACAAATTTACAAAAAAAGTATCTGCCTGCCTTCTTTTCTTACAAGTGAATAGCATGGGACCTTCAATGTGCCAGCTGCCCTATTACCCAGACCACCACAACCTATGACCAGTCTATCTGGATATTTTATTTTGAAAAAGGCAAAGCAACGTGCAGGCATTTTTCTTCAGCTTCTTGAAGCAGAGGCTGGGGAGTAGCAAACTTTGCATCATTTGCAGCTATTATATATGCTATCCAGCATTTCCTTAGTATCTGTTTGCTTCAGATTAAACAGTATTCCTTAACACAAAAACACATGTCCTAAAAAGCAGGTAAAAATAACAAGTCCTACAAAGAGCCAACAAAACAGACATTATAGGAAAAGTTGTCAGAAACAAACTTTTACAGAAATGACTTCTGCTTGGAAATATTTTTTCTAATATTTTTTTATTAAAATGACTGACTTGCTCTCAAATTCCCTACTAGTTTTTCAGAGCGCTACCCTTGCAGAAACACTGTCCTCCTTGCCCTGCTTTGCAGAGCCCAGACTGTAATTCAGATGAGCCAGAAATAAAACAGTTGGCCAAGAGGGAAAACAAACAAACAGCAATACCCCACGCAACAGGCTTTTGCAGAGCGACCCAGCCCCTGCCTGCATGTGTCGTGCTGAATCACGGAGGAGCAGTGACTCAGAGACAGCAAAACACCCCTCTGCTAAGCTAGGGAGATGTTATTCCCCATGGAGTACGTGACTGATATTCCCTCCTTGGGCATCTTCCTTCTGGGCAGTTTTATAAGAGAAGCGATTCTTTGCTAACATGAACCAAAATGGCAAATGTTTTCAAATTGTTTTTCCACCAATAATTGGAAAAAATAGATGGAATTAATTTTTTTCATATCCCTCATTATGTCATTAAAAGAGAGGCATAAGAACTTTTTTCAAAAGGGAACATTCAAATTTAGTCCAAAAGCTTCTGTGACATTACATGCACATATAAAATAGGTTTCCTGCAAAATCCATTGGCCTCGCACTTGAGTCTCCAAAGGCAAATGCTTTTGTTGCTGTGCTGTCCTAAGCAACTCTCAGAACATCCCTTTCCACCAGCTTTTGCCTGCTCTTAGCTGTGCTGTCTGCAGAGCTGCACTGGGAAGTGGAACAGGGAACTGCATTAGAACAAATAAACACATCTTTTTTTGCAGAGTCGTTCTTTTAAAACTGGATGCTTTCCCAGGCCTGATGGAGCACACAAGCAATTCTACCAGTACATCTGGGCAGACAATGTGAGGGCAGCAAAAAGCTTCTGGCCTGGGAGAAAGAGTAGAAATGTGGGCAAAAGAATCTGTTTTAAATGCTATTTAAAAAAAAAAAAAAAATTCATACAACTGTGCCTCCCACCCTGAGCTGAAACACACTACAGTCTTCAAAAGCTTTCAGCAGACATTTCTTTAATCCTTGCAGAATGACAAACTTAACTGCACATCAAGTGGTCAAGTGCACCACTGAAATCATGTGCTTGTAGGGCCAAAATTATTATTCTACCCCGGAGTATGTGTAAGCTTGAACCATTTCACTGCTGTCCAAGGCTGGCAAATGTTTCTTGACCACACCTTCAGTGAAGAAGTTCTTCCTGATGTCCAACCTGATCCTTATGAAAATGCCTGAGAGTTACTGTACCACTAGCTTATGAAAGAAGGGCAAAGGGTTATTGGCAAGATCAGTACAAACTGCTAAGTGCAAATAAATATTTGCTAGAAAAACTCAAGGCAAGAACTAGATAATCCGGTAAACAGGAAAACTTCTTTACTGGTTGGATCAGCTGAAAAGCTGTGTGCCTGTGGGTCTAATATCACTCTGGGACAAATTAATTCCCTCTTGTTTATAATATACTCTGAACACAACATTATTTTGGATATGGATGAAAGAAAAGCTTAACTCATAATAAAAGAACAATTTAAACAACCAGCACTCCATTAATTATTTCTACTTTTTCACAAAATTGCATCAAACATGACGATGACTACAAAGGATATACAATTTTGAACTTCAGATAGCAAAAATGAAATCCCATCCCTATCACTTTTTATCCTCTTTAAGGTACAGGAACTTTAATATATATTCATGAATTCCTTATATTCCACAGTTAACATTTCACTTTGGCATTGTGCTATTTTGACACTCCACAGTACAAAATGCTGCTAGATGCTAAAGGTGTGCATTAAGTGTTGACTCTGAGCACTTCTGAAAATGAAGCTATCCTTTACATCTCTAAATGACAGGTTATGCATACAGTTTCAAGATCTGACATTTTACAATTAGCCACAGCAGTTTCAAGAACTCTTACATAAAAGGACGTTTCTTGGAGAAACACTGGATCAGTTTGAAATTCAATAGGCTGTATGAGAGTGATCATGTAAGAAATGCAGTGAGAAGCTTGTCACACTGCTGTAAGCTACTTTCTCTAAACAAAGTCTTTATACTTTCTCACAGAAATGGCCCAATATTTCACAAATGGGTTTTGGCTGATTGCAGATGATTTAATGCACTTCTGGGTTGGAAGGTCCAGTTAACATGGTGCATGCACAATTAGAAAGTACATTACAGTTATTTTTCTCACAGCACTTTTGTATTAGGAAATAACTTTAAGTCAGAGCAAAGTAACTTGCAACTTGTCATTATAATGAGCATCTCTGATAAATAAAAGTTATTTATTACAGATATTTCCTGCAATTGATTAGGAGATCTTAATAATCTAGAAATTCTTTCACTCATTCACAGGCATGACTGAAATCTTCTTGACCTTCATTCAAAATTCTCATTGCCATCTTTTAACTTCCTGGAAATGACTGAAGAAACGTAAGACATTTCATTCAGTGAAGAATAAACACAATAATTCTATTAAAAGGCATTCTTGAAGGAGGACTGAGTAATTCAGTCCTTCCTTTACAAACTGAGCTGCCTGTTCAGGGAAATTTGTTCCTTTACTCAGGAAGTAACTAGAAAAGGCAAGGAAAATTAAACACTCCACTGATGGATAGCTTTTTTACCAGGTATTATCATTAGGCAAGCAATTTGTCATCATCCAGGGCAACTAGGTACTTCTTTTAAAAGGAATGCTTGCCTTTATATAAACTCAGATAATGTGATTCCAAGCTAGCCTTCTGACTGAATCATTAAGCAGCTGTATGTCCCTCACACATGACCTGATAATTAGCTGTCTTCTGAATATTTCCTCTTCTCTTGAACAGGCACTTTCCTGAATATGCGTCAGGACCCAGACTAGGTCCAATACATTTTCTGGAGGAAACTGATACATACATTAAGGAAATTTTATGGTAACTGTATGGAGCAGATCTCTGAAAAAAAAACTCCAACTAAAATCTAGAAGTTTTTCCAGTATATAAGCAGCTGTGTATTTAAGCACAAGCCATATCTGCCAGGCTGGGGAAATCCCAGTTACTCCCCGTGTGTGCAGTGCCTGGGAGTCTCAGGTACACTCCAGCATCTGCTGCTGCTGAGAGGATAAGCAATGATTTTGCTCCTCAGTCATAGCCCATTTCTGCACTGATCAGTTGTTTGCAGCAGTTTGCCATCCCTCTCATGATGAGCCCAAACACATCTACTGGGCCCCTCCCAGACACCTTAACATTTCAGTAACATCTTCACATTTCTCCTGAACAAAAAAGGATTTTTAAATTAATATTTCACTGAATAGATTGCTCATTTTGCAATTTAACCTCCTTCCCTGCTAGTTTTGCTAGTCTGGTGTCCTTGTATGTTGTTCTTAACTACCATAATTTAAAAAAAGCCCAAATTCCTTAAAATCCCCACGCTGTCAGAGGAAGGTACACACATGTTTCTGCAAGAATGTTACAGGCACTTGTCTGCATTTCAGATATTACTAAGTCCCATTTAACAAATCCTCTTCAAATACTGAATTTCTTAAGAAGAACTACTTCCAAACAACAACAACAAAAAAGTTTGATCAAACAGAGGAAAAAAAAGTACCTCCATTGGGGAAATCACAATTTTTATTTACCCTGCAGAACAACAGGTAATCAGTTTTCCAGTGCTGACATCTTTCATTGAAAATTAAGTTTTAATTTTCAAACTAGAAATGCAGTTATGTACCCCTTTTTAAAAGTGACACATTCATTATCTAACTTACAGGAACAGAAATAAGCAAAACACACAGGCTTTGATGAATAAAATTAAGTGATTTAGAGTTTTCCCAATGTGGCATAACAGAAGAAATTAAAATAAAGCAAGCATGACTTCTTCTGAAAACAAGGCTAGCCTGCAGAAAAAAAGGCCTAATTACCTAAGTAGTGCCACAAAGTTCAAGCAAACATTTATAGTGCAAAAGCAGAACCAGTTCAGCAACAGAAATCTATCCAAAGCAGTAAAAATCACCTGTAGAAGTACGAGCACCCCCTGACTGTGTTGTGAGTAAAGTGTTCCTGAGTCTTCTCATTTCCAAAGTCCTCCAATGGGTCTGACCACAGGATGTCACACATAGGTCCATAAGCAGGTGGTTCCTTGAATCGATCTAACTAAGAAAAATAGGAGACAAAGAAATACTAACTTCTTTCAACCATGTATCACAGAAACATTAAAGCAAAATTGCTATTTTTCACTCCATGAGCAGGCAAACAAGAGACTCATAGCAACCTGTTCTTTAGCTTTAAAGCAGTGGAGTTTGAGTAACAGCAAAACACTCCTTGCAAACGTTGATGGGGATAGAAGGAACAGATATAACTGAAAATTAAATGATAAAGTGGATTCCCATTCTACATGAATTTTTGTTTGCTTTTTTTTGCCTTTTCTACTGGTTTTTGTAAGCATTCCAGTGGACAAGGGAGAATACAGTATTTCTGTATTTCATGATTTTTCAAACCTTAGAACTTCCAATTTATCTAAGTGGGGCACCTCAAGAAAATATAATAGTTATTTCAAAGCAAGTTTCCATTTAGATTTATGTACATTTTCACAAAAAAAGTATCTAAATATCAAGACAATATCTCTGCATTACAGCATCGTGGCATGACATTCCTGTTACTCCTGTAACCTCAACCCTAATTAAGAAGCTAAAATCTTCTCTTTCTGGTCTTACTATGGTTATTTAAAACTTCAAATTAGTTAGAATCATACTGCAAATAAGACAAAGTATAGTAAAATAATAAAACACTAAAAATCTATTCTCCTGCAAGAACTCTTAAATATAAAAACACCATGTGTTATATCAAGAATTCTTTCATATAAGAACAGCCCTGTTAAGATGGTGTATGAATAAGGCTTGCAGTCTGAAACATTCTCTGTTTTGACCAGAAAGGTCAAGCAATGATTTAGTAGCTAGTCGATACCTCCTCCCATCAAAAAAAAAAAAAATTCAAAGAGAACAAATTGGATTTTCAAGTTTTCAACACTCAAAGTTTTAATAAGAGACCTCTACAATTTTACCTTTGCATTCTCATCTTGACATATTCACAGCATATCTACTCTTCTTATTTCAGCCCTCTCCAATTAATGCTTACGCAATTACAATTCATTTAAGTTAAACAAAAATTCATAAATATGCAAACCCAATTTCTGCTGATTGCCAAAGATAAATAAACCTGCTGGTTTGGGCAGGGGGAAGGGAAGGTGTTAATTAACCTAATCTAGAATCTGAGAGCTGAACAACTTTACTCTGCCATTATGCTGTTGCAGAGCCAGCTAATTTTTACACATTTTTGTTTACTGAGATAGCGAACCTTTACCTCAGAAACAAAACTTTGCATTCAGTAATTTTTTAAAGTGCAGTTAATATCTTAACCTAATTCTTTTAAACCAAAACATGTAATTACTGGCTCAATTTGGTTTTTTCTTTTTAAACTATATTCATTTCTTAGTAGACTACAAATTAACCTCAGAATAAAAATTACCTTTTACTAACTTGAAAGCTCAGAAATATATATCCATGTTTGCAAGTCTCAAACAGCAAACAAGAAGTATTTTTTTTCTGGGAAAACTAAGAATGAATGGTTTAAGTATCTTTTCTTATCAACTGAGATCTCTTCTACAAAGCATGTGAATAAAAAATTAATCCTTGATAACATGCAATAATGCTGGATTATGTGAAGAAGCTGCTTGACAATGTTCTCTGAACTTCCATGAGATTTCTGAGAAACTTTTCAGAACATAAGTGTACAACAAGCATGAACTTATTAAGCCTCAATTAGACAATCTGCTGGACACTCAAATGCAGAACTATTAATAATATGGTGAGACTTACTGAGAATGAAGCTCTTGACTATTTTAAAAAAATACCAATTATACTCATTGCAATCATATGAGCCTTTTTTGTTACATCTTTGTATATTGTGAGGTTCTTCTAGTGCTCTTTTGCATCTTCTCCAAGCAAGCACAGAACACTTAACAAGGCACAAGGAGTCTCCAGATGATGCTTACATTGTGCCAATAGGTAATACCTCAAAGACTTACTTTTCTGATGTCATCTAAGGTGTTGATCTCTGGAGACAAGCCACCATGTACACACAGGAATTGTTGGTTCATCAGAGCAGCCAAGGGAAGGCAGTCAAAGGCATCCATGCAGGCATCATATACACGTTCTGAATATTTGATTTTACCTTTTAAAAATTAAGATGGTAACAGAAAGTGCCATCAATATTTAAAAGGAAAAAGGAATATGCTTAGTATCTTATTTCTCTCACTATTCTCTCTGGTATTGAGGACTGTACCCAAACTTTTGCTTAACACAAAAATATCTTCAGGAGTCCACTGCTGGAAAAATTCTTCCTGTTTGGAGGTAAAATTAATGAATTTTTTCATATTCTTTCTAAAAAACTGTAAATAAACAACTGAATATACCATTACAGTCTACCATTTCTATTCAGTATGGAATCCATAGAGCAAGTCTTAAAACATCTGCTGAATGTTTATCATCATTACTACTCAACATACTCTCTATGAAATAGTCAGAACTTTAGCCCAGTCCTTTATAATTAATTATCTACAGAAATGCCATTATGAAATGAACGAGGTGGTATAATGAAGATGAAATGTTAATTTACCAATATGCATATTAAACTCAGTAAACCATGAAGCCTTTGAGCCAATTAACATTTCCTTTATCCCCAGTGTAAAAGGAAAACACAGACTTATGGCAATAGTTTCATCTCACAGTGTCACAGGGAAAAAAAAAAGCTTCATTGTGCAGGTAAAGGTCTACATCTAATAAGCTTTTATATGTCACTTCATCCTTTCTTGCAACATAGAAAGGAAATAATATCAAAAGAGTATAGTGAAAACGATATACCTAGAGGAATAAGAAAAAAAAAAACCAAAATAAAAATTCCTTGCATTTTTCTCCTGCTCCATGAGATGAGACCCAGTGAGATGAGGACCTCCTTAACTAGCAGTCAGCAATCTGTCACATTGGCCAGGGCTGGTGTGCCAGCAGGTTTTGCTGGCCAGGCTGCTGCAAAAAGCAACAGCAGCAGCACACATGTACCGATATGGAGCCACAGCAGCCTCAGGATGCTCCACACCAGGCTGGCACAATTAAATGTGTGTGGGGTCTAAGCCCTTCCATTCCACATCACTGAGAGGTGACTGCCCCCTCAGGGAACAGGGACTTCAATTTAAAATTAATGGCAGGTAACATGAGAAGTGAAATTTTACTAATACATGAAAATTTATTAATAGTGAACTAGTATCAAATGTTTGCAAAACAACAAATTAAGTTGCTGAAGAAGGAGTTAAGAGGAGAAGGTAAGACATACTTACATTCTTGCTTAAATGTGAAATACTCTGTTAAATGTCTACATTCATGGTTCCCACGAAGTAAAAACAGTGTTTTGGGGTAAAGGATTTTCAAGGCCCACAAGTACAGCACACACTGCGAATCAGAACAAGAAAGAGAAATAGAATTCATAATTAACGACAGAACAATTTACACTCCCCTCCATCACAAAAAACAGCTGAAAAAGTAAAAGCAATCTGTGCAAAGCATTTCTTTTCAACTGATGAACTTCATTTTTGATAACACTTCTCTGCTCTTCAGCCTGGACTGGCTGAAACTCGTGTGGGTGTATTCTGCCAGAGTTTTACACTTCTTGCTGAGTGGCATTCCCTGGTCAGCCATGCCTTCCTTGAGCAGCCCCAGCTCTCACACAGCAGCTGCTGCATCTCTAGAGCCAAGAGCACACTCTCCACCTGCAAGGTTGGGCACAAACCTTCCTTGGAAACAATCTCACCGCAAGACCGGCATTTCCTGGCTTAAGGAAAACTTGAGTTTAACTCACACTTCAGGAAATACCTCAGCTTTCAGAATTACACCATTTTTACATGAAAGTTTGTTCATTTTTCACTTAACATTGTTCCCTACATACAACTGGGGTAAAAAGATCCACAAAGCTCTTGCATTAAATGAGGTTACTACAAAGCTTTTCTAAGGCCTTTTCTCTTCCCTAAAGATTTCTGTTTGAGATGACATTTCTTCTAGACATGTCTTTAAAGATTAAAAAAAAAGACTTGGAGAGGCTAAGCTCTGCTCAGACCTCTCTAAACCACTCAATTAAAAATATTTGTTTTGAAAACAAACTCACAGCTCCAAGAAAGTTGAAGCTCACTCATCCCATGAGATGCCCTTCCATTCCACACCACTGCCTGCAAGGGCACTGTACAGACCACAACATCCTCTCAAAAACCAGAAAGCTAGAAAAACTCTCTGAATGGTTTTTACTCCAAACTTTTCTTGCTTATATAACCATGAACTGCAGAAATGCTGCACAAGAAACAAAAGGTGTCAAAAAAAACCCCACTTCCATTTACAACTACTTCCTAACACTCCCCTTTGTTCCACTGGGAAAAAAAATCATTTAACTTAATAATCAATAGATTAGAAATTCAGAATGTACTCTATGGTTTCAGATTAGAACAACATCAGCACTGCTGCCAATGCAATGCCTCTACTTTATAGTATGAATTCCCTTCTGCAATTCAGAGTGTCTTGAAAACAGCTGAATAATAACTTTAATCACCTCAACGTGTAGATTTCAGCTCCCTGGTTTGCTACACAGTCAACTTGTAAGAAAAACAGGAAAAGAAGAAGGGATTTAACATTTTCATGTTTGTGCTCACACTATCCATAGATAATCACATAGCAGCAGGAATTTTATTCTACTACCTGTTGCCTTGAATTTATTACATGTAAACATCTGAATGCTCTCTATGTTCCTTATCTGTAATCTCTGTTCTTCTACTCAGAGGGTCTACAGACAGAGGAAAATCACAAAAATACAGGCAGTATACTTGAGGAATTGTAAAACTAATTCTCCCCTTGGGAACACATGGAAGGCCTCCCAGCTCATGCTAACTCTTCTGCCTCCCTGGCGCTATTGCCACTGCAGGAGAAGAGATGTCAGAATGCCAGGGAACCATGCTAATGTAATCCAGCATGGAATGATGGTGTTAGGTCACAGGAATCATCTGTTGTGGCCCAAAACAACCACAAAGGGTCTGGGTGGAGAAAGTCTTCTGTCTCTGTGTGAACTCCAGCAGACTTGGGTTTGAGGGTTTCACGCCAATGGGGCAAGAAACCTGAACTTGTCCACACCACCTGAGCAATTCTCTCTCTCTCTGATGATGATTCCTTCATTCCTCCAAGAATTTCCAGAACCTTCCACTTCAAACTTCCTGACACATGCAAAAATTTGATGTAATTGTTGTGAGACAGTAAGTTTAAAGTGACACCCGTATCCACTCAAGAAAAGCTCCAGCTTTTAAAGCCATATCCAAGTTACCTTGGAGTTTCTAATCCTGTCAGAACACTGTCTTTAGAAAAGCACAGTTAGTGATTATATGAAACAGCATATTAAAAAATATAAGTGGTTTACATTGCCCTTGTAACTAAGTTTTTCATTTTCCTAAAGCTCTGACAAGATTAAAACAAGCACTCCATATTTCAAATATTGTCCAGATCTGGAAAGCAGGGAAAACAAGGAGAGATGGAATTTTTTACTTTTTGGCATTACGTACTTGTTTACAGGTTGATTGCTCTATATTTGCTAACCGTAGATTTAGTTTTTCTTTTTTTTCTATGCTTCCTTTGAAGTACTCATGAGAAACAGAAGATAACAGAATCGATACAGTCTAGAAAGCTCTATTCTTCTGCCACTATTCAAGCAACACAAGCCCACCATTCACTTCTTGTGTTGTTTTCAGCAGTACTATATCAAAGGGTTATTTTGTTTAGATGATTCTTTTAATTTTCTCCCTTTTCAGTAGTTCAGTGATGTAATAGTAAATAAGAACTAATTAGAAGATTTTTTTTTCCATGCAAACTGAAGAGCAAATAGGAGTGCAACAATTTTCATGGCTTTTCAACTTACAGTCATTTACATACAAAAAATATTATGTCCAAACAACAAATCACTGGCAAACATTCTGGCTTCGATTTTTCCCTACCTGTGCTTCGCATATCATAATTCTTACTGAAGTCAAAAGATCTACGATAAATTGCCCTTGTTAAAAATCTGAGCTTAAAGTCTAAGTATTTCATCATACTGCTTTCCCTGTTGTAAAATTTTAAAATACCTTTCTTCCTTCAACATTTCCATTAAGAACATACTAAACATCAGCTCTGCTGTAACTCTATGCAAAAAGTACAGTGGGGACCTTGCGATCTAGACATCTGTAAAGTATTTTTGCCTGTTTTGTTTCAACCTATCAAAAACCACATTTTAGATATATATATCTAAGAAGTTACAGTTCTTTAGTGGGGACCCTCAAACCCCTCTTACTTGTTTAGTGTTTTTCAGCTGTTGAAATAGCAGATATGTTACTTTTGCAACAAAGAGGTAATCTGTCCACCTCCCAGCTCCCATAGCCAAGCTGTTTTCCTGCTGAGGTTCTGGCAGCCTCAGCTTCAGGAAAGAAAAGGTCTGTGCAATTAAGCACTGTGTAAGCCAAAGGCCCACACTTTCAAAACAGACTTGGGATTTAACTCCACTGTTGCATGCTGAATTTGAGCATTTGCACAATTCCACATCTCAGCCCATCCTGGAAAGGAAAACCGAAGGCCCCACAGATCTTCTATGTATCTCAAGTTATGTGATTAAATCAAGGAGCCTTGAAAAATCATCACCATGGCCACTTGAGTACAACCACAGATGACAGTGCTCACTTCTGGGTGCTCTGGCACTGGTAGTGGCAGGAAGAGAGAGATGCAGCTCACTGCCAGTTGTGTGGCTTTGCAGGGGCCACAAAAGATGAACTCCCCCTCCAAATGACTGACAGCCCTGGGTATTTGTCCAGCAGATGAAATAAAGTGTGAGGCAATCCATACTTGAAAGGAGAATTTGAGCCACACATTGCTAAGGTCTCTAGTGACCTGTGGGCTCTGTGACCTGTGCAACTGGCGTAGCTCCCGCACTCTAACACACACCTCACCTAAATATAAAAACTGAGTTACTTTAGGTGCACTGAAATAATGATACCTTCACAATATCTAGTACAGATACGGCTTCCTAAAAATGCACTAACTATCCCAATGGAAACCATGTGCCTTTTTACACACATAGCTGCATTCACGTTACTGGGATGACTATTTATTATGGCATGATTTCAGAGACAAAGATACATTGCAGCTATAACCAGAATACTCACATGAGATGCTGACATTTCTGAACTACTATCCCTTCAGCACAAAGAAAATTCTGAACACTACTGCAAATAAAGGAAAAAGTCATATTGTCTTCACTACAAGTAGGATTTCAGCAAAATCGCAATATACCGTTTGCTAATGTTTAGACCACATTACTCCCATTTCAGCCTTTAAAAAGAATATCCAAAAAGATAAAAAATATCCAAAAAGAAGTACTTCTTTTTCAACCAAAAAGCGACTAGGAATTGATTTTTCATGAATGTTCCTCTAATTCTTATAGCTAGTACTTTCTGAAGAGGTATTCAAGTGATGGATCCTAACTCTCCTTTTTGGGACCCTGTGTCTAGGCCACAGCTGTTCCTGAGAAGAGGGTCCCACAGAAAGATGGCATCAGTGCAGGGGAAATGGTGCCATCACATGTTCTCCCCCTGCAGCCAAAAGGGGTTCTTGGCATGCTGGGGACTCACACTGGCAACAGCTGGCACAGGACCAGTCAAGCTGCAAGGACACCCCTGACACAAACAGATGTTCCAGTCTGGGAATCTAATATATATAAAAATAATCTGAATTTGCTGAGTTATGGAATATTCACAGCTCTGAGGAGCACTGCCATACAAAAATGAAATCTCACAAGATGCAAATTGCTGCTATGAAGAAAGGTATTTGCTACTGTTCTACGGAAGAAAAGGGCAAGGAAGTTCAGGATAATTAAAGTCCTAGGATTTTCTTTGCTCTAAGAGAACTGAAAAAAACTATTGACTTCACTGCTGAAGTATTCCTGACCAGCCCAAATTATTTTAAATCAAGCTGTTTACTGGAAAACATTAACACACACTACAGTAACAGAGGATGCTGAAAGGTGTTTCTTCTTCTAGTGAAGTCCTCAAAAGTTCACAGAGACTTGAGAGATAATAAAAACACAACTTCACCAGCATTAACTTCACCCGCCGTTTACTAACATATAAATTTATTTATGTGTAATTCTTTTCTTGGGAAGAGACCATTCTCTTGGGAGAATTCTCTCTAATTCTCTCTTGGGAGAGACCATTTGATTTCCAACAGTTCACAGAGTTCAGAAGCATCTCAAGCGCCAGATGCTTCTTCTAATTGGTGTAAGGTCCAGTGGTCAAATTCCAGACTCACTCCAAACACCTCACTTTGTTCTTGCTGGAAGTACCACAAAACCAGTTTCACCTTCTGAAATGTCAGCCTGTGCATTCAGGAAGGAAATGTATGCATGTTCTGAACCTTAAAACATAACTCCAGTTTTGTTAGTTTTGAACATTGGTTCAATTCTCCATATTTTAATTCTCTTGCCTCTGCCAAAAATGATCACTATGTACCGTATGATGGTCAAGTGACATATAAGACAGTATGCTGTTATATGGAATTGAATAAGAAAATAATTCCAACAGTTGGATTACATATTATTAATGCATGATAGTTGGTTTTTACTCTGTAATTTTCCTAAGATTGTGATGAAAAACAGTCTATATGTACACTCCTCCCTACACTGCACAGCATTTGTCTGCTTTTCAAAAAAGAGTTTTCAGACTCAGGTAGAGAGATTAGTCATTCTCCCTTACAAACTATTCCTGAAGAACCACTTAGGCTCTAACCATTCTTTAGATTTAAAAATAGACTTCTGTTTTGATCATTTGGGTTTCTACTCTTTATGACCATAAAACTTACTTGAAAGTGAAAACTAAGGAGTTTCTTCTACTCTGGAGTCAAACCCCTGGAACAGTGCACAAGCACAAGAGGGAAATTCTATCAGTTACATAGCCAAGGAAACAAATGCACTGTATTAAATTGCAGAAATTTGTTACTTTAAGTGAAGAAATGGCCAGGCCCTGCCAAAAGGTCAAATAGAGAATGCAGATACGGAATAAAGATTCCATCTGTGCCAAGAAACCTCGCCTCATTCTACCTGCAACTTGACATTTTAAAATTTTACCCGTTGTAACTTCTCTATCAGTCTCTCATCCTTTGACTCACTGCTTAGAGCTAATATAAAAAACACAAAACACTACCCCCCTTCAAGCAGTGAAGCTGACACCAGTAAAAATGGAGTATGCACTTGAAGAACTGAGCCCTTGGATCAAAAGCTCCATAGAGCAAGGACCGACGTTTCTGCTGAGTGCCTTATACAAATACTTTTCTCTTTTTCCCTCTGAATTATCAAATGCCTTCCACCTACCTTATGCAATTTCTTTCTCTGTTCTTAATGATAATAGCTTGCATTATGTAGTACCTTTCATCCAGAAGAATCCCAAATGCTTTGCAGCCCACAGAGAAGGATTATCTCGCCCACTACCAGAACTCAGCTCGGGCTAAGCTCAATGGTGTCACTTTTACACTAGAGATCACACAGCAATCAAGGGGAATGTTTTTAAAGCTTGGATTACTCATGATTAGTACCTTGGACCAGCCACGTAATTCTTTTGGAAAGACCCCAGAACTGCGATAGTCTCCTGTCTCCATGGCAGAAAGGGGAGCCAGCAGATGGATGGAACAAAGATCAGTATGTGATTGGTGTGGTAGAAATATGAAGTGTGGCTAGGGCTGTTTACCAGCCTGACTTCCCCAGCATGAAGTGCTGACAAGACCTGGTGCCTGATGTATGTACTTAGGTCCCCTTCTCCACCAGAAACATCTTCCCCCTCTAAATGCCAAGTTGCATTCTTCACAATTTTCCTTTCCTTGTCACTACTTATTGTGCTGAGTTCATGCCTGAATGCACAGCTCTACATCCAAATACACTTATGAAACAAAAACTTGCCTTTCCTTTCAAAGATATTCTTTAATCAAGGTGACAGGTGGGGAAAATCAGTTATATGACCAAAAAAAAAAGTAGTGATTTGAGAACCTAACATACAAAAAAGAAATAATATAAGTGACAGCTGAGATATTTCCTTGGTGCTGGCAGAAGCTAATACTGCTTCCAGAGCAAAAGCAACGTTCCTGAATGGAAAAACTGAATTCAGAATACCATTTGCTAAGTATGTATGCACTGGTTGCTAAATGAGAGATTTTAAGGGGATTATTACCTATACATAGGTTGTTTTCTTTGTTTTATATGGTTTTCTATTTCTTTAATTGGTAATAGCCCTGGAACAGATTTTGGTAAACTGTCAGAGAAGCACTTGAAAGCTGTAGCAAATCCACATGTTCTATTTCTTTTATTAAAAGCCTATGTGTACAGAAGTGAAAACAAAACTTTCCTCTTCAGACACATCTTGTCTCAGTCAAAGACTACAGGAGATATAAATGAGGTTATCACAACTCAAAAATGGTAGTTCAAGACAGAGCTGCACAATGGTTTAAGTCTGTGAAGCTCTTCCTACTCCTCCTTCCCAACCCTCCCCAAGCAATCCACAGCAGTGATTTAGCTCACAACTTACTTGAAATGAAGTTTTAAAATGAACTAATAAAGCAAAAGTAGTTTTGTTGAATCTAATTTTTCAGAAACTTCTTACTTTAAAGATAACGCTGGCAAGATAATACACTGATCTGTTTTCCAAACAGATAACCAACTCAGCTGCTTGGCCTTATATACTTGTATACCAATATGGCACCAGTGTACTTGGATGTGTGGATGTAGAATGAAAGAGCAGTGGATGTGTTCTCACATGATGCCATCTGATCCAGTCACAGACACACAGACATGTATCACAGGATCTACATTGCTTCCAACAGGTAATGAGCATTCTGCCCTGACTCAGAGGGAGTTCAATATGAACTATTCAAGAAACAGCCAAGCTGTAGATCAAGAGTTCAGCAAGGGTTTCTGACTGGCTGTTCAGTGACTAGATCAGCTGTAACCTGGACAAACAAATCCACATCAGGTTTTATTCAATAGTTGTGCACTTCATCTTGTCAGTTTGTAAAATGAAGCAACAACACAGGATAGAAGAAAACATCTAGCTTGTTTTACAAGCACTGGAACAGAGGATCTGGGCTTGGTATTTGACTCACTTCTACTCAAAGCTGGCAGGTTGGACACGACACTGTTTCTTTCACAAGCCAACTAAAGATGTCGTTTGACATCCACATTCTATGGCCTCATCTGGAGACTACACCAGGTCTCAGCACCACCAACAGGGCACTCGTGCATCACTTCTCTGTGGATTCAAGTGCTGCATCAAAAGCCAGAGATCATGCACTCCTGCATGCCATATCTAAACAGAATTTACTCATTCTCTCCAGCACAGCATGCTGTGTGCTAGCTTTTTGTCCCATTTACCTCTCATCTAGTCCTTCAGTTCTCCTAAATTTCACATCCAGGAAACTCAGATCAAATAAACCTACAAGTCAAACTAAACTATGGGTCACAGGTTAAGTTTTTCTGTTATGTCTCTTTTCTAATAGCTCACATCTACTCAGGCTTTTTAGCTTTTGCAAGCTGCAGAGCACACTACCTTCTGTGCAATATTTAGATGGCTACTAGTTAGCACCATTCTGTGTCAGCTTTCCAGCACAGATATAGTGGGATTTGGCTGGATTCCAAGCAACCCTTATAAAAACACCACCAGCAACATTAACATGATATTTGTGAAGAGCCTCAGTATTCCTGAACTAGTTAAGATACGATGGTAAATAGACATAATATGCTGTGAGCAATTTTGCACCCAAACCCAGAAATTAGGAACTTACTTCAATGCTGAAGTACCCTCTGTCCACGTAGTCCCCCAGGAAGAGGTACCGCGTGTTGGCAGGAGAACCTCCCACTTCAAACAGTTTCATCAAGTCAAAGAACTGACCATGGATGTCTCCACAAACTAGAACAGAAGAGGAGCAATATTTAGATTCACCATGCAAAAATCATCTTAGGTACACACACAATCCAAAGTCACTGTGTTGCAAGATGTGTTATAACAATTTTGTGCATCATTCACTAAACAGCAGTTGAGCACTGGCAGCTGCTCAGCAGAAGCTGTTTTCTCTGATGTATATCCATGTATGTGTGTACAAAAGGCTACCAAGTAACTAAAGGAGAGCCATCAGGTAAGTCTGGTCTGTAATTATTTTTCTAGATATCTGTCCATTCCTGGTACTGCCACCAGAGCACACAATACTGGCAACAGCAGTAATATAAACCAAAGAAAAGAAGAATATGTTCAAGAAAGGTTACTCTTTCTTTTAAGATCACTCTTTTACTCTTCCTAGTGTTAAACCCAGAGGAACAGCAATAGGCTTTCCATTAAATGCAAAGCACACCTGTCCTGTGCATGCCTGGTTAAACTGACACGTTTCCTGACTTCTGCTTTCAGACGGGAAAAACATCCTGCTTGCTTTCCCAAACCACGCCTTACACAAGAGGACACTGGTGTTTCACACTTTACCCCTTTATGGAATCTCCTGTAATTATGATTTGTCCACCTTCATTGCAATTAGGTCAATCTAAGAGGCTGGCTCCCTAGCAAGAGCAGCCCAACAAACATGACAGACCAAGCACAAGTGACACAAGTGACACACAGCCTGGGCTAGGCAGGGGTGCCTCTGTCTGTGCCTCTGGGGCAAGAGTTTGGCTTTGCTGTCTTGTGAAACTGCAAACTCCCTGGTGGGTGGTTTCAAGCATCTGCAGGAAGGCAGGCAATGCTTTTGGAGAACGCCATGGATGCCTAAGAGTGCAGTGTCAAAACCTGCTTTGTTTCTTCTACTCAAAAGAGAACTTCCCCCATATACATCCCATTTAGGGTCAAGCCCAGAGCTTTTATGGCAATGATCCTTAACCAAGGTGATGTTAATAGCCCTGACTGGTACTGAGGTTAGTTTAAATTGGCCCTCCAGTAATCCAAAAAAAGAAACCCCAAACAAAAAAATCTGATTTTCACACTCTAAGGGTGATAGGGTGATTTTCAAGTAACTGAATAAAACCAAGGGTCCAAGACAGGCCTTACTGTGCAGCAGCAGCCCACCTTCAGTAGAATTCAGATGCTCTCTTTCAGGTAGTGGCCTTGCTCCACTGCAGATAAGCAAACCTCGCATTTGTCAATATGCCACGGAGAAGCTGAAGTCACAACTCCATATAGATACAAAAGGATTATATAAAATAGCTGCAACATCAAATCCAACAAACTCCTGGTGCAAAGCTTTTATACACTATTGTCTTTCATCTCAGTTCAGTTCACATTATAGTTTTTTAACTTGTATCACTTTTCCCTGAATGTATACACTAATATACATATTAGTGTCATTCCATCAAGAAAAGCTAAATACAAAAGCCAGAAAGAACCCCCATCCAAACCAAACCAACCACCTACCCTCTGGGTACAGAAAAAACCCACTGATATCTCAGTCACTGCTTTCATGAATA
The DNA here is from genome assembly GCA_013396995.1 of Dicaeum eximium. Classification (NCBI taxonomy): domain Eukaryota; kingdom Metazoa; phylum Chordata; class Aves; order Passeriformes; family Dicaeidae; genus Dicaeum; species Dicaeum eximium. The sequence goes on along the minus strand of VWZP01003306.1, from coordinate 594,608 downwards.
TTTATGTGAAATTGGTGACACAATTCATGATTCCTGGCTAGCTGACCATTCTTCTGTGATAGTAACATGGTACTTTCCCCATAAAATAGCATATTTTATCTTATCACCACTGTGATACACTGTATAATCTTTTTACTAGTCGATTCCCCACTGTGAGTTTTAGATGACAACTTTCATACTAAAAGCCATCAACGGTTACAATTTTAACCTAAGAATAATATCTGCCATTAATTATGTAAAATAAATAGTATTTAAATCCCCAAGTGGTATGACACCACCGCTGTTTCTCTAAAAAAAAAAAATGTTTGTACCCCAAAGGAAATTTTTTTGTAACATCTTTATTTGAACACATTAATCTACCAAACCAATACACACTTCTTGACTGTACTCCTCTGCATGGACACTGTGGGAAGATTAAAAACACATGTCGCAATTTGATGGCCAGGCAATCTGCTCTCCTAACTTGCAGCAGAAAAGCTTTTAGTTACATAACTGTACAGCTCTACCAATTATCGCCCGCCCCCATTTGCTCCAACTGCAAAAACCTGAAGTTGAACAAGACTTGCAGATTTGAAAATGGATTTAACTTTTTTACTTTCACTTCAAGCACAAAGAAACTAGATGTTTTTTTCTTTTGATATGCAGACATTTGTGAACAGGTAAATACACTGGGCCCATTACAGAAAAAACCAGAAAGGTTAGAAAGCTTTCTGCAAGGAGCTGCATGCCCCTGAATTTGTCACAAGTCAGAAAAGCAGTGAGCAAATCAGTGTACAGGACAAAAATAAAAACTCAAAGCTCTGCAATCCCACAAGCTGCAGAAGTCTGAACTGGTCTTGAAAATGGGTACTTGATGGATATTCTAGGCACTTTGCACAGAGCAGCCTACTTCTTTTATACTTAGCAATAGACATGTATCCAAACAAAAAAACAAACCCCTCCCCCCAAAAGATGGAAAGCTGAAAATCCCAGCACTCAAAAATAACCTTGTCAATTAAAGTAGTTCCAAAAGAGAAGCTTAAAATCAGCAGGTAAAAGCAGAGGGAGGAGGATGCTCAAAATAAGAGTTAGCATTGAGGTTTAATTTATGATGGTCAAATCCCAGAGTTCCTACTGGAAAACTACAATGTTACATACAGTTAATCCAACTAGTATTTTGCCTGGAACAGGATGGAATAGTTTACAGACTTTACACTTTCCAGGTTTTCATGTAGAGGCTTGAAATGTCTTTGTAATGTAAAATCCATATACTCATATTCTGATGAATAACCTGATTTACAAATGAATTAAAGGGGCAGTTTTGCATGCATACACTACTATGCTCCATTTATTGTTTGAAAAGAACTACAAATGCTTCTAAAGCTATAGCTCTGCCATCTTTCTTTTCCAACTCTAAATTCCCATGAACCTCAGATCTGGAAGATTTCCCAGGCAGTTGAATCAATGCTTTATCTTTCATTAGGTGGGGGCAAGAGAGATCCAGCATTATATTTCCATTCATAAAGGCAGAAACATCCATCAGCCAATAACTCTGCTATATTCTTCATGTCATGTTGCAGCTTCATATCACTAAGGAAGAACTTGCAGCACTGTCCCACCACGAGCCCACAGGAGAGGTTCCATATCTACTCCACACTGCTGGGTCCACTACCTTCACCCTTCTTGTTACAGGAAAGAATAATTAAAAGCACCCTAGTTATTATATATTCAGGTTTCCTCTCTTTCAAGCATTAGCACTGAATCTGTTGTTCCAGTTAATTTTGTCAGGTATATCCTGTTTCATTACACCTGTGCAGGCCCTCTTTTGGTACTGGAGCCCTTACCATTAAGCAACACATGCAAAGAGGTATGAACATTTTTTCATCAACTAATAACAAAAAAAAACCCCAGCACAGTAAAGCAGGAAATTCAATTTTTAATGAAGATCTCCAGGATCAACATAGTTATGGATTTAGACTATGAACATAGGGAACGTAAAGCATGGTTTCTATGTGTGCAGGATTAACATGAAAAGCAGCTGTGTTCATATAAAAAGAAAAAAAAAAAAAGAAAGAAAAAAATCCAGAGGAGGAATTCACATACTTTCCAACATCACTGATTTCACAGAAGTGCTGTCAAGTCATGGCCTTTGTATACTCATTAGTTTATAATAACAAAGCAATTTTTTCTCCCCTAAAAAGACAGCACTGCCTAATTTACCCAGTGCTCTTTAACTTCCTTTGTATTCTAAAATTGCCAGCTGGAAAAGAACAAAACTTTTTCTACTCACCATTTCCAGGGATCAGTTCAGGCATCAAATTTGTTGCTTAACAATTTGCCTATCTGAGCCTGTCAACATCCTACCTAAACTCTCAGGGCAGCAAGTTCCAGAACTGCACAACACACTCAAAATGTTTCAAATATAAAGAACTTTTAAAGTTATTTGAAACTAATGTCCTGATCACCAAAAAATTAACTGCTGGTACAATCAGAAAGTTTGAGAAAAACTAGTTGTTTGTGGACTCCTTAGAAATTTATCTCTGTTGAGGAAATTTTCAAGGAAGACATTGCCCCCTTCAAAAGATTCAAGTTCACAGGACTGCCCTTGCAATTCCTGAGAAATCATGTTTCTGAGCAGCTTTTTCTACTTGTTATGACAGGCACTTTGATCCACTACACAACCTTTACCTATAGCAGCAGATTTTTTTCCAATTCAACTGTCTACAAAATACGATTTTATCATAAAAATAGAAATTCGACATGGGGACACAGAAGAAATGTTTTTGTTATCCTAATACAAATTAAATCATGTTTCAGATGGCTTTGCTGTGGAGGATTTTTCTTTGATTTGTGTCAAAGGAACAAGCAATACTGAAACAGGAATCACTGATTTCAAGTGGTACTAGCAGTGAAAGAAATTCGAAGCTGAGCAGTGCATTTGCCAGTTTATTTATAGATGACAAAGTGGTATAACAGTGATTTAGAGTGCAATGTCCATTGGCACAAACAAAAAGTCTGTGAATGCTCTTCACATACCTTCCTTCAGATAACCAATGCTCTTCACTATGTACAAACTCAGTCCCAAAGATTAGTCTGTATGGTTTCCCACTCCAAATGGACATTAGGAAAAAATGTATATTCACACTACATTAAACACTGTCAATTCAAAAATTTTCTACCTGCAACAGTTTGGATATGCTGCACTTATTTTCTCATTTCTCAGGTACACACTTAATTGGTGTAACATTACAGGCTGATAGTAAAACACAGTTACTGCTTCAAGTGAATTTTCATTCCATGTACCAAAAGATTATATTCCCATCTTCAAATGCCATCAGGTATTAGGAGCAGATATGTAACACTATCAGCAGCTCCGGAAGCAACATTTGCAAACTCATACGTGTATGACAATTAACAACAATCAAACAAAGATAACTTTTAAACCACTGTGCAGGGAATAATATCCACCACTTGACCACTTGTTCTTTACATTCACTGAGCTAGGGATGTTTTTGTGCTGAGTTCCAAGAGACTGTGCTTGAGCAAAGCAGCACACAATAGTAAAAAACCTAAGGAAGGAAAACACCCTATTGGGTTACACTGCAGAATGCAGACTGCAAATCCCAAAGGAGGTTGCTTTGTACAATGTTTTGGAAGCATTTAGCTGCTTACCATTCCATTAGTGAGCACATGCTTCCAAGAGCTTACTGCTTTTTAAAGACACCTGGTACTCACAAAGCCTCACTGACAAACAAACGATTGCACCATGTAAACCTGCACGTGCCTGAGCAGACTTGTGGCTGGGCATTTGTACAGACCTACAATAACATGCCAAGTGGAGAAGGAAAGGGGGAAGGAGTGCTTACAGTGGACACAAAAGGCAAAGCAAAATCAACTAGACCAGCTTCTTTAGCTGAGTCATCAAAGACTGGGTGTTCTCAGAAAACTCATAAATATGAGGGAAAACAACTACAAGAGCTATATGCATGAAATTCTCACGTGCTTCGAGAACAACTACTGCATTGTTTCTGAAGGGTTTGACTATTAACCAGAAGGCTCTGGTTTTCCTCAAAATTTAATAACAGTCACATATAAGGGTCACATGTCTTCGATTACACAATCTTACAGCTTGAATGAGGTTGGTGTGCAAGCCTGTATCTGAGGAATATTATGTATTGCCATAGCAATATGAAATATTCAGAACGCCACAGTTTTATTCCATTTTTTTTTATTTTCACCACTAAAGAAAGAGCAATTTTCTTCCTTATTTTCTGGAGAACAACAAGGAAGAAGCACAAAATAAAAGTAGAAACCCCAGAAATTTTTATTTGCATCTGCTCACTAAAGGGCAGCTCAAGACACAAAGTTTGTGTTTAAGTTACATACATTGTTTCATTGCCATGCAGTTCTGTTCCTGTTTGTGAGCTGTTTCAATAAAGTGCAGACTGCATTACTTACTGAAATTAAGGTCACAATCGTGTAGACAGCTCACTAAGTAACTCTTCCTAAGAAAACAACTACAAGCCTCAACATAATGGGTTTTAATATAAATGTTTGTTATGCTAAGTCTATTGAACAACACAGCTCTATTTCCAAAAAAAGCATGATCTCATTCATATTCATATCTGGTTATCTAATGTGATTATAATAGGCTTTCATCTATCTCTTCCCTTCAATCACTGCATGCAAATTGATGAGTTTATACTACCAAAGTGAACTGGCATTAATAAAAAACTGCAATTAGGTATTTTCATAGAGAGGCCTGGTTAACCAAAGATAAATCCAGAAACCATTGACCATACTGGTACAGCAAAGGAAATCACAAATGAAGCATCAAGGCCACATTTGCCAATGTTGTTTGACGGACAACTTTCCTTCTTTGCACAGAGGGGAAAAAAAGGCAAAGAGCATCTTGGGAAAATCTGTTTTCTATGCAACACATGAGGACACTGTACTGTGTTCTGCTCTGCCAACACTTGCAACTCTAGTGTCAGTAAAGATCACCCACGCTCACTCCTTCTAATAGGAGTTAGTGTTCTCCCACCATCCCCTGAAGGCTAGAACAAATTAATGACACTTGATTTTAAGAGGCAGAGTGAAAAAGAGTAGAGAAGGGAAAACATCACATCAGAAAAGACCTTCAGGACAACAGCCACTAATATTCTCTGATGGAGGAAGCAAAAAACCCCCCAAACCCTATGCCATGCAGCAGAAGCCCTTCAAAATGTTACGCCTAGACAAGTATCTTCAGCAAAAAGATTTTAAAAATAGCTCTACAATATTAATTTTCGTGTCGCAATATTATTTGCAGTGTCTCAAAACAAAATAAAAACCAGGTATATAAGCTTAGCAGGCAGAGGAGTGCCTTTGTGTATACAGGAAATACCAGAAACAAGTCTCAGGAAACAGGCTCTACTAAGTGCTGTAAAACCTACACTGGCAGAGAAAAATCCCTTCTCTTCATGCCCCTACCCCAGCTGAAGTTTTCAGAAGAGTAAGTTGGTATCACTTGTTGGCAGTGAGGTGTCAAATGAAAATCTACAATTCCAGATCAAATCCACATAATGGAATAGCAGTAGAAAGAGGATGGTGATCTAGTGAGTATTTTACAGATCTTTTTTCCAAGATCAACATAGGTAAGTACTTTCATCACACATACAAGATGCTGAATTAGGTCACAGAAGGAGAAACAAAACATGGCAGGACTAAATCAGCATTCACTCCCATATCCATCAAAGAAACAACCAGCTCTTCTCCTGCAACCCTCCCAAGGTCAGCACTGCCCCTGAGCATCCTCCTTAGCAAAGGTAAAAGCAAGTATACTGTCATTATTTCCTGTTGATGCACCCTTAAAATCAGGGAGCAATGCATATTCCACAAATAACCCCATCAGAAGGATTACTTGTGAGGAAAGTGCTTCACTGGTGTTTGGGTCAGGATTTCCAGGTAATATCCTGAGATCAGGGTTATTTATAGCATTACGAAAATTCTCTTATCCTCAGTTTTACAGATGTGAAAAACAAAGGCCCAAGGAATTTTAACAGTTTGTAAGGTCACAGGTTCAGTGAGCAGAAAGGCAGGGATAGCCTGAGAGGGAGAAGTGCATCCTTGTGTTGCTGCATCTGATTCCATACACCTGAAGCAGACAGCCCTTTCAAGGAGGAAGGAGGATGGTGCAGAAGAAGCAGGCACAGCCTGGCTTTAAATGCAGCATTCCAAATGAAATTCGGGAAGGTGAAACAAGGCAAAATGAGAAAAGGACTTTTGAACAGAAGTTCAAATAACAGGATCATTTTTTTTTGCTGATGATTTAATTCAACTCTTAGGAACAGGTTGCTCTACAATCAGTATTTCTCTCAGCAGCCCTAATCCCACCCCCAGGAAAGCTAAAACATAGGCACTAGTATCACAAGGGTCCAGTGATAGTTATATAAAGCCCAAAGAAAGCCTCAGTTATTTACAGGGCCTTGATGGATAGTATCCGTGATGGATAGCATAGTTTGCTCTTCTTACTATAGAATTTTAGAGCCATATTACCATCACAGACTGCAACCCAATCACCTTCCAAGCACCCAACAATGTACAAGATTTTACAGGTAGCAGTACTAGCATGTCAAGCTTTGGTATATGAATGCCTAGAATCTAAAAACCCAACCACAAAACCTTCATGTTGGCTAGTAACACAGGTTTTCCATTTTTACCTGGGGATAACATTTGCTATCACAGTTTCCTCATTCTGTGCCATCACAGCCCTACTTTATGTTTCATCCCACCCCCACTACTTGTTTTATTAAAAATCAGAAGCAACACTATTAAAAAGAGCATCCTCCTCCCTTCAGTGCAACCATTTGACTTATCAGTGGAAAACAAACATTTGCTCAGCACAAAAAATTGCATTTGTCTGTTACCTTTGTATCCGTAGCACTCCATCCTTCCCAAAAACAGAAGGGAAAATGAAAATAATATTTCTCAAATTCCTGTGCTCGTAATTAGCAACCATGAGTATCAACATGGATACTTGTATCCATGGAAGAGCCAGCACAATAAGCTTAAAGAAATTCAGTGAAGTGCAGCATTTGGGCTACATTCAGAGCCATGAATGAAAAGAACCAGCAGCAAAGACCTACTGAGCTTTTAATCCCGGTTTTTGCACCCACCTTAGTGGGCCTGAGCCATTACTGTAATCCAGCCTTTCTGTACTATGGGTGTTCATGTGATAGTGCATGGGTGCAACATAAGGGAGAGCAAGCAAGGTACAGATTTCCCCAATTCTCGTTTAAGACACAGAAAAAGACTTTTTGAAATTATAGAATCTAAATTACATAACCAAAGTCTTATGCAAATCTAATTCTGGTGAAAAATGCTTAACCTCTGAGGAAAGTGCTTTCAAGAGAAAGCTATCCAAAGTAATTTTTTGTCCTGGAAAAAGCTCATGGGATAATTAGTGAGGAGAGCCAGTGCAAGGAAGAGCTGACTCCACTGATTTCCCCTTGACGAAAACATAAACCTAAACATGATCTTGAATAGATGGTTAAATCCATGTGCTGACCCTAAAACAACATGAGTCATAGAATGGTTGGGGTTCAAAGGCACCTTTAAGAATACCTAGTTCTAGAAACAAACTGCTAGCACTTGATTATGGAAATAAACACAAAAAAGTCACGTGGACGAACCGAATAGCCTTAATTATGTTTCTTTGTGTAACCTTGTTATTAGGCACATGATGAGTGCAAACAAGTTAGAAAGGACTCAGGGCAGTACTAGGGGTGGCAGCCAGGCAGATTTGGGCTAGCTCTTGCTCTCTGCTCCTCAAGCAAGCTAACCAGTCCCTCACACTATGTTAAGAATTGTTTTCCTAATGTCTGGCTGAAGAGGGAAACAAACCACAAGAAGTTAGAAGAGAGGAGTGACAGGAAAGAAGTATTATTTTAGCAGACAGCCACCAGTCACATCACATGCACTAAGCTGTTTTGGGAGGTAAGAGTACTGCTGTTCTGAAACAGAGGTAAGAAGAAAAGGCCACCAACTTGCAAAGAGAATATCAGGTGAGAAAAACTGAAGACAAATTCTGTTACACTGAGTTGACATTTACAGCACTCTTCTGGTCTGTAGTCTACCAGTAACCTCAAATATGACATCCTTTCAGACTTCTAATGTAGAGTTAGTAAATATATTTTTAATGATTACAGACCAGACTTCCTAGGGGAGATAAGTGTTTAATATGCTGCCTATCAGTCAAAAGATTTCATTGACATTTGATAAGTGAATTAAGTGTATATGAGTTCAGTATCTCCAACCAAGGATCTTGACACCTTACACTTTGCACTTGCAGGATAAAGGACTCTGCTGCTTGAATCAACCCCAGTCAACCAGATAATACAATTATATGTAACAATCCCATCAGAGCATGCAGCAAAAAAGTGCTTGAATGGGACAGTAAGAGATGAATATTTCCCTGTTCCCATTCCATGCAAGTTGGGTATTGGTGATTTTTTTTTAACACAACACTATGCTCACATAGAGTTTGAAGAAGTTAAACCCTTATTTAAGAAGAACTTTTTAACTCTCTTGCTCCCTAGAATGACTCACTTTTCAGAAAGAACACTGTCTGCTTTTGGCTAAGATCCAATACATTATCAGTTGAAATCATTACAGAAAATGTTCTTTCCAACTATAACATACTACAATACTAACCCCCAAACCAGCCATAGATTAGTTTACTTTTGTCCTGAAAAAAGAAAAAATCCTTTTCATGATATTAAAAAATTGCTTTTCTCTTCTTCATCTCTCTTTAGCATGCAGTTCCTGCAGCTTTAAATTCAGCTCACGACTGTAAGAAATAAGGACCACGAAAACATTACTGATGAAAAATGATTTGACAAAAGCCATCAGCTGGAAATGCTCACAGTATCTTTTCTACTTGAAATTCTTCATCTAGCATGTTAATTATTCATTTGTGACTCCTCATAACCACTAAATTTCAGAGAGAAATGCCACTTTTCACCACCTCTTACAGGCTGTGAGGTTCCATCTCGTGAGGGCTGGTGACAAGCTGACCTCTGCACTATGTGCTTCTGTTCAACAAAGCAGAGTCAAGCAAAAACCCAAGGAAGTGCTCAAAACCACAGACCCTTATCAAGGAAACTCCAGGAGTCTCTCTGACCAGAGTCCTTCACTAGAACAGTGAAATCATCAACCAAAATGGTGAAACATCACGGGAAGCTGAACATTCACTAAAACATAAGTTACTATTACCCAAAAAAACCCCTCAAAACCCAAAAGCCAAATGAAGAGAATTAACTTCCCCACACAGTCAAGGCAAATGCAGTAAACACAGCAGTGTTACTAATTTTCTTGCAACAAAATTGCTGTCATTTTTTAGGAAAACAGCCAACACACAAGATGCCAATTGTGTTTTTAAGCAATCATGTCTGCATCTACCCTGGATTTATAAGGCTGTATAGGTCTTTTGATGCTTACAGATGCTTAAATTTTACACTGTTGCTTAGTACCATCCACAAAATGTCAGAAAGAAAGTTTGGACTACAGCACTTTGAGAGAAATCATAACTGTAATTCAACAGACCGTCACTGCAAGGAGTGAGTCCACTCAGATTTCCTGTTCATTCATTTCTTTATTAATGTCTAATTCCCTTTGTTTTCTAAAATGAGTAGATTAACTGTCTTTTTCACAGGAGAAAAAGTGAACCGGGTATCTTCTACATTGATGCCATTTACATTATTTTTATGCATATTTCTTTTTATTCATACTTCTATTCTATTCCTTGCTTGCAAACAGGCAAGAGGCTTTATTCCCAAGAACATGCTGCCTTGATTTAACAAAACAAAATCCTTTGCCCTTGTTATACATTCCTTTATGAAGCACCAACTGCTGCTGCTGCTCTTCTCCATTGTAATGGTTAGTACAACTGATTGGTCAAATCTGGCTCTCAACTGTCCAAAAATTTTAGGAAAACAGTTCTTTGTGGATTTGATATTGCCAAGTGAAAAATGTGTACTAAGAAAAAAAAAATGCTATTTGCACTTCATGGACTTCCCAGACTGTTTGCTTCTCTTTTGGACTGCAATAACATAGTTATTTGAAGTGACCTAAAGGCAGAAACCTTTCAAGCACATAAAAATAATAAAATTCTAATGTATTCATATGTTTGTTATAGCTTGCCTGTGCTTCACTGAAATTGTAGAAATTGCTTGTCAGTCTCTCTTTAGCCTCTTGTATTTGGATAAGTAATAAAAAAAAAAAACCTCTTGGATCATAAACCTGTATTTATTGTATCCAAAAGTTTTAATGTACTCCAAAAGTTTTATAACCTATATATTCATTGAAAATTTCATACAATATTCTTGTGTATCTATATTTCAAAATGAAGTATTTACTACCGCACTTGGTAAAGAAAATGCAATAAATACCTTCAACAGTCTGTCTACTATAAATAGACTGCTAGAAAGCTGAAAAGCATGTGACCAAAAAAAAAAAAGCGCAGCAAAATCAACAGAAGCTTCTTATAAAAAAAGAAAGATAATTGTGACAAAAAAATATGAGTCAGTGCAGACAGGACCTTATCTTCAGAAAACACACAAGTGAGGCAATCAAGTTTGAGAAGATCATCACCCACAGAAGAAGATAATTGTGTGTGTGTCTTTGGTGACCAAGCAAAGCAGGGATATCTATGCATCACAGGTAGAGCTGATGAACGTGCTATGAAATAACACAAGTAGAAAAGAACAGGCTTTCAACCCATTTTTCTCCTTTTTCATGCTGTCTCGGACAACAGACAATTCTAAAATAAAAAATGAATTTTAAAAAACCCCAACAGCTAATTCCATTACCTCAAAAGAATGCACTTACAGCTAGGAAACACTTGAGGTTTTCCACCAAACAACAGACATATATATGTTAGTCCTCTGTTTCAGATTTATAGAAGTCTAAAAGACTATTTTAATAATTAAAAACATGAAAAAAGTCATATTTGTTAATTTGGAATACTTTTCCAGCTTTGATTAGAGGCCCACTGAAACTGGACCACATAGAAAAGACCTAAAACTCTGGAAATGTTTTGACAATTTCTCTTAGAGGATCGAGGATTAGAAACTTGCCATGGACAGCAAAACTTCCATCAAGAGTGGGCAACAGGCACCTCTTCCACCAAGGACTGACCAGGTATGCAGCTACAAGGGATCCCAGGATCTGGGCAGGGTCTAGAAGATCTCCTTCAATTCTGGAAGTATCTGAGCTACCCCTTCCAAGCTGAGCAAGGAACAATTTCCAGTTCTAAGCTTCAGCAAGAAAGGACTCAGGACTTTCTTTGAGCCCCTCTCATTGATCTACTCATGGAAAAAAACAGCAGCAATAAGGGAACTGAAAGAACAAAGCCACATCAGACTTCTGCACCAGGCACAAATCTTACAAATCCAGAAAGCAGTTTTCTCCTTTTTTTCCTTTTAAAATTGTTACAACAAAGTTCTACTACAGGTATTCATATGTCTGCTAAAAAATCCCAAACCAACAAAACAAACAAATAAAAACCCAACAACAAACAACAACACCACAAGAAATCTATGTAATGCTATTTAAACTGCACATTCTTAGCAAGCTATCAGAAGTAGCATGGATAACAATAAGGATCAGATGTGATTTGCATTGGAGCAATGATTCTTAATATTCCCTGTATTCCCTGTCACATAGATCTCATTTACATAGCGGTGTCTCAGAAAAAAACACCTCCAGAAACACTTGCAAAATAGAACAAAATAGCTAAATAAACAAACACTTACTGCTTGTTTTCTTTCTGGGTTGGTACTCAAAGTTAGTAAATATCATTGTCTTGCTTTGCTTTAATTATCTTGTCCTTTTGGGTGCAGAAGATGATGTGAAATGCCAGAAGAGTCTCACAGCCTTGGAAAGGCATTACAAGATAGTGTCATTAAGAACTGGACTAACGCTGTCATCTTTCTGTAGATCATTCATAAATATTATCTGTGGGATTATTTCACACCTGACTAGCCAAAATGCTTTTTTATATTGAGGTTCCGTCTTTAAGGGAGGTTTTTATTTGCCACCTACAAGAACAGTATTCTGTGAAGTTCCTTTTTAAGTAAAAGGGTAAGGAGACATCAATTAAGATAATTTTTCAGTGGACTGCAGCACTGCTGTGGTTTTCAAGGCAGCCCTTGAACATGGACGTTCTAATTATCTAAGCTCATTAACTAGAAAGATATAAATCATCATTACAGCAGGAAACAGAGTGCAACATTTAAAACTCAATTAGTGACAATGCAAGCAAGTGGTAGGCTGCAAAACCTGGCTTTTCTGTCAAATTAAAAATTTAATAGAAGAATCAGCACCTGCCTTTTTTGCTACTTTAGTGCAGGGCAATCAGGAGATATTTCTCTGTTGTAAATGGCAACAATAAAAGAGTTTATCTGGTAACTTAAAAGGCCATATATATTCCTTGTACCTTCACTTTAGTTTTTATAATTCTTATCCAACAGTATTCTAATACCCATTATTGGCTGATGTAGTTTTTGAGCTGCTAACCAGCATGAAGTCTTTTTGTTAGCATCTGTAAAAACAGACAGCTATTTAATATTAAGAATGTATGTTGGTTTAAAATACATTAATTCACTAAAAACCTAGAAAGTTCACATTTTGCAATTGCTGACAGAGACGTTCCTCAAACCAGAGAAATGGAGTGTCAAGAGAAGAGGAAAGCACAAGGTGTAAGAAAAACAATTTCTAAACTGCAAGAGATCACTTTATGTTTCTTCAAACTCCCTTCACAAACAAAGTGATCATTCTACAAAAAAGACTGGTAATTTTCTGCATTCAGGGGGGAACAAAAAAGGCTGCATTTTTCTTCAAAGACTATGTGTATCCTGAGCAAAATATATATTAAATAACACAAGTAAAAAACGTTTGTTTCTGCTACCTGGCTAGGTAACCATTACAGGATAAAAAGGGTGCCTAAATACAAACAGAGGGAAAATAGATTGTTTCAATCACAGTTTAGCTGTATTTTGGCCTGGCTGTTTAGGAATGGACACAGAGAAGGGTTCAGTGTGACAAATGAAGACTTTGCAAGAAATTACACAAAGAGCACCACTAAGGAAAAAAAATATGATTATGCAAATATATCTATAAACTTTTGAAATAAAGTATAGGCACGGTGTTAAAATTGTTCTGAATATATCCTTTGCAACTGTGCTTTCCTACTTCAGCTTTGCTCTCCCCCTTGTGCTTCATTTCACCCTATTTTTAATATGCCAGGACAAAGACAGCAGAGCTACAGCAGGAGAGAAGGACGGGAGCAGTGTTCGAGGCCACTGCTTGTCCTAACATTGAGAGTGCATCAAAACCTGTGATACACAGAATTAATTCCCAGTCTCAGTGCTGGAACAAGTCCACACTTAACTGAAAGACAAAGAATAAATGAAGTACAGATGCGAAAAAAAGTAATTCCTGAATAGAATTTTGAGACAACAGCTGTCACCTAATAATCTACCACTGTGCTTCATTTTTTAAATTATGTAAACCAGAAAAAATCTGCCATGCTGAAAGGAACGAGTAAACAAAACCAGTGTATATTCAAAGTCAGAATCAAGTTTCTTGCTTAGTTCAAGGCATTTTTTACAGAAAATGGGTCCTCTGTAATAGTCAGTCTAATGCTAGCCATGTACGTGAGTCATATACAGATTTTGCATCCCAGACAAAAATTCTCCCTCATTGCTGCTGTATTATTAGACAGATACTTATTTCAACAGAAAACAAAACAAAAAGAGAAGTATGCTGCTGTTTTCTGTGAAAACCATCAGGAAAAAAAAAGGTGAAAAATAGCATATGAGGCTGCAAAACAGCATTGAACTTTAATACTCTCTCCAAGCCTTTAAACTCTCCTAAGTCCTGTAATTTTTATACTTTATCTATCAAGAAAAGCTGCATCAGCTCAGACTCTGATTTGGTATGAATCAAGCATCTGTGTAAAAGTCAGCATCAAGGCCTCCTCATGAAGGCAGCATCCCCTCCTGCACTGGACTTACACTGCAGCATCACAGGTGACGTGCTCATGGTGGCACTGCAACAACTGGTGTGGAGCCAGCTCATCCTGCCTTGTGCTGCTGGGCTCAGCAAGGACCAGAATGGATGGCCAGTAGACTCAGGAACTGCTGAAAAACATCTGATGGCCTACAGCAGGTGATATTCCTTTCTACTACATCTCCTTCCATCTACATCTCCTTTTTTCTTGTTTAAAAAAATAAAAATACTTCTTCAGAAAGACTTTGTGCTGTTAGTTAATCAATGCATAATACTCACAATGCAAAATGGCTGTCAAACATTAGGTGGCTACTCTGCAATAAATTAAGTCAGTATCTGCTGGCTGCACTTCAAATTCATTTTTCAGGATTGTGAAGGGCAGTGCCCAAATAATGCAGGGGTAAGGCACTGTGCTACACTGAGGAGCCCCACTTACACCAGCCACTGAACTGCGCAGATGTACCACCTACAGTACAATACACTCATCCCTCACTTCAGAAACCCTGCAAATTCTTCTTCCTCTCAATTCAGCTTTATTTGATTTTTCCATTCAAACCTAATTCTGCTTCTCTGCACCTCCGGGGGAAGCAGCTCCTGCAGTATTAGGTTTAGAGAGGGCATGCCTGATGTTAATGCTGCATGGGAATGCATCTGATAGACACATTATTAGAAAAGGATTTACAGCATTCCCAGTTGAAAATAAAATATGTAAACCAGAAATTACTAAATCTAAACAAAACCTGTTTGCAAGGTGCCTTGGCATGAACAAGAATTGAGGAAAACATCCCAAGTACTACTTATTTTTACAACTAATTACCAACAAGTGTCATTAGATTGTTTTCCTTCACCTCAGCTGTTCATCTCAAGGGTTTACCTTTGGCAGGGTGACAGAAAAAAGAAGAGAAAAAAATGCACTTAATCCAAGCCTAGAGTCAGCTTTTGCTCAGAAAGCTGAAGTCCACAGCTCAAAACACGATCTACTGCATAGCATTATTATTTCACTTAGATTATTAATAATTACAGTGGGTATGACTAAAACCCCCAGAAGGACCTGAGATACTGGAAGAAACATCACCTTATCGATTTGAAATAAAGCCAATTAAAGACCCATCTGGTAAAACTTCACTTTCATAAAGTAAAGATTTAACAACATCAGTGGCATAATCCACACAGGATTAAGTACTAACCTAGATGAGCTGTCACAAACTGAAGACAGACCAAGAGACTAAATGGAGAGTTCACAGGAGGTAACTTTCTCCTCCTGCTCCCATCTCCTTTGTCCTGTCAGTGCCTCTCTAGCCGATGAATAAATCAAAACCAAATTTGAGATTAACAGCAGCTGGCCAGCAGGAATAGGCAATCTACCCAAAAAACAAGGTAAATTAGCCCACCTGAAGCTCCAAACTCTGCAATCCAGCCAGTGCAGGTGTCTGTGCCAACCTGTTTGGCCAATGACTCCTGGTTTCCCTGCAGCAGCTCACTGCAACTGCAGGTAGGGAGAAGGTTTCCAGGTGGGAACTTTCACTCACAGGTGAGAAGTGCACACTGAGGGAGGCACCTGGCTCCAGTGTGTGGTGCTGGGGATGTTTGGCTTTTGCCTACCCCTACACTTGCTATTAGAACACACATTACTTTAAACAAGCAGACACACACTAGTTTAAGCAAACTGACAAGCCCCAAACAAGCATATAAGCAATGACTGGAGAGGAATCATTTCCCCCAGCTTTATGAAATACTATCCCAGTAATGCCAGCTCTGTGGAAATCTGGGCAATGCTGCTGAATGCTACGTTGTCCTGTGCAGCTCATGTTGCTGTCCCACAAAAAAAATCTCCTATCGCACACTCTAAGATGGAGAAGAATCCCATTAGCATTTCTATTAAAAGGGCTTTGAAACCAAATCCTGGGGTTAACAAGCATGAAACATCAACCACAAAACACATCTAAAAAGCTTTTGGTTTCCCAGGAGGGTTTTGGCTTTTTTTCCTCGCTACTTTCCTTAACAGCAAATCAAATAATAATAACAAATGGTTCTGATAATTAAATGCCTCCACATGTTACTGGAGGCGTTCATTTCATTGCACTTACATAGAAGTACAAGAACTGTATGGTATGCTGCAGCAGAGTTTATTCTTCAAGAGTACTTCTTGTGTACTTCCTCAGGAAAGAAAATTATTAACTCACCACATGCAACAGATACTGACACTTCTCCATTATCAGGATCAAGCCAAAACATAATGTAACACAAATTATTATATACTAACTTAAACTCCTACATTAAAGAAAAAAAAAAGTAGCTATAAATAAAAAGACCTATTCCTAACCTGATGTTATTTCCTAACTATATGTCCCTAGAACTGTAAAAGAATTTGAGTATCTTTTCCACTTCAAACACTTAACTCACATCTTCATGTAATAACTTCTGCTTGGACTCATATAGAGAACTTGGTAGGCTATGTTGGCTTTCTAAAACAAAAGCTAGAAGATTCAGAAAAAGTCAGAAAAGACAGTATGTTGCCTAAAGATTCCCAGTAGAGGACTAGGCAGGCTGAAAAAAAATCTAAGTACCAAAGAAAACATTTCTTCTTCCATACTCTTAGTGTAAAGAAAATGCCCGTGATTTTATGATACTGTCAGTCATAAAAGGAGAAAATAATTTTCAAGACAGAGCCTAGAAAAGTGCAATAACTTTGAAAACCTCATAACACTAATAAAAATGCTTAAAAAACATCAGTATCCATCTTCTTACTACTCTTAATTACTCATAATCCCTGTTACTTAATACTTATACTGGTATTTGTTCTGTATTTTTCCCTTACTGAACTGACTTAACAAATTATATACTGGAACAGTAATTTACTTCATGGGTTGTAGAAAGCTGACTACCTTTCCACCTTTGACAACTTTTCATCTTTCTGACTCATGGTGATACAGTAAAACAAGAGCACAATTCACTTGCAGAAATGAATCTGTGTCTCCTTCAAATGAGCTCCTTGCAGTTCATTCTCCCAACCCATAATAGCAAGGTTTATAACCCCAGCGGGAGGCTGGGTTAATAGCACTGCTTTTCCCACGTGGGAACAGCAGCTGTAAGAACATATGTATTAGCATACTCAAAACATGCCATTATTAGTTTGAATAAGATACTAAAGTGTTAAAATATCTTAATAGGGAAAAAAAAATTCACTTGGGTGCTGAATGATCCACAGCGAAGACATCCCATTTTCTTTTTTTTTTAACTCCCAAATTGATAGCATCCTCTTCTGGCACAAATTGTTATTAGTCACAGAAGAGTTTTTTAAGATTTATTTATTAAGTCAAGTTTCTCCAGCCAAGAAATCACAGGCATGTAACCTCATGAGCACGAAGAACAGATGGACATTCCCAACAGGGTCTCCTATTCCCTCCCAAGCCCAGCCTCCTCTTCCCAGCATGCTCAATATTCCTAAGTGATGGGATATAGGTTTGGCTGCCAGCACTGCTACCCATGTGCTCAATTTGCAGAGTGCCCACTTCAGTTACCTGGCCCACTCAGTCCCATTGCTGGAGCCAAATATCAGTGACTTACACTGCTCAGGCTCAGGATGTTCAGGCTCCTCTCATTTTCTGCTGACAAAGCACTACTGCTCCTTCACTAGATATCTATTGCCAACAGAGACAAGAGTAAATAAAAATAATGCAGCTGACCTAAACTTTTAATATACCTTCAGTGGCTTAAACTGCAGTTTTCTGTACAATAAAAGTTCAACCCCCTAAGTGTGCTGCCAGTTTTGAAAAAGGAATCCTACTAAATTAAATCAATAGCTCTTGGACTCTTCTGTTTTTCTTCTTAATTCTGCTCCATCTCCAGTGAAACCCTGTACATCAGGCAGAAGCACCAACTCCCACCAGCACCTGCAACTGGAAGACTTCACAAGAACAGATTTGTGCTTCTAAATTTTCAATATACTGAAGCAAATTTGCTTTTAAGATTGCTGTTCTTCAACAGGCCATTTTCTTACCATACTCTAAAGCTATTTCAGAGATAAAGAAGCTTTTGAATTTTTTTTCAGAATCTGCCTACAGTTTCATCTTTATACTGCAATATGAAATCTCAAAAGAAACCACCAAGAATTCTAGCTCCTGTGTTAATTCTAAAAAATAATAAAACATGTGGCTACTTCTACCCTAATGCTGCTTTCTGAAGCTGTCAGAGGGCTAACTAAAGACTTCCCAGTGATTTCACACTATGGGAAGATACCATACATGCACTGAGAACACAGTTCAGTCAGCTGTGCCTCTCATCATAGACAGGGAACTTTTCTTCCAATTCCATGCTGACCTTTTATTATTATTAATGAGACCACCTATTTTTGTACCATCACTGGCTTTTAAAGAAAACAAGCCATTGCTCCTCTGGCTTTTCTCTTCCATCTTTTAAGTATACACTGTTCTATTGCTTCTGCATCCTTCATCCTTGGAGCACTTCATCTGCACTCGTTTTTGTTGACTTTCAGCTTGAATACAATCAGAATTAGGTTCGCTATTCCAGAAAAGCTTAACCATGGCTTCTAACCACACATGGATGAAAATCAGTGCAACTCTTTTCTGTGTTTATTAGAAATGTCTTCTCAGACAAGACAAAATTTATCTTTTTCACAGGTACAGCCATTCTGCCATTAACTGTGAAAGCCATGACTTTCTCCTCCACAGACAAGATGATGAGCAGGATGCTAACAAGAGAAACACTCAGCTTCGTGAACAAAACTAAGGACTTATCCCATTTTTATTACTGCAACCTTTAATACATTCCAGTTCTTCCCTCATTTCCAGTCCTCTATTTGACAGTGCCTCCCACAGAGTGTCCTCAGCAGAATTTATTAGCACATGCCCACTCTCTTATGCCAAGATAATTAATGAAAATATTATATACAATTTGCCTCCTGATGAAGCTTTAAGCCTTCTGGAAAGTGGCACTTCCTTCAACAGGGCTCAAGGCACCTCATTTTAGCATTGCAAGGTTGGCCAAGTTCTGGTGAGAGCCACAAGCCTGGTGACCTCAGTGATGACTTCCTAGATGCTCAGTCTACACCAAAGCTCCCATGCAGGCATAGAAAAAACTGACTGCAATACTACAAAGGGAGTATCTTCGCCCTAAGTGATGGTATCCTGTGATACTCCCCTGGAATGAGAATTGTTATGTCCAGTACAAAGTTCCAGCTCAGAAGGATGTGACCTAGCAGCTTTTTCTGTTTTGTTGTGCTTCTTCAGAGTGGTCTCCTGTCTCCAACACCTGTACACAGACCAGCAGCTGCACTTGCAGATGGAGAGAACAAAGAAGGTAACTTTGCAAAATGTAATCTATCAGCCACTATGCCTGCCCACTTTTCCTGCCAGGCTTCCCTCTTCCTTCTGATCAACCTCTTTGTTACCCCCACCCATTACAAGGGGCAATCATTTCATACTTCACAAGAATGCTGCAGCCAGCTTTGTAACAGACCACTCTGATGGCCAAACTCGTTGAAGTATGAGTTTGAAAAAGCTCATTTTTGTAAAAAACATCTACACACAGCAAGCCTAAATCAGTCAGAGGGCTGGCCCAGGTCATCTTCAGAGGTCCTTTCCAACCTCAGCCATTCTCTGGCAACATGAGAGCAGGATGCCCTAAATATCAATATCTTAGAAATACCTAAAATTTTGCCTCTCCATCTCCCCTCCTCCCATTTGCTCTATAAACATAGTACAGCTGTGACCTCTCAGATGCATAACTGGCAGCCACAAGCCTTCTAACCACTGACCATCAATCCCTTTGTCTTTGGAAACAGCCTGGTACTGCCAACACAGCTCTGGCTCAATAAAAAGCTTTACTAGCTGTGGTACTACACACTGAGTACCATACATACAGGAAAAAGTAATAAAAATATAAATCAAAGCAAGTCTCACAAAAACTTTAGCAGCACACATTAATTCCAGTGAACCACAGCAGCTACCATGAAGCAGAATAAAGGAGCTGTTCTTTTTTCTTATCTGCCTGCCAGATACCTGCTCCCAGAAAATATTAACAGCTTGCTTTACCTCAAGCAAGCACAAAAATTATTAACTGTACCTTGAAGACCAGCAAGGTTTCAAAGATGCACTGACAGCACCCTCTTACCAGCAGGGCAAAGCTCCTACACAAAGGCCTGCATCATGGTTCATTAGGATGACCAATGTTCAGCTGGCAAAAGCCCAGATGGACAGCAAAAGCCACATCCTTCTTCTAAACACCCTGCAAGGTGGTTTCCTAATTGCATGCTGCTGCAATGTCCTGGGGCTTCTTTTAATATCTGCAGAGAAAAGTACCTTGTCATCCCAAATATTTGTAACCCATATGCTCTAGATCGTCCCAGGTTTGACACATACTCTGCTCCTGTCAATCAGCACTTATCACAGGGGAGAGGCTTTGCCTTTGTCATCTCTAGGAAGATGACTAGAACTCTTGACAGCTGGCTGACCCTTTTAATCTTATTTCTGTTTGGTGCAACTTCAGACAAGAGATATTGCTGCTTACATTACTGCCAAAGCTACTGGTCAAGTTCATATGAAGTTCAACCAAGGAAAGTGCTGGACTCTGCACTGGGATGGGGCAGCCCTGGGTGTACAGACTGGGGAATGAGATGCTGGGAAAGGGACCTGAGGGTCCTGCTTAATTGAAAGCTGACTATGAATCAGCAGTGCCTTGGCAGCCAAGAAGGCCAGCCAGCCATGTCCTGGGGTGGACAGCATCTCCAGCCAGGCCTGAAATTGTGTCAGGGGAGGTTTAGGTTGGGTATTAGAAAAAGGATTTTCACCCAGAGGGCGTTTAGGCACTGAACAGGCTCCCCAGGGCAGTGGGCACAGCACCAACCTGACAGAGTTCAAGAAGTGTTTGGACACTGCTCTCAGGCACAGGGTGTGACTCTTTGGGATGGTGCTGTGCAGGGCCAGAAGCTGGACTTGATGATCCTTGAAGGTCCCTTCCAACTCAGCATATTCTATGATTCTGTGATTTCCTAGCAGCACATCAGCCATCTGGCATGACACAGCCACCACACAGAAACAGAGCAAACTTGGCACAGCATCCAAGTACTTCCCCTGGCAAGGGACAGTACTGTTCATCAGCAATGATCTGTTACTTATTTTACAAAAGCAGCAGCTACGTATCCTGAATCAGGCACCTCTGCAGGTGACTCAAGAGAGGAGTTACAGGTTGGTTTGTTTTTCTTAATGTTGAAACCCAGGCACAGAATTTCAAACTCTATCTTCACCCCCACTCTGCATGCAAACCACTCCACAGCACAGCCAATCTCTGCAGCAATAAGCAGCATGGGCCACCCACCTGCACCACTGAGTTCACAGCTTAGAAGCAGTTTAACCCCTCTAGAAAGAAGCTTGCACTGAAATACACTAACTTACAAGAGGCACTGGCTCCATATTATTTAGTACAAAGACATTGCCATTTCTTGTCAAAAACCCTAAAACTTCCCGTAGCTAACACTATAGCACTAAAATGCTATTTTAAATCCCATTGTTTGGCTAGACCTGGCTGGTGAATGTCCAGATAGGCATACCTGCCCTTCCACACAGGTGAAGTCATGGACAAAGGATTCTTCTGCTGGTGTTTGAGTAACACAGTCTAGTGGAAGGTGTCCCTGCTCATGAGCTTTAATGTCCTTTCTGACCCAAACCATTTTATGACTCTGTGATTTCAGTTCCTGTTTTCAGTAGGTTCCATGCCTGTCTCTCAGAAACCCCTCATCTCTATCTGCCCCAGGTAATGGGCATCCCATCCTAGCCATGCACTACCAATATTCTGGGGCACCTCCTGCAACCTCAACAACACACCTAGGATCCAAGTTGTGCTCCTCAAAGAATGTGCTAACAATAACCAATCAACTGTTTGTCTGGCTCTTAGATATTTTTCCAAGAACAGCATGTTTAATTGTTTGAGTTTCAAGAGACTAGTCATAAATATTTGGTGAACATATCCAAATACAATAACACAGTGTGCACTGGCAATTAGGATGAGAGTGATGTAAAACAATATTCTGAGAAGAGCAAAATTTTTTTTTCCATCACTTTCAGAAATCCCTCAGGTCACTTTCATATACATGCATTTTGTTGAGACAGACTATTGTTAGCTTCCACAACAGTCCCTTTCTTTAAAATTCCTTGATTCCTCTCAACCTTGTTTGCAGATGCTCAATTACCCTGCAGAAATGTAATGTATCTGGATGCAAGTAAAAATCATCATCTTCAGTAATGGCCTCTTGAAAAAAAGAAGTTTGCTTGAAGATGCACATTAAAACTGTGAGACTCAATTATGCACTGTCAGTCATTCCAGTAGCTTCCTACTGCAGTAGGTGTCTGGGGATAAAGAGCTGGAACTAATTTCTCCTTTTAATTCCATTTTTAAGGTCTCTATCATCTCCATATACAGTTCTTTGACCTTCTGTGGCTGTATCAGGTATACCAGCCAACCTTGCAAAAGTTGTCTTACACATCTATAGAACCAACATGGTCATAAGGTCCATGTACTATAATCTTGACATAATTTTCATGATACTGCCTATATTGAAACTCTAGATCTAAAATCTGATTGAGACAGTGGAAATATTTGTAAATAAAAAAATTGCAAAAATCATGGCAAAGGTGCTTAAAATAGATTTTCTAGAAAACATGAAATTGAACCATTACATATATGCTCGATATGTCTTTTTGCTGGCTTTGTACTTCTCTTTCACGTAATGATCCGAAATCAGAGTTTCCTCTTCTGTGACATGGGCAGCATCACAGATTACTACAGTCTCACAGCTGAAGCTGAAAAAACTAAGTATTTGTCCTGGTTTCAGCTGTGGTAGACTTAATTTTCTTCTTAGTAGCTGGTATAGTGCTGTATCTGAATTTAGTGTGAGAATAATGTTTGTAACTGCACGAAAATTTGACGAGTAATTTAGTACAAAAGTGTTTTGCTCCAAATGCTTTTTAGCTCCAATTCTTATCCCAATTAGCACAAAAAGGAACCCCCCCCACCCCCAGCCTGCAACAACAGAGGGGACAGGACTTAGTGGAAGAGATTGATTTGTGAATCAGAAATGGTCTTTTACTAGATGACTGCCGAGAGCTTGGCATAATGCTACTGCAATCTGATTAGCATGGCTCACTACTTCTTTTATTAAATAATAATTTACAATAACAAACCCTCCAATGACAGAGATTAAAATAATTCAATATTATAGTAAATTCAGGTGGTACTAAATACACGACTATTACTGGAAGAAAATAAATATTGGTAATTGCTCTCTCAAATGTTTCAATATAGGAAAATGAAAAAGTCTTATTCTAAACAAGATAATAAAAACTTGGATTTCTTTCTGACAGTCTCACATATACATGAGCAAAAGGATACATAAAAGCAAAATATTAAAAAATGCCTCAAGTAGAAGGCAACACATGCTTATAGATTAATTATATTCTTTCTGCCATCAGCTGCTTGGAAAGGACAACTGCATAGATCAAAGCACTCTGTTATACACCAGAATTTTTTGCTGCCAAGAGAATTAATTCAAAAGGAAAATCACCCTACTCATCCCTTAATTTTAGGAGAGAATAACCATTAATCTTAATTTTCATCAAGAAATTCTCTCCAGCCAGGGATGGTGTAAGACACATTCCTTCTTGCTTTCACTCCTAGTTGAGTGTCCATCTGCTGCCAGCCTTCCACCAAACCTAGCTACTTGCTATGGAAATATTAAATTAAAGCTTGCCTGTATTTGTAGGCTATTCTCTGAGATGCAAACCCATCCCTCCTCTCAGACAGGATGCTGTAAGCCCCCTGAGGGAAAGCATGATGCAGATGTGCTGAAGGAGATGAAAGCAGCAGCTTATGCAAGCAAGCCCGAATTTCTTACACAGAGGCTTTCAAGTTATACTTGTATGTCTGCTAAAGAGAAAGGAAATTTCCTCAAAGGCTAAAGAAAATTGAGAAAGAAACAACACCATTTTGATGCAAGGCACAGTTACATTATTTTCAGGAAATTCAGCAGTTTAGATTACAACAGAAATGGCAGGAAAGAAATCCCTCACATAAATGAACATGTGACTTCAGAAAATGACTGGATTCTGCCTTTAGGGAAAAGAAAGCAAAAACCACAAGATTTACAGGGATTGCTCTAAGACCAGGAAGGCAGGTACTCCTACATCTATTTGCTGATGCTCAGCAAGCCACATATTTATGGGTTTATCACAGAATAGGGGGCATGGATTTCAAAAGCTGTTGTCCCACCCCACTGTACTGTTTAGCAACTCAATAGGTAAAAGAAGCAAATTAGCCTCAAGCACAATTATATATTTAAATTAAATCATTCTCACCTGCTGCTATTTAAGTATTGCTTTGTGTTCCCCAAGAAATAATCCAGTAAATTATGTTCTGCCCCAATTTGGCCTGTGACCATTTTTTATCTGTTAATTCTGGGTTATTCTTGTTCTGCTTTTAAGGCAAGCTCACGCAGCAGATTGTCCTGCATGGTCTGGCACCATTAGATTGCACTCTGCATTTCTGCATTTCACTCTCCTGGAGAGAACCATCTGGTCTACAGGTTTTAGATGCTGACCACCTGAGTGGAAGCAACTTCATTAAAAACTCAAGACAAAAAAAAAAAAAAAAGTACTCTTCTGCACACTACTTCCATTCATTTAGGATGCACCAGTAGAACAAATACACACTCTGTTTTTAATACATTACATATACACTTTCTTGTTACTACAGTGTTTAGTAATGAAGAAATTATTGTGTTTTTTTAAATTTTGGTTCAATTTACTATATTTTTCTACAATGCCTTTAACTTATGCAGAAAACTGATGGATCTTTTCACATTAGCACCATTAACTTCTCATTGGAGCAGATAGAAAATATACATATGAACACTGTAAATTAACTTAGAATTCCTAAGGCATAGTCAATAGTGAAGTCTGAACAAGTAAACAAAATATTTGTATTAAAGGGAAGGAATTAAAAAAGGAACTTTTATTTCAGTTCAGAAGCATAAACTGCATATAAAAATTATGCTGAGCTAGGAAGTGCCTCATTAATTTTGTTAGCACGTATGAATGGGAAGCTTTTCAAAACCTTTTAACATCTGTCTGATTCTGTCCCTTGTAAATCCTTATCCATTTCAGCAGGATGAGACAAAGACCTAGGCAGACTACTTTCTAAAAGCCTTTGGCTACAGACAGCCCTCTGCACACATCATTATACACAAATCTTCACGGTGGAATAAAAAAATAGAGTACAAGGAAATTAACTCAGTCTTCATGTCCTACCATTTGTTGGGATGCTGTTTCCTGGGTGTTCATAATCCAATTCAATTTACCTTTTTAACCCCCAAAATCTTCTGGAATGCTACCATTGTCATTTGTATTGTTTGACATTGTGTTCCTTGGAATAGTAAATAAGCAAACTACATATTTCATCCATATCCCATTGCCTTCACAGAGTACTACATGTGGGCCAGCTCCTCACATAACCTTTCTGACAAGCACCAAATTCACCTTTTCAAAGAATAAAGCCTCAAACCTCCACATGCTTCAAGAGAAAAACTACCACTTAATTTTACAGGTTTTTTTGTACATGAGGGTTTTTAAGTCTTCAGCACAAAGATTGGAGCAACATATCTAGCCATGCTAAAGAGAAAACATGTCCTGCCGTTCCCAGAGGTCCATGTTCCTTTTCATTTCCATCTCAGTATCTGAACTGGGTCAGTCTTTAGCTCTTACTCATCTCTGCTGGTAAGAAAAAGCAGCCTAAATGAACAGAACTAGTGGGAGGGGGGGGGAGATGCACACATACTAGAGGAAACTTAATAAAAACTAGAGGTTAAATACCACCAAGGGTTCATCTGTTCTGAACAGTACAAAACAGCATTTGCAGCCTGTGACTGTGCTTGACCCCAATGTTAAAGAAGGGGAACAGCAACATGTCAAAGAGCAGTACCACCAGATATGGTTAGACTAAGGAATTAACAGGTTGACACATTCTTCTTAGGTCAACTCAAAATAATGTCTTGCTTTTTTTAGCTTTCCTTTAAAAATTTCCAGTTAGTTTATTAACCAAACATTTATTTTCCCAGTGATTACTGTGCACCCATCCTTCTGCCCTTCCGCAGAAGGGGCTGCATTAAGATGCAGTGTATACTGACATAACCACTGGCATAACCACAACAGTGTTCAGCCACTGTTCCCCCCACAACCTCTGGAACCCACACCTACCACAGGCTTAACTCAGCCTATGAGAAAGAACTGTTTTCTTCTCCTTTGAGACAATCCAGTGACAAAAATATCATTGCAGGAAAGATGTTCAGTAATACAGCCACCCAAAACTGTGTTAGGGACCAGTGGTCAATTCCAGAGGATACTGTGGCAAAACAAAAAAATTAGTGGCTGCTTATGCTAAGAACAGCAAACAGCTGCCAAGAGCTATCAGTCTGCCCAAGCAGGATATATTGAGCTAACAAACAAAATAAAGGCTGGAAAAGGCACGTTACATTCCGGAAAATGTTGCTACTAATATAGCAACCAAAACAGTGTTAACTGTTAAGTGTTAATCTGTATGATTGCTGCTACATACCACGGCCACCTCGTGGAATAAAAGAATTAACAGAACTCAGTATAACTTTCTCCAACTTCTAGAAACACCAAGTAGGAAGGTTGTAATGCTATACTGTACCTTGGGACAGAAGTAACTTAAAGAATACTTACTTCAAGTTTATTTGTGTGTATGTTATTACAAAATTAGGAAACACCTAAAAGATGTTTGACAGAAAAATACTTGGAATAAAATGTTAATAAGCAAATAAAAGCACAGCTGAAAGCTCTGCAAACATCAGCAGCGACACAGAGTGATTTGTGCTCCCTCTGTCAGAGCTCACATGGGTACCAAGCCCTTAAGCTATTCCCCAGACCAGAGCCCACTACATTAAAACTCTCCAGCAAACACTCTGCCTAGTTATTAAATATTAACTACAGCAGAACTCATTGCTCAGGACTAACAGCAGCCATCCATTAAGCAGGGGGCCAAGCTTTACATTTCCTTTGAGAACCACAGCAAACAGTGCTTGCTGTCATTCTTATTTGAAAAATCAACCTCACTAAGTGAATTAGAAATTCATTCTTCCTCAGATGGAAGAAAAGAACACAAAAAGCCCAATTTCCAAGAGAGAAGAAAGGTCTTTTAACATCTAATTCCTGAGGAGAAAAGACATTTAATATCTCTTTAAATGAGATATTATACTAGGTACTTCTGTGGTGTCACATCTGTTACTGAAGTCTAGCCCAGATGTAGTGTCTAAAATCAGAATCACCACACAGGATGATTCCAGCACTTGCTGCAGCACTACTATTAGCATTACCAAGTGCAGAAAACCATATTTCATACTACGGGACACAAGATGTGAACAAAGGCCTAAAAGCTTCAGAAGTCCAACCAGGAGCTAATGCCCCTGTTTAATTCCAAAACTGCACAAGTTGTAAAAAAAGTCTGAGATGAAAACTGTAGTAAATTTAAGCTCCTTTGTAAACAGAAGTATTTTAATTGAACTTAAACCCTCAAACCCACAAAGACCTCTAATTATCCCTAATTGAGAGACATTTAAAGCAGGCTCTATTTTCCCAGAGGGAACAGACAGGCACTCCCCTTTACATATGATTTTGCCAGCTTTTTTTTTTTTTTTAATGTTGCATCTTACTACAGAATTCACTAAAAATTTTTAACAAACATACTTGAGATTAAGTAATGCATCTTCACATTTCCCCACACCCCTGGGAGTCAATTTAAACAGGCTGTTAAACTGAAACTTTGTGTTACCTTCATGCAGATGAATATTCAACAGGTACTAAGGCAGCTCTGTGAGATTCACTGTGAGCCTATTGAAGTACCCTGGATTAAAGGCAGAACTAAAAAGAGGTTTCTTTTCAAAATGCAAGTCCTTTCAACTCTGTTTATAATGAACCTTCATAAAATCTATTAAAAATAAAAGGCAAAAACTGCATTTGCATTGCTGCAGACATATCTAGCTGCCACTATAGGTGGTGGCTGGAACTTTTCTCCAGCAGTTGAGAGGTGTCCTGTGCCTTGAGGCTTCACAAGGCACCTGCCTACATCCAGGGAAAAGGTGTCTCAGCCATCTGCCTTTGGAGCACTTTGCCTCCAAAGACATTCCCCAGACTTTAAAGGGCAGATCTGACTTTCTGGGGTGGGGCACAAGTTACTGCCTTGCTCCTAATTTCAGACTACTGAGCTTTGTAGGTGAAACATCTCCACCTTCTCTATGGGGGCTCTGATGTTTTAAACCTCACATATGGACCAGCTGATAAAGAACTGGCACACTGGTATCAAAAATCTGCAACTCAGTTTCATAAATCTAAAGTAACTTTCAGAGGAAGTTCTACATTATCTATATATCAGTCCATAGATAAAGCATAAAGGGCAGCTGAGATAAAGGGAAAATCATGGATTCCACATGTTTCTGAGGAAAGGAAGTGACCAAGAGAGGAAGGGAGCTCCAGAGAGAGCAAAGAGAAACAGTGGGAAGAGCCAAGCCCAGATGCATTGAGGAAACAGAGATGAGTGAACAGAAGGTTGGTTGCTTTTAGCTTTGAAAGCTGATGCAGGAGGGAGATGTGGAAGAAGACAACTGGATAAGAATTTGCATGGGGCTTTTGACCAGGCAAAGGCACTGTTCTGCTTTCAATATGAGATGACTTAGTACAACACAGATTGCTCCCAAAACGTGTTGCATGATGCTTTAAGAAATAGATATTTCTGAGTGATTTAGATTTTCTTGTCTGAGAGACACTGTTTTCTAACCTAAGAGAGCACCTGAGAGAATGTGCATCAAGTTCTCCCCAGAGAGAGAAGTTTAACTTTTTTCCCCCTACCATACTGTCAGCAAGAGGTTCTGGTGAAAGAAAATGGGATTTAATAAACAAATACAAACAGACTTAAGTAGTTCTCAGTCTAGGTATTTAAACAGTCTTCACCCAGACATTAAACAGAAACAGACAATGCTGAGTGCCTGTACTAGGAAGGCTGAGAACACCACAATAACTGCTTAAGATTCTGCAAAAGAAGAAAACAGAGTGAAGAGGAGAGAACAACAAGAAAAAAATCATTTCAAGTGATTTCAAGTCTTCACAGCCTGGATCAGAAATACAGCATAAGGCTTTTCACCAGAATTTAATATAAAGTTAAATACATGTTGCCATTCCTAGGATGAGGTTAGCTGGCAAGTGAAGGGCATACTGGCCTGTATGAGCAATAGTGTGGCCAGCAGGGCCAGGGACAGGATCATGCCCCTGTACTCAGCACTGGGGAGCCCACCCCTCAAACCCTGTGTTCAGTTTTGGGGCTGTCCCTGCATTGAACACACTGAGGTGCTGGAGTGTGTCCAGAGAAGGGCAACGGAGCTGGTGAATGGTCTAGAGAGTAAACCTGATGAGAAGCAGCTGGGGGAGCTAGGATGGTTTAACCTGGGGAAAAGGAGGCTCAGAGGAGACCTTGTCACTCTCTGCAAATGTCTGAAAACAGGTTGTGCCAGGAGAGGTTTGGATTAGATATTAGGAAAAATTTCCTCATTGAAAGATCAGTCAAGCATTAGAATAAGGTGCCGGGTTTGTGAAATCACCATCCCTTGAGATGTTCAAAAAATGTGTGGATGTGGCACTTGAGGACATGGTTTAGCATTAGAACACAGTATTGCTGGGTTGAGTTCATTTGAACTCAATGATCTTAGAGATAACAATTCTCAAATTTTATGATAAAGAGGATACAACCTAGAGTAAACATATCCTTTATCACCAGAAACAAAAAGTCTTCATGATCTTTGAAAAGGAGAAAAAGGAGCAAATGGATGCTAAGACACCAAAAATTACTTTTTAAACTGATATTCCTTGGAGTATCACAAAATGAAACGTGCAAGGATGCTATTCAAAACTCTGGAAAAACTGCAGCAAAATATGGGCATGCCTCATCAAGAGATGCATCTAATAAATAATCAGCTACTATTTAGTCTACAAGTAACAAACACAATTGCAATCCACACCATAATTTTGAGCACTGGCACATGCAATGTTGTTTCTTTTGAAGAAAAACATTCCCTTATTTTCTATAAACATGAGAAATACAGAATCACAGACTCACAGAATGGCTAGGGTTGGAAGGGACCTTAAGAACCACGTGGTTCCAGTCCCCCTACCATGGGGAGGGACAGCCCCCACTAGATGGGACATCCACATCTTCTCTGGGCAGCCTCTTCTAGTGCCTCACCATCCTCTGAGCAGAGAATTTCTTCCTAATACCTAATCTAAACCTGCCCTCTTCCAGTTTAAAATCACTGCTCCTTGTTCTAACGTGCCAGTATAAAAGCCCTCCTTTTTATAAGCTCCCTTCAGGTACTGGAAAGTGCTGTAAGGTCTCCCCAGAGCCTTCTTTGTATCCTGTGTATTTCATACACACACAGAGCTTTGATTTTCTTTAAGCCTAGAAGTGAACAGCTCCTCCCTCATACTGGTCCCACAGTGAATTATTTCCATGAAAGCATATTCAATCTTTTCATGTTTTGAGCAGATTTCACAAGTACAATTTTGGTATATTTACCAGATAGAAATCACAGCAAAGAAGCATCATGCTGTACTGAATTTCTTGATGACAAAAGCATCACAGTTCATTTGACACAGGATGACTCAAATATCAAGTTTAGTATTATTCTGCAAATATTCAAAAAAACCCAGCAGATTTTCCATTTAGTAGCAATTTAATGATCATAGCTAATTTATTTTCAAGAAATGTTGCATTACTCCTACAATTTCACTATGATAACATAGGAAAATTTAAAATGCATTACACACACAGCCAAAGTGTATTGGTCAGTGATTGCATCTGACCAAAAAAGGTATCTGCAGCTATGTGGCTGGCAAACTAACAGCAGTGACAGTACAAGAACAGGCTCTAAACTCCTTATGTAATGAGCTGAATTTACTACTACAGACAGTTTTACAAAACAGTCCCAGCATTTTACTTTAAACCCCCAAAAAGCATCAGCATGTAACACACACCAAAAAAAAAAAAGTATGAAGAGCAATCTCTTCATACATCTCAAAAAAGGAGGCAATTAAAGACTTGTACTTTTTCCAATATCATCAAGGACACTGGAAAATTGCAGAGAAAATAAGAAGATTGCCAGGAATTAGACTACTCTGGTAGATGAAAGGATGGGGTAGAAGTGGGAGGAGAATGAGCTGTTTTCCACATTGTGCCATTAATTTTCCAATTGAATTGTCATTGTAATGCTTTTACTTGAAAGTTTACCACACAACTGCAGAGACATGAACTGCTATCAAATCTTCCAAATGCAGCTCATATTTTCAGTCCAAAACTCATTATCATCTTTATATTAAACATCACAAAGTAAGCCATTCTGAAAACTCACAGCAAGGTGAGATTGCTCCAAATCCCAATGTGACAAGCATGTATTGATCAGCTAGTTTCTCTCTCTGCTTTTTCTATCCAAAAACTGACCTTTTTTTTTTTTTGCTTTTCTATATCTAAAATCAAGACAGTCTACCAGCCATGGCCATCGTATCACTTTATTTTTCAGGCTGTAGATTACGTTATGTTTTGGAGGATGAAGATCTCTCTCCTTCAGAAAGTATCAAAGGCTACTGAATTTGGACTGAGAAATGCATTGCACAAAGTGCTTCCAAAGTGCATTTCTGCAATGGATAAGAACGCATGGAGGGGTAATAATAAAAGACCATCAAGCATTAGCATTGTCAAAATCCTTCTTCACCAGACACACCTGCACAGCTTGACTGCATCTGCAGAATAAGAAACTACCAAAAAATATACATCTGCATGGTATTTCAAAAACACACTTGCTCCTTCGGCCTGATCCATGAATCTCCCCCCTACAGCCCCCTCAGTTTGATCAATGTATTGAAATAATGTACACAGCAGGTACCAGGGAGACCCAGATTAAGGAGCCATGAAAATTAAGACTTTCCACATGTGGAAATCAATATTATTAATATACTAATTATTTTTTCACAATAATATTGAAACCTTCCCAAACAGTCAGAATAATCAAGGAAAGGACAGGAAACAGCTTTTTTCCCCTTGTGATTGTATTAACCTTTTCTGCATGATTAAGCTAAAAAGACAGCCATCATTTATCATAATGTCTATCAAAAGATGTACAAGTCACTGGAATTGTATGATGATAACAGAGAATTAAAAATTCCTCATCTCCCAAATAATCTTTCTTGGACCACCTTACCCATCCTTTTATCCTCAGGAAGAGGATAAAAGGCTCGTGTACTAGACAACATTTAGTAAGTGAATTGCTGGTTTCTCTTACATAGCTTATTAAGAATGAAAATATAGTTTTAGTTTTAAAACCTTTTCACAGCTGCAAAGTCGAGGGTTTTCCTTTATCACATGATTTTCACTGTGTGATTTTTCTTCTCATTTCTTACTGATTCTTTTAAAACCAAACAACTGTTTTATTTTGACATAAAACACATGGAATTTCAGCAAAAATAATGATTAAAAAATCCTATCCTTCCACCTAACTGCATCATAATGAAGAGCTTTCTTCGGTTTGTTTTCTAAGTTCTATTGTCACAGCAGTGAGGAATGCATTTGATGGGAACATTTGATGGACCAAAATTTGAAGGAGTTGGGCAGAAAGTTATTTCTTCTGTAAGAAGTCTCATAAGATAAAGGGTTTCTTTGAAAAATACATAAAACTATGAAACTCTGATCTTTCATCAAAGTGTCAAAGCACAACATATAGTTTAACTACAGAAATCTCTAATACCCAAAATTTTGTGATGAGGCTTTCAAACCCCACTACTCAACCTCTGGTAGATTTCTCAGTGAAAACTAACTGAGCAATTCAAAGAATCGGCTTTTGAATTCCTGTTGGTTAGGTTATCTGAATTATTCTCCTTTTTTTTCTCCTTTCTAATATTTACTTCTACAACAGGCTTTCCATGCCTGTTTATAAATGACATAGATATCACGTGAGTAATCTCTTCTGGTTGAAAACGCAATTTATTTTAATTGGAACTGAAAACCTGTTTGAGGGGTGGCGGGAGGAAACTGTTCCTATTTCCTGCAATAGTTCTCCCAGCATCTAATTACATCCATAAAGAGAAACAATGGGGAGGCTGTGTGTTATTCAGTTTAATGTGGTTAATTACACTATGCCCCCTATGCATGCAAATACACCAGAGCCTCACAACCAACCCAGCACCCACACAACACATTTTTCAGCTGTAACAACTGTGCTTGGAGATGACATATGATACATGCTCTAGATATAAATACTTGTTTACTGCAAAAGGCTTCTAGTTCACAAGAAAACATGTAAAATGCAGCAGAACAGACACTAAATAGAAAACTCTAACCATTAGCATCTGTATTTAACATAAAATTACTGTCAATATAAATTCAATTGCTGTAACTAGAAACGTACTCTTCCTACTGAAATACCTTTCTCCATGCTTTTCTGTGAATAAGATACTTTGAGGAAGTCCTTTTTTCATACCCCCATATCCCAATATACTAACAGGAGTTGAACCAAATACTTCACTTCCGAAAGTGTTAAGAGATTTGTGGCACCTCAGAATGGAATTAAGGTACCAGTCAGATCTTTTGCAAGACAGATTCAGCGCCTAGGGCGTCCCTGAGGACACAGAATTAATATTTTAAATACTATATTTCCCTGAGATAGATTCAGTTGGGATGGTGACACATTAGCTGAACACATCTTCATTATTACTCTTTCTTCAAAGTCACGCTTGCGTCAGCAATGGTCTGTGAGTGCAAAGGCAGACAGAGGGTAGGTATTCAGCGAAGGTGCAGATGAAACAGTTGCTGACACCCAGAAAAGCCTCTCACAGGCTCTCTCTGGAAACGGGGAAGAATCATCAGTTGCACATGGCAGAGCAATAGCTTTTGATGACAGCTGAAATGTCAACACTGCCTTTCCCACGAAGCATGAAAGGACTTGGTCTCGAGAGAAGAGACATCTCAGTGCTCCGACAACGACTCTTCCAAGGCCAGGTTTTTCAAGTACAAAATCACCAACAGAAAAGAACAAAAAGGTAAAAGGAACTGCATATGGTCCTCCTTCTATGAAGAATCAAAGAAATGTTTCAGAGGCTTAGAATGAAACCGTCTGAGCTCAGATGAGTCACTGGGGTTCTTGGAGCAAAACAGACAATATGGATAATTGATAAAACAGGGACAGACAGTAAGAAACATAGTCATGAGGGACAGTCGTGATGCTTGAAGAATATGATAGCTCTTGTGAGGAGTTAACCTCCCTCAGAACACAGTTGGACTAGTAGGAGGTCTGTTCAGAAACATCATGTTACAAGGGAAGGACGAGTGAGTGTAAGTTGGAAAGAAGACGATGGATTAGTTAAGAAAAGAAGTAGCAGAATTTACTCTGATCTGCCTTTGAACCTAGCCCTGTTTTGAACAAGAGGCAGCACAATGTGATTTTCAAAGGTACTGATCAACTTAGATTATTTTAAGAAAAGGCCTTAATGTGGGAAGAACAAAACAAAAATAGCATTATCTTCATTACTGAATGAAACCTATGCTGAAAAAAGCTGCAGTCTGGAGAGCAGGTCACTGGTGCCTAGGGTAAGAGTGTGATGAATTAAGCACCAAAAAACCTGAAAATGTTATGAAGATACATGTCTTTTGGCAGACTAATGCTTTGATTTTGTTTAAACTAGCTAAACTGAGTAACTTAGCTTCAACAGCACAGTGAATAACTGCTACTGCTATGAAGTTTTAACCTTTACCCATTCAATTAATGTTAGACCTGAAAAGCTCTCCTCAAAGAAAAAAGCTTCACTGAAGAACTAGGAAAGGTGATATTCATATTCCAGATATTCCTAAAGATAAAAGAATAGACAGACCTTGAGGTTTTAGAGCACACACACATACCCCAGCTTTGTTTATGCAATTGAAACACATTTCCTTCTGCCATAAAAATCTGCAGCAGGCAAAGGCTTCAGATCATCATTTCATTGATGCCTCAATCCAACAGAAGTCCAGTTTACTCTTCACTGCCTCCCCAAGTAAGATAACCTGAAATTTTTCCCAAATGCTTATTTAGAAAATGAGACTTCAAAGTAAAAAGCCGACTTGGCATTAATTGCTTATCCTTACCTGCTCTCCCAGAGTTGAGGTCACCTTCCAGCCTGTTCCCCTAGCAACAGCTGGAGACCCCTGGGTTCTGGCCTTACCACTGTGGTTACTCTTCCTCTCTTGCATTTTGAAGAATAGATGGTCTGGCTGGCAGGTGCATCAGGCAGCAGCCAGACACACCAAAGACATGCCACCAGATGGCATCTTCAACCAGTTACACTTTCAGATCACGCCTTCAAGAGGAAATCCTGCATTTGATAAGAGCCTTGATATTCTGAAGCCTCAGGTTTCTAGACTAGAAAAAGCAGAAGCACTAGTGAAGATCTAGACTGGTGTCCATGATCTGAAAGTCCTTCTTCATTGCTAAAATCATCATTTTACTGAGGATACACTTGTTCCCTCCACAAGGATTCTAGGAGCCATAGCAGGATTCTGCACCATGCTTGATGTCTTTTCCCATATCTTCTTAATGATGTCTCTCTAATTTTACAACAAAATCTAGGTGCAATGCACTGGATTTTCAATGAGGGACTACTGATTTACACAGGATTTGATTACATTTGATACTGGTCCCCTGTTAAGAGGTGGTTTTGGCCATAACTAACCTCTAGATGTATTTGGAAATTTAAGTTTTTCCACTATAATGAGAAAGTCTATTTCCCTTAGCAGATATCTTAATGAAAACAAACAAAAAACCACCCCTAACTCCAAGTAATTCTGCAAGGAACAGTAGACTATAAATTTATTCTTAATCTGCTATCAAACATTACAGCAACAAACAGAGCACATAAACCACACCCAAATCTATAACAATGCTTGCTTTATTGTACTTCGAGAGCAACCAAATCTCACCTCAACACTCTTACCACGCTCTTCTCCTTTAAAGTACAATTTTTGGCTAGTTCCTGCCATTGGCATTGCTAATTAACTGCCTTTTAGAGACAAATATTTTCTTATTTGTCTAGAATCTAAACATGATTTTCTCCTCAAAGGAGTTTTACCCTTTCAACTGAAGTTTTTTAGATTGTTTGGGGAAAAAAATATAATCTAGTTTCATGTATGCAGGCTGATCCCACAAACAGCTCTTAGGTCTTCCTCTCTGTACTTTGAGTTGTGTACTCTGCACTGAGACTAGTTTTTTCCCCCCCTATTAAAGTCTGATGAGAACCAAAGGAAATGAACTGGAACAAAGAAGCTACATTAGCTTTCATAATTTATTGCTCTACCCAACTCCAGCTATTGCCTGTGACAGGAATCAAGCCAAGCAGAAAGCAAATGAAAGTGTTCTGCCACTTTGTCAACAGCTGAAGTAGCAGGATTCATTTCTATGGCCACCAGCAATGTCCCCAGCTCCTGTTGCCACACTAAGCTCTTGACCTGTATGTACGGGGGGCACCAAATACAAAGGAGAACATGCATGAAAAATTAACTGAAATGTGTTATGTGTTGTTTTCTTCAGGTTTTTTAAAATGACACATATAAGTGCTCTTTCTTAATACAGGTTAATAAAGAATAAATCTGACAGTTCACTGAATTTTATCTCCTTGATTATTCAGAAGAATTTTTTTTGTTTGGATTAATAAACTCCTGTAATGAACTCTGACAAGCCCTTCATTCTGACATCTAAATTCTGATTGAAGCAATACATTTGTGGTGTTTTCTACTTGTAAAGGTAAAATTATTTGCAGAAGTAAATTTGGAGTGAGAAGAGGTGTAAGAACAACTGTCAAAAATTCAACATGGCAACTTTCAGAGGTACCGTCTGAAAGCAGCAATGCTGGTACACCTCATGAGCAAGAAGGATTCCCCACAGCACCTTCCCTTGTGCTGAGCACCATGGCTGGTTTTGACTCACACAAAGGCTCTAAAACTGGATTTTAGTCCTTTGCCATTTGCCCTTGGGTTGCTTGCTTTAAAGATAACATAGCTGGATCTATGAAAATTTCACAGGAAGGAACAACACTGATAGAAACCAAGCAATCCACAAGGTTCAACACAACTGCTAAGCTCAATAGCTCAATATGCAATAAAGAAAGGGGAAGACAAAATGTCATAGGACACAGACTCCTTGAAAACTCAATTCATGCTGAATCTTCTTTAGTGGACAAGAAGTAAGATCCTGTTCACTTATCAAGAACATTTTATCAGGAAGCAATTAGCACCCCAAGTGGTATCAATACATGAATTTCAAGTAGATTTAGGTGCCTAAAGCAAAGAGAAGAGAGAAGCAGGAGCAAACACAGTCAATGCAGAGAGAACACCAAGGAATAATTTGAAACTCACCATTTAATGTTTTAATGCCCCAGAAGATGCACATAGTGACCCCCATGTCAAAAGAAAATGTTATGGCTTGACACATTACCAGACACATTATCATGTACATTATAGCCAGAATCCCCTGTGACACTTCCCAAGACTTTCTGACATCAACTGCAGATTGAAAAGGTGTTCCTGTTCAGCAAAACTGACCTTCCTAACAAGATAATGGATTTTTTTAGGCCGTAAAGAACATGTTAAATATTAATTTAAAAAAAACTACTTAAAATGCTTTGAACTATAGCAGCTTTCTTTTTTCATTTAAAAAGGCAGTATCTTCACAGAGGATATTATATACACCTGGAAATTATTCTATAAATGTTTTCTCTAGATAAATGCAGAAAAACAGAGAAAGCATCTGTCTCAGCTCTGGTAGTATTTATTAGAATAATTAAAATGGTAATGAGAAAGCATGTAAAGGCAGGAAGAGGTAGAAGAACCACCCACCCCAGAATAACATCCTTCTGTAAGAATCATTTTCAACTTCTGATGTTCTCTGATTTATGCTCTAAGTGATGACAGGTATGTTTATAGTATCTCTTTAAGAAGGAACCTATTAGTTATCTCCTTTGCACTTGCCAGTGCTTCTCAGCAGGTTTTGGTGAAAGGTTAGGCACACAAAAATAGGGCACAGATGAAGGCAAGAGACAGCTGGTGTTAGCTCCAAATGCACAACCAGACTCTGAACAACAGAGGCACACCTCTGCACAGCGATTCCCAAATCAGATGAGCACAGTGTAGCTCCAATGGCAACAATCAGCTGACACAAAACGCTGTTTGTCTCTGACTTGCTATTAGTCCACCCCCTCACACTCCTCTGACTCCTTTCCTTGACTTCTGCACTGCAGGCACTCTACAGCTGTTGCAGGTACAGTGTGATTAAGACCAAATCAATCCCCCTTGCAGCCTCACAGACATAAATCATGACTCTATAATTATTTCACATTCAAACAAAATGGGGAACTCTGGTTCGTTCACCTGTGATTGGTAGATTTTTTATTTTCCAAGGGGGAAGGCAAACACAGGCTGGAATTTCCCTCTGCCTCCTTCTAGTTCTTACTCATTTCAGTAGCTCTTCCATCCAAAATGGATGGAAGGAGGAACATGGGTGGCTGTGATTTCAGCACTGATCCCACTGCATTCCCACATCCCTTACTAATATAGACTACAACCTAAGATTGAGTTAAATTAACCCAGGTGAGAATCAAAAGGAGGAGTAACTGTACAGCTAAGAGAACACAAAAGGCAAGAACAAAGGTTCACTCTTCTTAATGAGTATTACACAGTATAAACATCATAGTTATTTTTGAAAAAGAACCCAAGTGTTAAAGACCCAGTTCTAACTCAAGCTGTGCCACTGACTGCAAAATTGCAAAGCAAGTAAAAACCCTGATTTACAAATTTCAGAAAAATATTTGAGAAGCTATAATAAACAGCACTGCTATGATGTACTCTGTCTGCTTGGAATAGTCCTAGAAGAAATGCTAATGTGCTATACTGTGCTGTCAGTATTTACATGATGAACCACCCACATGCTAAATAAAAGATGGCAAGAACAAAGTCCTAAAGGCTTAGGTGTTTGCGAGCAGCTGGTTTTGTATTTTTGCTGCTGGTTATTTTTTTAATCAATGCAATTTCTGTGCTAACTTGAAGCTCAAAATATATTTGATCTTCCAATTCACAGTA
This sequence comes from Dicaeum eximium, assembly GCA_013396995.1. Lineage (NCBI taxonomy): Eukaryota > Metazoa > Chordata > Aves > Passeriformes > Dicaeidae > Dicaeum > Dicaeum eximium. Next base: position 555,356 of record VWZP01003306.1, on the reverse strand, counting down.
TCAAATTAAGCTCTGCATCTGAAGGGAATCTCAGATTCTGCAATTTCAGTTTGGCTTATGTGACTACAGTTTTTGCACCAAATAAAGTGAACCATAGCTGGATAATTTATCAGAACAACTGAGGTAGTTGTAAAGAATACCATCAGTAGTAGCCACTGTCTTGGCAATAATGACAGATTTAAGCAGCTGCTACTAGAAAATATCAGCTCTGCCAAAATGTCAGATGCTAATGGCTGAATCAGCTCAATTAAGCAACATGACAATTGCTTTGTTCTACCACGGATGCAGGCAGATATTTCAATCTATATCTGGAACCAACAGAAGCACTTAGGGAAGGAACAGATAAAAAAAAATCTGATTATATACAGCCTTACATCTTCACCTTCTTACAGAAGTCCCAGATTTTAAGCCACAAGTGATTTGATGCATTATGAGTTCTCAATAAAGCATGCAAAATAGCTGGAGTAGAGTGAGTTTTAATCAGCAACCCAAATAAAGGATCCAATCAAGTTCACTTTAGCTATTCAACAGTATGTTTATATGGTAAATTATTTTAAACATAAGTTTAAGTGCAGATATTTTGTAGTTTGATGACATTCAACAGTGACAACGTAATGGAAAATAATTGTGCAATAGCAAACTGTTTATGCTACATTGCAAAAAGAGGATATCTAACATTTTTAAAAATTATGGCAAACATTTCTTCATAAAATCTAATTAATTTGAGAAAGCCTATCTGCCTTATATAGTAAAAACATTTTAAAACAACTGGACTATCATTTATTTTCACGATGGATACAAGAGTAGGTGGTGCTTTAATACTTTCCTTTTCCTCCACTTCCCAGTTCCAACCTGTTCTGCTGAAATCTCATCTATGCAAATGAGACTGTGAATGGATATTAAGAAAGAAACAAGTCAAAGTTCACTTCAAACATTTACCTCACTCCAGGCAATGTTAACTTTCCTCTGATGAAGGAGAATTAGCTGCAGGCCACTAAATCTGAGAGTGAGACTAATTTGCAGAAATGTGTCCAGGTCTCAGGTGTTACTGGCAACACAGCAACTCAAACTAGAAATAGTTATAGCAGGAAAATTTGCAACTCTCATGCATCTCCAAGATACAGAAAAAAGTGTTGTACTGTAACTTGCATCCTGTTCTGAGGACAGACCCCATCACACGCTCACTCTAAGTACAACAAACAAAATTAAAGATGCTTTTTAAAGATAACTATACTTAATGTCTTATGGCAAAGAAGGGAAAAGTGTAATTCTTATCCCCAGAAGTTGCAGGCATCTAGGCTTCAAACCAGCAATTAAGCTTTAAGACTTGTGTGTCTGAAGACACCAGCCATTCAGAAACACTTTACAATTTGATCATGTATGTGATTTTTTTCACGGCACATATGAAAACATTTCAGTTATACATGTCCTGGGAATTCAGTCGTTTCTTCAACATTGATCAGGGTTCATAGGGTTTAACCCTAAGTGTGAAATAAAGAAATTTTAACTATAATTACTTTTACTGAACTGTTATTTTCAAACTAACTCTGTTGTGCAAATATAGATAGATCTAACCATACTTGTACGTCTCTAATAAGCAATCCTGCTGATTTTCCATGCTTAAATTTTATCTTAAACTGCTTCAAAGGTAAAAGTCAGAAAGAACTGGTTTAGTCTGACTCTCAGATGGGATCAGATCATTCACATGCATGCTACAACTCAATGTAATTTTAAATACTATTCTCTTTTACTATAATGTGGGCATTAATACTTTTATTAACTCATCTAAACATTGATCCCTTCAGCTAGAAATTCTTGCTGTTTACAAAGTTTTAGCTTGCACAGCACTAGCAACCTACTAGTATTATTTTCATGCTACCAAATGAGAGAAATTGGGCAAAGGAAAAATGTATGTGGAACATGAAGAAAAATTCAGGCCCAGGACACCCTACCATTCCATGGAATAATGTACCCAGAGAATATCTGGAAGCGTCAGAGATCAAAGGCACATGCTGGCAGGAAAGGGCTTTCTCTCTAGTTTTTATGGACCTGTAATGCATAAAAGTTTCCAAAGGTCACCCAAGATGTCACAGTTTTTCCCACACAGGCTTGTCCATAAATGCCTACAACCTTTTCCCTCTCCTCAATTTAAGAGTTTGAATTGCAAAAATTGTGTTCACAAAGACACAAAATTACAAGCAATTCAAGTATTTAAGTTGGATCTCCATAATGCTGTGGCATCAACCAGGCCAATGGAATTTTTCACCCAAAGACACTGCAATAATAAGTGCAAGTGGGTGTGTTTCCCCTTAGCATGCACAAGGTCAGCACTTCCAAACCTACTGGATACAAACACCCTACTTTACATGATGGGATGCCTAGGGAATAGCAAGGGAGGCTCTGAAAACAACACTGGTTTCCCTGCACCTACCACACCCATAAACATGGGAGCTGCACAAAACAGGACTAGTAGAGGAAAACAATATGGCCAAGGAGCTCTGCAGAGACTGAGACACTTTCTACACTACAAGAATAACTTTAATTTTGTCTTCCCCGATGCTCTCCTCATTTCATCTACCACACTGCGTGCACCTGGCAGTTCAGAAAGCTTTGCACAAAGACTAACACAGAGTCAGGACTTCCTCAATGAGGCGTGTGAAGGTTTAGAATGCAAGTATATGCTGTTTTTACCTATTTTCTGGTTTTTGTAAATGAAGGAGCAACAGATGCTGGGCCCTGTGCCTGTGCATAGCCTGGCTACAGCCACCAAGCCAGAAACCACTGTCATGGACTCTGCTGGGGGGGGCAGTCACAGACAGAGTTGAGAACATCTGTACACAGACAGCTGCCTCAGTAATATTAATGTATTTCAGTACACATACTAAAAAGCACAATTTCATAAAGATGCATATGAGTTAGGTTTTAGTGTTCTTAGTTTACTGGAGGACACTCTTGTTAGTATTGATGGGCAGAACTAGCTCAAAGGACTGCACACTGAGCAAAAAAAAGAAGATATTTCAAGTGTGACAAGAAAAAAAGAGCGCACATTAATTACTTTTAAAATAGATATCAACAGGGAAAAAAAGACTTATCTTAAAGCACCAACATACACCTTACAAGCTTATTCACTTGTGCAGTTATATGTGCAAGAGGTATCGTGCTATTTTGATTCAGCATCTGTAAATCTACCAATATCCTCAGGGAAAAGAATCTAAAAACTACAAGGAAAAGATGCACACTGATAGATATTGCATAAATATATCACTTTACAGTTCTAGGTCTATCCTGTAGTTATGTATATCATTTAAGGAGGTATACATTGAAGTATAAAGAGAAAGTCACCCATGCACTGAAGTCAAAGGGACACATGCTTGGCATGCAGTTAAAAATGGTCAGTAGCCAAGCAGCACATTTTAGATTTGGAAGTGAGAACCCATAAAACCATGCAGTCAGTCATCATGCAAGAAAGGGCAGTGTCTATCACTTGCCCAAAATCACTCTGTATAGTAATGAACCTCTGTAATAAGGCTACCTAGTCAGTTATAAATCTGGCATTCCCAAGTGTACTTTGGAGCGTGACTTCAGTAAATATTGCCATCAGAGTGGTTCAGAAATATACTTCCTTAGCCTTCCAAAAAAAAACCCCACAACCCCAAATATTAAAAATAAGCTAATTTCTCCATGTGTCATTATCCTGTTATCAACAGAATATAGGACTGGAAAATCTAAGGCTGCCATAAAGACATCTGTTCACTGAACACCTGTAGTCTAGTGGTAGATCAACCTCATCAAACACACAAGCTTCAAATGAAGTTCACATTTCTCCAAGTGAAGAGGTTACAGATGAAGTCAGTCAGGACAACATTGCCTCAACACTACCCAGATGCAAGAAAAGTCCTGACAGCACTTGGAGTCTCCTGTTTCAGGCTCTGTTCATATTCCTCCCCAGTGAGCAGCAGCCCATGAAAGTACAGGCACAGCTCCCCGTGTCCGTAAGCCAGACCTGCAGTGAGCTGTGCACGCGTGGAGCAAACAATGAGAACTGAGCTACACTCACAAATGGGCTCAGCAGGAATACTTCAAAAGGTTTATAACCTTGCCAAATTTGAAAATAAAATGTATTAATTGAAATGGCAATCACATTGATGGTTCCAGGTAACCACAGATAGAAAGTAAGTTTGATGCATAAATGCTAAATAATTGATTGTGCATTTCACATCAAGGCTCTTTGTATGACTCGCACCCAATTATAATTTTCTCGCTTAAATTCAGGCTTTGTGTGTACCCACTTCATTGCACAAGACTTTACTTATAAACAGAACTCTGATACTTCTGATGACAATTTCATCCCTTAAAATAAACAAAAGTGAAATTTCAAATTAATGGATGGCTGCACAAGGTTTTAAGAAAGAACCTTTTGTATTCTTTAACGTTTATCAAGTATATCACTCTAATAATCCACAATGCTATTACTTCTGCAGTTACACTCTTCTATTTTTCTTCTTTTTGATGATCACCGTCTTACAAACCAACAACAGGAATATATTTCAAAAAGATGAATACTTCTCCCACAAAGAATCCTATACTAAGGGGGTTTATTAGTGGTTTATGACTGCCATCCTTCAACAAGACTGCTTCTCTTGTATGAATCCTAAAATTTATTTTCTTATCCTCTCCATCAGCGGTTTTGTTTGATTCTTCTCAATGTTTGAAAAAAGCTTTCCTCTACTGCATAGCTATTTCCTGACTGCCTGTATACCTGGCACTTCCACTATGCCATCAGTCAACCGATATTCTCTTTATCCAGTCACCTGCTGTCACACTACTCATACAAAGAAAATTGTCAGGCCCACAACAACCATGCCTCACAAGCTTTCTCAACCTCCCCCTCGCAATTTAAGTTCTTCCTTCTTTTGATGATCACTTTCATAACTACAGCTTTCATGTTTGTTCATACAGAAGATTAGCACTTCTCAGCTACCCGGCTAACACGCATCAGGAGCCCAGCTTTCCTACACCGGCTTAAAAGAAAGTAGCTACCAGCCACCCTGAAGAATGCTGCAGTATCACAATCACTGCATGAGAATAATTTCAAAAGCAGGAACAAAGCAAGGTGTAGGCTTAACTGGAAAAAGAATCAAAGACTTGTATTATACCAGTGTTATACAATGGGGTAAACTTCAGGAGATTAATCCCCAAAATATAATTCAGAACAATTCCAACACCTTCAAATGCATTTAAGAAAAAAAATTTAAAGAGAAAAATTAAAGAGAGAGAGAACATTAAACACAGGCTTATGGAGATCAGCTGGGACACAACACACCAGAGCTGTCCTCCCACAGTCTACATCTCTCAATGGATTTAAAAAAAAAAAAAAAGTAAAAATCACACTCAAAAAATCCATAAGAAGGTAGAATTTTCTGTGTGTCTGCCACTCAGTTACGGACAAGGGTACTGCACCTCTACAAATTCTTCCATTTATCCTGAAGTGTCAAAAAAACAAATCTGCAGAACTCTATTCTCAGTCAACTAAGGGTCCTTCTATTTTAACAGTTTTCTTCATTCATCCATGAGCTGCAGCATGATTGACATATTTTCCATCAGAACTGTACAACAGCATGACAAGCTAATTATTACATTAGAAATGATACACATTACCTTTCCAGGTCAAGCTACAATCCTCTAGTTGGATGTAATTTTTAAAATTACAAGCTTTAATAAATTGTGCATCGTTCTAGTCCAGACACTACACTCAGTTTCAGAGAGGGTTTCCTGAAAATGAAGGTTTTCTTATTTCTATGTACTTTCTGGTGACTGCTACCAGTATTGCTAATAAAAACTGGTAATCCTTCCTCTGCAGCAAATGACTATTTCTTACACTTTCATCAGGGAAAAAAGTTCTTTTTTTGAGAAGTGAAAGCGACAAGAGGACCTGACTTCTTAAACCAAATTTTATACTTTGGCTTCATAGTTTAAACTGGCTGAAATTACATATCTTTTTTCCCCCAGCTAACTTTTTATGCCACAGATCAATTAGTCATCAAAAATGCATTCATATCCAACAGCAACAATAAAGTATGGGAGGAGACACATTAGAGCAAGCAAATGCATTCATACATTTAGAATGCAGGCAGAGGCAGGAGACAATTAGAGAAGGAAATTCAAAAATAAGGCATTTCCTGAGGATTAATGAGTGGGTGGTAGTGTTTGATAGACAAGGGCAGGATGGGCTCTGCAACCAGCACAATTCATTAATCTCCCAGGCAACACAAACTGCTAATTTTTTCTGCACTTCTTATTTTCCTTTTAATCTAATTAAAATTTCCACTAAATCTGACACCATCTTTCCCTTACAGAATCCCAGAATGGTTTGGGTTGGAAGAGACCTTAAATATCACCTAGTTCCAACCCCTCTATCACGGGCAAGGCAAGTCCCACCGGACCGTGCTGCTCAAAGCCCCATCCAGCCTGGCCTTGAACACTTCCAGGGATGGAGCATCCACAGCTTCTCTGGGCAACCTGTGCTTCACCACCCTCATAGTAAAGAATTTCTTCCTAGTATCTCATCTAAACCCACCATCCATCAGTTTGAGGACACTCCCACTTGGCTTGTCACTACATGCCTTTGTAAGAATTCCCTCTTTCACTTTCCTGCAGGCCCCCTTCAGGTACTGGAAGGTGCTCTATGGTCTTGCCAAGGCCTTTTCTTCTCCAGGCTGAACAGCCCCAGATCTCTCAGCCTGTCTACAGAGGAGAAGTACTCCAGCACTCTGAGCATCTCTGGGAACCTCCTCCAGACTTGCTCCAACAGATTCATGGGCTCCTTACATCAGGAGCCCCAGAGCTGGATCCAGCAGTCCAGGGAGTCTCCTCACCAGTGCAGAGGGGCAGGATCCCTTCCCTTGCTCTGCTGCCCGTGCTGCTTTTGATGCAGCCCTGGACACAGTTGGCTTTCTGGGCTGCAAGTGACATTGCCAAGACATCTTCAGCTTCTCATCCACCAACATTCCCAAGTCCTTCTCATCACCTCTGCTCTCAGTCCATTTTCTGCCCAGCCTTTATTTGTGATTGGGATTGCCCCAAGCCATGTACAGGTCCTTACACTTGGCCTTGTTGAACTTCATGACATCCAGAGCCCAATGCTGTCTGTATGTCTGAACAGTCCTACTATGATAAAGAACATCTATAAAATTACAGAATTAATACTTGGTGCAAAAGGCCAGGTAACTTTTCAAGTTTCAGAAAGTAGTTCTAATTTTCTCCCAAAGACTAAAAATGTTCTCTGCCTTAGAAACAGAAAGGGCTCAGCAGCAGATGTAATCCTTTCCTTTAAATTACAAGCTGCTTGATGGCCTCCATTATCCAGTGGTAGCAGACAAAGAGCCAATCAAGTATTGGAGAGAACAACTGGTTTTCAGTGCCTTAGGAAGCAACATGCACTAATGCATTACCAAACATGTCCCAGCCACCAACCATTCCTCTCCATCACCCTAACTCCACACTAACCTGTGACAGGTGCATCTATGTCCAGCAAATTTTTTTCCTGGCGGAGAATCGAAGCTCCCTCTGTTATTATTCTCAAAGCGACACTCTCTTCCAGTCTCCCTTCTTTCATAAGGTGTGCCTTTAAGATATCCACACGAGGTTTTCCATCGTTATCAAACACTTCCTTAGCTGTGAGACGGTGACTTGGAGGAAACGGGACAGCTAGATAAAAAAAAAATAAAAAATGTGGTCACTCTACAGAAAAGCTTCTATTAGTGATAAATTTCAAAGCACATCTCTGCTGCAGAAAAATGTTACCCAAGATTTTATACTGCCTCTTACAATTTCTGGTTTAAATTGCACATGGATTCCCAAAGATACCATTAAAACACATGTATTCTGCAAGATATATTATTCACACACACAGAAGTAATTCATGCTTATAGAAAAATTGAGAGGAGTATTTAGGCTGTAATTACACGTAGATACATGCAAGCAAATCCTCCAAAAGGCATGGGAATATCAAGGAAAGAAGGGAACAGAGTTTAAACTGCTCTGGTAGAACTAGAGAACCTTGACATCCCTTCCATTAACAGCATAAAATGCACAAACAAGTGCAATATTTAATATCTGTGCAATATTTAATAAATATTAAATATTTAATATCTGAGTGTATCATAGATACACTCCAATTAAAATCCCAAAACCAAGACAGAGCTCTTTCTATTGACTTTGGGTAGAGGGATGTAAGATGTTTTCCCTGTGTAAGTAATAGCTTGCTACACAAGACACATCTGAAAGCCACCAGTGCTGAATAGACAATTCCAGCACAGACAGGGCAGAGGATGGATCAGACTGAAGTTGGAAACAAATTGATAGATACAAAGCTTGTCCTGGCAACATGGCAGCAACCAGCAAGCTCCATACTGTCCTCATGTAAGGTCAGAGGCATAAACTTGTATGCTCCTGCTCTCCTGGAGCCAGCTGGAGCAAGAAGGCTCGGAGGTGATGCTGTCAGCTGCCAGCATGAGGCTGGCACATCATCCCAGCTTAACCCCCTTTCCCTGGGTTCAGTCGGAGCAGCATTAGGCACTGCCTCACCAGCCACAGGGCAATTATCCTGATCCCTGCCACAAGAGGGTCAGCCTGCTCCACAGCTCCAAGCAGGGACAGGAGGTGGCTGCAGGGCTGCTTTCAGCTGGTCACATCTGCAGTGCAACCCTGTCCCTGCCAAAAGGTCTTGTCCCCTGGGGAATGTCTTACTGGTAGCTTTGCCCCACCACAGGACATGAAACCCTAACATAGCAGATCTGTTTTTTAATTTATCTGTTAGCTTCAGTTTTCTTCTAATTTCACTACCAGTGGACTTCAAAAACCCATAACTCACACTCATTATTTAAAGTTCAAACCAAACACTCTTCTCTTATACTACCAGAAGTAACAGAGCAGAAAACAAAAAAATTTCACTTTATGCAGTTATCTTCCACTGATAATTTTTTTACACAAACAGCTTCAGAAAATCCCTTTCCTCCCCCACCTGAGCATTGTTTTTTTTCCTTTTTGCTGCTTCAGCAGTCCATTCACTGAAATAATCTGGTGGGGACTTATGAATGTGGGTATCTGAAATACACTGAAGCCTGACTGCTCTCAGACTTTAACATGGTGCAAAAAGGGGACAAGGTGAAAATTTATGAAATAAACAATTTATTATGCAACACAGAAAAAGAATAATCTTTTCTAAAAAACAGAAGGTGAGTGATAGCTCAGCAGTTTTCCAAGCCTCCATCCCCTTTTTACTGAAACAAAACTCTGAAAGGCTGCCTAGTCCTAATGATCCTGCATTTCTAGCATGGAGAAAGGAGGAAAGGGAAAAGTTGGTACATATTTGCAGTCACTTTGACTGGAAGAAGCACATACCATTAGCTTGCATTCCTTATCAAGACAACAGCCACTGTTCCCCCCAGAGGCATGATAATGCACAAATCATGCAGTGCACCACTACTTTGAGGTAACCACCATATATGCTTGTATGCTGAAAGGAGATTTTCACATTTACAAATACAGAGCAAAACACAGATGCAATGACAATAGCAAACAAAAACTATGACATAAAACCTACTGATACAGAAAAGAATGACATATGTTGCAGCACTGTAAGAGTTCTGCAGGCAGAGCTCTAACAAAGATGTACCCGTACCTAATTAAAGAAAAAAAAGATACTGTTCCAATAGCAGATGATTCATGATTAATTAGCAAAAACATGAGTGACTGAATAGACCACAAATTGCATCTTCCATTATGAGAACATTAACTTAGAATGTACACATACACAGAGCTTCCACAGAAGAGCAACGTAAGAAATGGTCACATTCATGCAGAAGTCAGTTAAACATCACTTTTACTAATAACAACATCCACGTCAGTATCAACCAAAATCCTTTTATAAGCACAACAAACATTTAACTTCCATTGCTTTATAGAGAGCACTGGTATCATCTGAACACACAGTTATCCATCTGTTTCTGTATTCCTTTTGTTTCTTTTTCTGCTCTTTTAAACCTATGGTATTAGCATATATAAGTAAATAATTGCAAATGCAATAAACTTGACTCTTATCAGAAATAAACCCTAGAATCTCATCAGACACCAACTGAGCACACAGAATACACAACGAGGAAGAACACAGAACTGGGAGAGGAGGCCACCAGGGAAAGGCAGGAAGAGGAAGGAATGGGGGACTGAACTGCCAGCACTGAGCTCCTTGCCATGGCACAGGCCCAGGGGATGTTTTTGTAAAAACAGGCAGGAATCTGTATTAAGCAAAGCCCATAAAAAGGGGAGAGGCAATAAAATGTGCATCTACATGTAAGACATATTTTTAGAAGTTTAGTGACAAATCTCACTACAAGACCACCACTCAAGACTCATGCATGCCTAATCACACTCTGTAAAACTTAAAGCCTGGACTGGTGTCCACATCACCTACGTTACTTTCTTTATTTAGCATAAAAAACAAGCAAACAACTATTCACCAAGTGAAATACTACCCTGGTGGTTTGGCCATAAAACATGGACCATGCAAAGAAACAAAGTTTTAAACCTTGACCTCAGCCTGTCAGTAACATTCTCCTGAGATCTGAAAACACAAGAAAATACCCTTTAACCACTTCTTAGTGGGGATTTTTCCACTTGTGCTTTCAGGTCTCATGAGCATGTTCCAGCAAATGGAGGAAAAGATCAACCTGTTCTTTTACTGTTCTTGCAGGCTCCTGCAAAACCCATCTCATCGCTGAAACTGCCACTGCAAAGGTCAGACATCATTACTGTTTCTCTCAAATATTAAGCAGCAACTCTGGAACAAATAAATAAACCATAAAGAGTTCTGCTTAATTAGAGTGGACCATGTGTGCACGCATAAATAAAATACAAGCATGTGGCAAAGCAAGCATTATTTTGTTTATATATTATTCATTTTAAAATGAAGCTGTACACTAAATTAATACTCTCAGAGGAGGCTGCCCATAAGAAGAACTCTTTCATCAATTATCTCCCCCTGTAATGTCTGCCCTACAATTTTATATAACTTATGCTATATAGCTGTACATAACTACAGCACACTTTTATGACAAATATATGTTTGCCTTTTCACTTGTAAGGAAAACACAGCAATAACATCTGCTAACACACAAGTGGTAACATCTCAATAACCCAATGCACTGCATTTGTCTGACAGCAATTTGCAATTCTTCATTTTGAGAAACATTTGCACTACAACTGTGCCTAGAGCACAAGTTATTAAACACATTGACACTTTATGCCACAGGTGCACAAAAATCTAAAAGCTCACTCTGCAGCTTTGGGTTTTTTACATCTACTTCTTCATAGCCTTCAGACTCAGTATGCATAAAAGTTTCCTAAAGATGATAAAAATAATCTCAGAAACTCTAACAAAATTGTATTCTTTAAGGACAGGAACATTTTTAATAGTTAACTAATAGGTTTTGCAGTCTGACTTTAAAAATCTACATCCATTGTATAATATGTTTGAACATACAACATAATCTTGAGCACTCCTGCTGACCAATAACACCCATACTGGAGTTTTTACTATTTGATCAGAGTTCTGCATTTCTGCACCGTATTGGGTCTGACAAATCTTATGTGGAAACACAAAGCAGCCAAAGACCAACTTTTCAACCTAAAGACATCAGTTTAACATTACCTAATTCCACTTGCCTATGAACTTCTGGCTTACTTGGTTTCTGTGAACCTAAGGGGAAGGAACAATGGATTTTTTTTTTCAAGAACTCCACTCAATTCAGGTGACAGACTGAAACAAGAAATGAGTCACCGCCATCCACAGCTGCTAAAGGGGAACAGAGTGAAACCCCCAGGCAGTGCAGGGCTCACCAAACCAGTGGAAAAAGCAAAGAGCAGCGGCAAAGATGCTCAGCCATGCAAGACACGGAGTTCTCATGTGACAAACACCATCCCTCAACAGATTTCCTCATGGATAATGCTTTCATCTCCATACACAAGTTTTCTGGAGACAGACTCAACCATTCAAACACACTGAATCACTGAGATCTCTTTTTTAATCTGCTCATTACTTCCTTTGCATGTATTTTTTCAGAGTACCATACAGAAAGTTGAGTTATTCAGAAGACAGAATTCTTTTTCAATATAAAATTTTGTACTACAGCATTCATAACATGTGCAAGTTCTTATTAGCTTTTTGTGTACTTGGCATGAAAATATGTCTACACCTGATTTAAAAAAAAAAAATCCAACTATTTATGTGAAAGCAAAAGAGCCAAACCAAAATCATATCAGTGGAGCTAAAAGTGGAACATGTGTTCTGATGTTTTCTAACAAAAACTATCAGGTTTCATTTTACATTAGCTACTGTCATTAGAGTAGGCACTGGAATTGGCAATCTCTCTCTAAAAGATCAAGCTTTCACCTGCTATTTTAAGACATGACGTATTTGAGGACTGTTTTTACTAAATCTGCTCACCAGATGGTGAAAGTGTTGGAAATTAGAATCTGGAAAATAAATCTACAGTATAAAATAAGAAGCAGCTATGAGGATTCCTATAGAAATTTAGCATGAATTTTTCTTCACGGCCAACAAGTTCTTGCAGTGTAATCAGAAGTGCTCACAACCATATTTGCTAAAAGACATAATTAAATTAACATCACTCATGAGCAAGGCACTTTGCTTCACAGAAAGCTGAGGTTTTCACTGGGCAAGCCAGTCAATACTGCATAAAGAAAGAAAGAGTCCATCAAAAAGAATGTTGCATGAAGACACCTTTGAGTAACAGCACCTGTATGAGAACCGAACTGGGGGCAGACAAGAGAGTCATGCCTCAAGAAAGTCCACATATACCAGATTTAGAGAGAAAAGAGAAAGGAGTTCCTTTCACAGATACCTCAGCTGACAACACAGAAAACAGGGCACTTGACACGAGGCAGGAACACCTGTGGCCTAGAAAAAACAGAAGGTACTACAGGTTGGCAAGGAAACTGCTTCTCACAAGACTGAGATGAGCCATGGTAACATTATTTTTTGATGTACAAAAGCTCAAACTATAAAAATTTTCAAAAGTAACAAAAGATGCTTCAGTTCCGATGACTATTTTTAATATATTCTGACACTTCAGTCGTAACTGGGGAACATAACAGCACAGCCAGAATTGCCTCAGAGAAGGTGCCTAACTTTGGACAAAAGCTATGATAATCAGTAGGCTTCACTCCCCCCTTCACTCTTCCAGTGAAATGTCCCACTCTAAGACAACCCATTCCAGCACACTACAAGCAGTCCTCGCGCAGCATAACTCCATGATACCTCAGGAAGCAAAACACCTTTACAGGATTTGAGCCTCAAACTTAAAGGAAAGGATGAAGCCTCACCCCTGTGCACCTTGTTACTTCCCAGAAGGCTGCCTCTGACCAGCTGTGCAGCTGGGACTTACCTGCACATTGTGCCACGAGCTATGTCAGTACATCTCAACCGTAAGGGTAAGTTTTTGACAGGATGGTCTCCTCTCACACCTGCCTCTGCCATTTCAATGTACATACAGGGATCTTTTTGCAAACACACAAGTGGCACAGCAGAGAGGAAGGACAATAAAAGTCACCATTAACTTGGAAAGGGGATAAAATCCTGTCATTTCTGTCTAATTACCAAGCTGAAGTATGATGGGTTGCCCCGGCTGGATGCCAGGTGCCTCTTCTTACAGGATGAAAGGCTGCAGTTCTACCACTGCCTACCACTTCAGGAATTGCTATGGCCTTTTCATGGCATTACTGGCCTCCTCCAGAATACACAGTACCTAACAGAAAGAAAAGTATACAGCAATGCTTTTCTTCAACTCTCCAAAGAGCATAACCAATCTCCTCGTAAACTCAGGTCAAATTATACTTGGAAAGAACCACTATGTAAGAAGCTATGTCACCTTCAGTCACTTTGAAAAAAAATCCATTAAAAACAACACCCACTGCTTTAGGATTTGATTTTCTTTATATTCGCCTCAGGAAGCTTTAAAACCCTGAAGAAGAATTTACACAAAGAGGTTTTTCCAAGAGGTTAGAGCAGTGGCCCATTATTCTTACTCTGGGCTCAAAGGAAGAATAGTTATAAAAACCACCAAGGCGTGGAAAAACACACAAGATTCCCTTGGTGGTTTGACCCTTGACTGGTAAATTGATTGACACGTACCCATCTCAACCACTCTGAACACTTTTGTAATAAATTGTAGCAGTGGTATCAGCAATGTAGATAAATATATATTTCTCTAACAAGCAAATTCTCACTCTAATTTTCAATCATTATCAAGCAATTAGCAATAAAAACAGTTTTCAGTTTTTCACATAAAGAGAAAAAAAATTACATCAGAACTTTTCCAGAACTTACAGGCAACAAACACATCAGAGAGCACAGGAGCCCTGAGAAGCTAGGAGGAGGTACAGGATGGAAAAGGGAAGGGAAGGAGGTACACTTAAAAAATCTGAAAGAAAGAAAAGCCTCCCAATTCAAAGAAATGGATCTGTATGAAATATCAAATCGTAGCATACATGGTTATACACTGGTAGCATTCCCAGAGCATCTTTTGGCCAACTACTGTAACAAACAAATCCTATCAGTTTTAAAGAGCACAAAACAACACACATCCCTATAAAATATCACAAAAGAGGATTCTTTCTTTGTGTTTGAGATCACATGCAAGTATCTTTGACATTTACGATCCACTCTTGTCCACAGGTCATGGATAAAAAATCCACTACAATATAAAGTGGAGAGGAAAAATTCAGTTCAATAGGAAACACTCCCAGTTAGGACCAACACATACAGCAAAAACTGGAAAATGTGATCGTTGCTTCCTGGCCTCATCAGAAAAGTTTGTTTTTCTACTTTGTTACACCCAAGTTTTTCCATAGGCCTCAAGCTGAATACTCTTGAGCTTTGTTTTTATTAGCTTTTGGAATAGAGAACAATAATTACCCAAAGTTTAAATTCCTTTATGGGAACAATTCATTGGAGAAAACAGCCAGAGGAAAAAGAGCCCTGTAACAATGGAAAATACCAAAGGTCTTCCAAGACTTAGATAAGGAATCAGGCACAGTCCTCCATCCCCCAAAATACTTGAGTGATGGGTAATTTCTTTTCTATGGTAAAGCTTCACTATTGCTCCTAACTGGAGGCAATTAGGAAGTGATTGCACATGAAATTATTTCTATCTACATGGAAAAAACCCGATCAATTCTAGGACCTGGAAAACCTTCAGCTATCAATCCAAACTTATGGCACTATTTTCTTCTGATTTTTTGGTTCAACTTCAGTCAGTTGACACGACCAAATTTCAGTGTCTTAAATAGCAAAGGTGGCTAAAAGAGGGACTGCAAATAATCCCTCACCTATAAAATGGAATTCCCTCTCCAACCTTCTGAGCACAATGAGGTACCTTTACCAAATTTGGTCAGAAATCAGCTTGGCTTTGAGGACTAGCTCAAAGTTTCTAGTGACATTGAAAAGGGCAGGAAAGAAAACACCACTTCCTTTCCAAAGCTGTTCTATAAGGGCAAGGTATAAAAACAACCAAGATTTAGCTTCCAAAAATTGATCACTGTACACAGTCTGGCATTTGTCAGACACATTTGTTAAAACCAGTCATAGACTCATAGAATGGCTTGGGTTGGAAAGGACCTTAAACAGCAGCAAGTTCCAGCCCCTCTGCCATGGGCAGGGACACCTTCCATTAGACCAGGTTGCTAAAGTCCCATCCAGCCTGGCCTTGAGCTCCTAAAAGGAGAGATGAGTAAGTGCAAGTAAAGCAGCCTTTATTTGGAGATATTCTATTTCCAACAGTCCTTAAATGCCACATTACAGAAATTGCTCTGCTTAAATGTCAGCCTGCAGAGGTTGATTCCTGGAACAAGAAACACCAGCACATCTCTTGCTGCTACAAGAAAGTTCATTGGGCATTGGAAATGAAAATTTCTACTAGCATTACTAAGTAATCATTTAAAAAATACATCTCACATTTCAGATTTAAGGCTATTTGGCACCTAGCAATTGATAACTTTCCCCAAGAATGTGCAGCCTAAGGACAAAGGACAAAGACAAGGAGGTAGGGATGCTAACAGACCAAGGTACTTTACTGCCTTATCTCTTCTAGGTTCTAAGCTGTTGAATGCTGACTAAAGGACTTGCAAGTAGCATCTCTGAATCATGTAAGTTTTATTTAATTTTTTTTAAAAGCATAGTTTTGGGAAAACAAACAAATAAACTCAAACACCTTACCTAAGTCAATAAATATCAGGATGCGAAAAACATTTAAAGCGTTAATGTCTGAACTATACCCTGTGAACTAAATCAAAAAGACATGCTGATCTGTAAATGTTAACCTGGTTTATTATTTTGCTGATCATGAGGCATGCAGTAAGTAGCAGATATACACCAGCACCTCATAAATCAGTCAGGGAAGTCTAAAGAATAAGCCTTACAAACATAAGTATGTGTAAGGACCAAGTGTAGCTGGAGCCGAAGTGACCTCAAGAAGAAGTTGGAAAGAGCAGTTGATGTGTGGGTGTTCTGTTTGTTTCACGTTTTGTTGGGATTTTCTTTTTGATCCCAAAGAGCCATGCTTGATAAGTAACATTCTAGCCTCTGACAGAAGTTTTAAACCAGCATACTTCTGGATGAGTGAATCTATACTGACTCAAAGAACTGGCCAAGCTCTGCACATACTAGTGTGAAAAACATCACTTCAGAATTCCACTGAAACTGAATTCTGCTTGTTCAGCCACAATCAAGAGACAGGAAACACATACACATAAAAAATCTGCACCTGTTTATATAATAAAGCTAATTTTAGGCTAGGCTACATGTACTATTGATCCAGTAACAGCCCCTTCTTATTTAGGGATCAGGTCATATCCTTGAAAAACCGCAACATAAAGAGGTACTAGTCTTTTTTTGTTTTACTTGTCTTTTTCCTATGCAGTTTAATGTCTAGATACCAACTAGTCCTCACAGCATGGTTTGACTTGGTCTGCATTAGGATTTAGGGACATACACTTCATGTTACACAGAGTCATATTTTAAACAAACAAAAAATCCCCATCTCAGTCCTCACTGTACTCAAAGAGTTAAAATGGCTGGTTTCCCCTGGAACTCAGCAAATGCTTAGTGCAATTTGTTTCTTCTTGCCTGCTATCAGAGATACTGCTTACCAGTCCAAACTAATACCCCAGTTCAAACTAGAACATTTGACAGGGGAATTCAACCCTTTGCTTACAGAAGGGGCATAAGCAGAAGGCAAAGTCAGCCCTCCACAGGCCCTGTAAGCAATTCTCTCCTGATGAAAATAATTCAAACTCTTCCCTGAGACTGTTATAAATAGTTTCATATACAACTTGTTCTTCTTCCAACGTGCTCAAAGGACTAATTTTCCTGTGATGTTATTAGAGTTCACACAGATCAATAGTAAAGATTATGGGCCACATTCACCACTGTGCTATGCTGTAATGCCATTAAACAAATGTCCTTTCTAATCCAGCATTAACAGATCACACTGAGCTTTGAAACTGGGTTCAGTCTGCTCACAGTGTCTAAATAAAACTTACCAAACCAAACCAAGTGACATTGACATTAATCTCCAGCAATGTGGCTGTGAATCAGCCCTGGTATTTTTGTTTGGTTTTCATGGCTTGCCTCTACCAGCATTTCTACCACGGAACGTACACATGAACTTCTGCCTTGGACTCATCATCAAAGCACATTTATTTCCATCAACTAACCTGGACTTCTGTAAAAAGATGTATTTATTTTAAAAGTAACACAAGCAGAATTTGCAAGAAAAAAAATTAAATTTTTAAAAGACGTGTTTGTTGATTGGAATATTATGTAGTTTGATAGGCACTTTTTTTTAAAAAACTGTTTTTCTTTTTTTTTTTCTGGGTACACATGTCAGCAATACTTTCAAAGCTCTCAATAAAAGCTTCTAGTCCTGTATTTAAAAGGATATATAACCCAAATCCTCCTTTTATTTATTTGAGATGCTTTTGTATCTTTTGTAAACCATATCTTCCCTCAAATCTCAATTGCTGCTTAATAAATGTTAGATAAAAATAAATCTGTCTAAATTTACCATTTTGCTCATACTCTCTGAAACATCCTGTTCTTAAGCAGAACACTGGAGTTTAAAAAAAACCAGCTTAATGAAGCAGTGAGAGCATCAGACACCTGTGCTTTATTCCCAGATCTGTTGTGTAAAAGCAATTAATTTTTTGCCAGTAACTAAACATACAGAACACACAGAAATTGCTCAGCACTGGGGTGCTCAGTTCTGTCATGCACCATCATGTGTTGGTCATGGTGACTCTGTGTGATGCCTCTATGAAGACCAGCACAGCACAAAAGGGCTCCCAGCACACTTCCCTCTCCAAAAAAAAAGTCATCAAAGGAGCACAGTTACCAGAGAGACACCAGGAAAATGGGACTCTCTCATTTGCTAATGGCAAGGTGGCATCAGGCACTTCCAGCCACATCTTGGATCTCAAATCCTTCAATGCAGAACAGGTCACTATTATTTCAAACCAAGATCAAAAGATATTTCCATCAGCCACTTTCCCAGTGAAGTGCTGGCTGAGAGACCTTAGCTCAAAATACCATCTTCCCCTACCTTGACCAAGACCAAAATGTTTTTCCACAGATGACTCAAAAGCCCTGGATGGGACGGCAAGAAAGGAAATGTGATGCTGCAGCCCAGACAGATGTGCAGGCATCAGGCAAACTAAACTCATGCCTTTGGCCACAAAAGCCACTTCCACATTTGACATTCCCTAGAACCAGTAAAAATGGCCTCATCTGTTGCAGGGTAAGGAATTTTGAGGTCAACATTCCCCTACTGCATGAATAATTTTTCTCAGGTCCTAAGGAATCCAAATTCTTCTTTTACACTAAGCAGCTAACTTTCTGAGACAAGCTGAGGGCACACTTTTTTCCTTCAGGAAGAAGTAATAGAGCATTAGTGCACCTTCCCAGAGCTAAGAACTTCTACACCTCCTTGAACTCAAGTTTTACCTGGCCTGAGATAAAGGTTACAAGATTAATGGGGGAGAAGCAAAGAGGGACAACTGTGCAGGTTTTTGCTGTGACATGGCAGTATTAATATCGAGATTAGTATTAATAATGAATGTTTGGACAGAAGATATTTTTCACATATGAAACCATAAAAAGCAAAAGCAGAAAACAGGATTCAAGTGCTCTAGAAAATAACTCAAGTTTCTCAGATTTCTGCTTATAAATGAAAGTAAGGACCATTAGCCAGAGAAGCCTCATATATATATAAAAAGGTCCATTCATTAATGGATTGCAAATGAAAAGACACAGCCTATACATTTCACTGGTTCTTGATCTCTCAAGTCCATTCTCTCACTGTATTATCAAGAGATGAGCTTGCCTGTAAGGTTCACCAGAATTTTTTTATTAATTTATCTTAGCAAGAAACAGGACTTTACCTGTGTCATATATCACTATATTGACATTACTGATCTAACTAATACAGCTGACCTATTGCATTATTATATATTATCATAATGAAGGAAAGCAGGACCTGGAGAAACATGCCAGAATCAGAACCTAGCACCAAAAAGCCATCTGGCAGCTACAATCCATGATGTGCTGCTTGGCTTTTCTCACTCAGAGTGCTGCACTGTTCTGTTTTGTTAGAGGCATGACTTCATTTCAGTGCATCATCCTGACCCAAGGAAAACGGTTCTGACTTAAGTGGAACATGGGGTTGTTTCCTTCAAATAGATTCAAAGGTCTTGTTCCTGCTACTTGCAAATCAAAGCAGCATCTTTCCAAGAGCACGCTTACATCTCATGCTGAGCAATGGGCTTGCACTAAGCATCTAATAAAGATGTGCAGATAAAAGGCACATTTCATGACCAAATGACAGAAGACAGAGAATTCACTGGTTCTTGCTTCATGCACATCTCCCACTATTACAAGAGAGGCTGCAGGAAGGTCAGAGATGCTCAGGGACAAGTATATTTTATAACCTAAACAAGCAGTGGGAAACAAAAAATATTTCAGGTGCACATCACTACCTGAAACAGATCTGTAACCACACACAAGAGTTTCTCCTGTTTGCTCAACTCTTCTGCAGTTTTATGTAACGGTTTGGATAAAGCCCAAGGAAACAATGATCAATAAAATCACTTCTCACAGACTTCTGCACAAAACCAGCTCCAAGACCTCTGGGTACTGCTGGCCTCCAAAATCAAACAGAGTAACAATACCAATGCAAAAATGGATAATTCCCAAGGCATTCAAAATTTAGGTATGGAAAGTGGTTTGGAACTGTCTCCTCTTGCATTTTGTTTTAAAGGCAAATTTCAAATACAGCACACATTCAAAACCCCTGGCAGGGCCTCAGTGGGTTGTAAGCTCAACTTGTGGAAGGCAGAGTCAAAATCTGTGCCTTAGTGACCTGGACAGTCCGTGGGGATTTGCACAGCCAGCACCACTTCTCTTTGTTGCACATGCTGTGACCAAGGCAACAGTTACTTGGGGACCAGCCTAACAAAAGGAAGAGCCTTTACAATCTGCAGAGGTATCCCAAACTGAGCAATTACAAATTCGCTATATCAAGAGGTTTTGTGGGTTTGTGGAGGGTTTTTTCAAATACATTCAGCTCTGCAGCATTAAAAATAATTGCAAAAATCAGAGTGACTACACTTCCTGAAACAATTTCTAACTTGTTACCCTGCACCATTTGCAGCAAAAGCATTAGTACTTGTATGGAGGACAGAGACAGCACACAGACATCAAGTATTTATAACACTTATCTACACACAATTATTCTAAACAAAACTCTCTGATATGTTTGGTATTTAACAGACAATCTATCCAGGAAATAATACACACCACGGTGGTATCAAGACAGACTGCTGATGGCCTTGTTACACACTCTTACATGTTTAATAATAAAGGAGTGAATTATGATTACAGAAATTGAAATGAACTTAAATACTCACCTGCCTGTGTTTGCATGCACACAAGTGAAAACTCTACAGATTACAGACTTTATCTATTAAATTTATACAGAACTAGAAAAAAGTACCAAAGGATTCACTGACTTGTATTTCCTTTTCACACAAAAAAGATCCACATCACACACAGCTGAGAAAGTTAAAATGCTTCTCTGGGTTTGCTGACAGGTAACATTACACTGCACTGATGTGAACAATTGGTCACTTCTGACAGTGCTGCCCTAAGAAATTAAACTAGTTTTGTACAAGTTTGGGTATGTGTCTTAAAAGTCTCCCCACTTCTCACAAAATTCCATCTGAATTCAAAAGGTAACTGACACTAACCCACATGCTCCCAAAAGCCTTAAGGATCATATTTAGCAAACACATTGAATGGCTGCAAGGCTTCTAAACTATACTAACTCTTGATCAATACAAATACAAGCACAAACCCCCAAAAGCACAAAACCACCAGAAACATCTATTCCACATGAGACATTTTTGAGGGAATAGTTAAAAAGAAATGCATCTCAGGGCTGTGAGTACCCCAGGCAATTTGGATCCTGACAACCTTCCTACATAATGCATTATACCCAAAGTGTATACCAGCAGAAACTCCTCAGAACAGGCTACATTCACCTGGACCCAAATCACTGCAGCAGCCTTGCCTCTGTTCACAGTTATCTTCAGCAAAGCCATTATCTCCCAAAGCAATATTGCTCTGAGAGGAGAACACAGGAGTCTCCCATATTTTATGGGCAGCCAGTGGGCAGCTCCAAGCTTGAAGTACCAAAATGCTCTCTTTTATCACCAGAGAACTTGAGGGAGAAGATGGGTCATGCAAAAGCCCTGCCTGTTCCACAAAAAAAGCACTTAAAAAACAAATTAAACCCAGGCAGACATTGCAGGTAAGGGCCCACTGAGGGACAAATGTTTGTCTCCTCCCTACCCTAAGGACTAATTGTTTATCAGGTATAAAACATTTGCCCTGTTATGAAGGTCTTCAAAACACAATCAAGAACGGACAGAATGCCTTTGTTTCCAACTTAATAATCTAGTGTTTTAATAAGTTTTCCAGCACAGAACAAATTAGTGAGATGGTAGCAGTTCCCAGCCCTCTCATTCTGGTAACCGTTCCTCAGAAATACCACTGGAGAGCTGAAACAAGATTTAAATTTGCCTCCGCACTTTTTAAAAGGTTTTTTAATATTTGTGACAAAACAGATGGTAAGCAGAGTGAAATGTCTGTTTTTCCTGCAGCTTTCCAGAATGGCCTACAGTACTTGTAAATGCAGCTGAAGAGTTGCATTATTTATCAATTGTATGAACACCACAAAAGAGATGAAGTTTTCCAGTATAAAAAGAAAATAGCTTAAGGATAAATAAATTTATAATTAGTCAGCAGAGATCAATAATCACCTCTGCAATGAAAAAAAAATTTTTCCCTAAAGCCTGTTATGACCAGATACACAAAACCATTTTTCTATACTTGTTAAAACCAGCTCCTTGTAGACTATGCAGTAAATGTCAGAACAACAATTAAAAAAAAGACTACTTGAAACCAAAATGTCCCCAGTCCATTAATCAGGTTCGTCTTCTAATACAGAGCAAAGCCCATCTTTTGCCATTCACTTCACACTTTTCTAGTAATATTCTAAAAAGATGGCAAAATCTGCCTCTCTTACTCTGCTTCCTCCCTTCCCCATATATTAAAACACCAAAATTAGTACAAAACAAAGTTATATTTTTCACAATACTTATACTGTATTGCATCAAACTGACTTAACAGGACTGATTCCTGTCACCTAACACAGAAAATCTCAATGGGAGCTGCAAAGGCCTAAGTGATTTTTGTCTAAGTTGATTTTGGAAACGTGTCACTGTGTATCTTCTGAACACTGAAGTCTGATTTACATCTTTTTATTACAAAGCAATAAACTGCTGTGACCTGGGTGTGTGTGGAGGTGTGTAGCCATTACTCTCCAAAATCCAGATAGCACTCCAAGTGGAACTAGTTCATGTATCCCACCTACCACCCACTGGTGGCCACCTAGTCTGTTGGAGTCTGTGAAAAGAGAGTTGTTGGTGGGGTGGTTTTGCTGTTGTTGTTGTTTTGGGGTTTTTTCGTATGTGGGTAAGAATTTGTTTCACCTCAACTGGCAAAAAAATTAGATTTCATTTAAACTACAAAATTATAGATTTAATTACACTTATTATTTGCTTAAAAGCTTTTTCTTTTCCCTATCTAGCTCCTTCAAATTTGGTTAATCTTTGACTGTTCTGCTCAAGCCATATCTAATATTCCCTTTTTTGAGAGACATTTTGTTTTCCTGAGTAGCTTTAAAGAACATTCCTTAATAAAATTATCACCATTTTATTAGACAAGAGTGAGACTACTTCCTAACAAAAATAGTTAGGGGAAGAAATTTGGAAGAAAAAGGGAAGAAATTTGCTCTGTTGAAGGCAGGTTAATACTTCTAGTGTTGTCTTCTGGGGAAAAACCCACAGAACACCCTACACTGAATTCCAGTCACTAAAGAAGCCCTGAGGAAAAATGCAGCAAAACAAAACAAAAAAAATGGTGGACATACAAGTAAGACAAGAGTTACCTTTTTCACTCTTTCTACTGCCAAGATGATAGTAATGACTGGGAGAATAGCTGTTAAGTCAGAACCAGCACCAGTTTGCCTTCCAGCAAACCACTGTCTATTGAATTCGCAGCAAAAGCAGTCCCAACCTTTCATGTGCTCCCCCCAACCTCTCTGAGTTACTTTTACAAATCAATTCAAAGACACCTGTTAGGAAAATCCAGAATTCATCAGATATTGAATCCATTATTAACCACCTGGCAGCCAGCGGTATCTTCCTTGTGTTATCAATTCAGTGTTCCCACTGTAAGACAGAGATTAATGCAACAAATACATTTCAGATGCACATTTAACTGAGTGTGCCATCAGCTCTGAATTGAGTCCATAAATGGCTTATTTTCCTGCATAATTCACATTACAAATAAGATCCACTGACCTTTAAGAGGGTGCAGGAAAAAAGAGCAAACCAAAGTCTGATTTAACTACAACTTTCTGAGCACAGTTTGAAGCATTTTCAATTATCTTTTATCAAATACTCAGTGAAACAGAGGAGATTAAATTAAGTGCACTTCAACTAAATCATTTTCTGCAGAATCAAGCAGTCTCAAATTGCTTTGCAACTTGATAAAGAGTAGCAAATCCTGCATGTAAGTGAAAAGCAAGAACAAATGTATTATATTTGTATGACACAAAGGCTTTTCTAAGATTAATATTATTTTAGCATTAAGAACATAAAGATACTAATGTGTACTAAGTAGGATTTATCACACAAGAAACAAAATCCTTTGTGCTTAACTTCTTGAACATGTATTAACAAAGTCCAAGACTGCCACTGGGAATTTCCCAAGGCACCAAAGAATCCATGCCTTATCCAGACACAAGCAAGCCAGAAAGCTCCAACTCCAGTTTCTCAAGTTTTATCACTGTCAATTATATTGTCATTGAACAACTTCCACATTTCCACAGGTTTGAAGATTAGACTAACAATAACCTCAAAGATTGCTGGGTTAATTGCAACATTATCCATAAAGGAGGAATGTGGGTCTAAAAGATCTATCCCCCTGCTCCCCTAGATGCACATAATGTTATAGTTTTCAATCTTCCTCATGCTAGTTCAGTATAGCATGCCCTAATTAAACCTTAAAAGTTAAATAAACACATTAATTTTTAGCAATATTAATGTTTGGCTCTCTTATTCTTACTCTTTTCTACTTGAGGTACCATCAGATGTGCTTTGGCAAAATCTGCATCATCTCAAGACCCCTGCCCTGATGTTACCTGGTACAGATCTAATCTTATTGAAAGCCTGTGGAGAAAATCTGAAAACCAAGAGACTCGGCTGCACAAAGTCAGTTACCACTGCCAGTTACTGAGTTCAAACTCCAACTTATTTAATGGTTGTCTTTTGTGGGATACATTAAAGAAACTCAGTACACGGATATCCAGTCCTTTTTCATTATTTGAAAATCTTAAAACCCATGTTCCTGCCTTAATAATTTAAAGATATTTAAATATTAAAATTAATTATGTAATGGCAAACTCAGAAGGATAAGTTCTACATTTAAAGCTTTACAATCAAACTTAATTGCTTCTGATTTAACTCCTTTGGGGGGAAAAAACCCACCTACTTACTAGAATCTCAGTCTTACAAAAAAAGTGATTTCTAAATTACTCTAGCCCTATGTTCATACTTTGAATGTTGGTGATAGCACTGTCAGAATCTACCCTGCTTATAGTCGGGGCAGATACACAGGAAATCCATTAATCCAAATTCACAAACTTTTAACCAGCAACCATCAGCTGAATCAGCAACCTTGGCTGACAGGACAAACAAAACACTACTGAATTTATGATAGCATTTCCCTCTTCTGTAGGCAGCCAAAATAATTTTGACACATTTATGTACATCAACTTTAGCAGCAGATGTCAAGCGAGTTAACTTGTTTGTCTATTCCCCATCCATCCCAAGCTTAAAACCTTCCAAATGGTATCCCAGAATTTTTCCTGGCTAGAAGCTATGTATGAAGCTATGTTTTCAAGAGAAAAAAAAAAAAAAGTAAAAATTGTTTGGGCTACTCCAGCAGGCAAGAAGAAAATGTTGTTCCTCACAGCAAATGCAAGGCAGGGGATGATGAATGGATTTTCTGAGGCTCACAACGTCCCAGAGAATGGAAAGAAAATATTGCATATCCATATTTTCCATATGAGGGACTGATTTTTTTTATATTGAGACAAGATAGGTAAAATATATTATGCCTTCCTCTACAAATGAAGGGCTTTGGCAGAGATCCTACAAAAAAAGAACTGGTCTAGTTTCTGTAGCAGTCCCTCTTACCTCAAACTTCACCCTGAAATTTTTCGGATGCATGTCGGACTGCTTCCAAATTTGCTCTTCTCTTTGGAATTTCAGACTTAATAATGAGATGAACATTGTGAAATCACAACTCCAGCAATGCTCAAATGCAGCAACTTCAAAATGAGTTAGATGTAACTGGTGGACATTTTAGCACAGAAGGGCTGCTTCTCTGTGCAAGGAACAAGGTCTATAAGGAATAAAGCATCACTTTTCAATGGGTATGGAAGAGCTGCATTGCATGAAATACTTAACAATTCACTTAGCTGAATGAATTTCTTACGTTTTCCACCAAAATACAAGTCAGAAACACACTGAAGATGTATTTATTGCAAAAATATTGCCACAGAGAAAATAATGACTGTTAAAAAGAAAAATATATGCTCATATATACATATGTTAATGGAAACAGCTTAAAACCCTCTCCCTCTGGAATTCAGAATGAACCTGCAATCACACTGCATTTCTTTTTCCATCACTATAAAGTCTGCCATTCACATCATTTAACTCTACCTGGTTACCTGAGAAATGACATTTCACATACAGTATTTGAAAGACAGTCTTGGCCTCACCTTCCAGCATTCAGAAGCACATATTTGAAAAACCCTAATGGCAAAACACAAGCACAGAACAAATGCATCTATGAGGCAACGACAGAACAGGGATGTGCATGTTTCTCTAAATAACAGGCTGGAGCAATTAATTAAAAATAGAAAAGGACAAACTAAAACCACATCCAGAAACAACAAATAACCTCTCTTGAAGCAGTAACAGACAACACACTGTTTCCAAATAAATACTGAGGAGCTCTATAAAGATAAGTTTATCCATGATGTACAGACAAGGCTACCATTCAAAGGGGAGGCTGTATTGCCCACCTTTGCCTTTTTACTATTGATGGTTTTTCCTTTCCTTAATTCCTTTCCGTGAAGCTTGGGACCAAGGAAGGGCTTACTCATTTACAGAACTGAAAATAACCCCAACATCTGGTAGATTGCATTGGCTCAGCTCATCAAGGTTTGCAACAGAGCCAGGTGACATTCACTCTCACAGGCTCCACCAAGAAAACTCTCACCAATTTCTTCTCCCTTAATATAAAGATTTCAATTAGAATATTTTTCTTCTTAAGTACAAGTATTTGGAATATTGCATGTCAGCCTGCAGGACTTTATAGCTGTCATGGTATGAGAATAGCTGGGGTTTGGATGAGATTTGTTTGCTTTTTCTTGAGGGGGGCGTGGTTTTTGTGTTCTAACATTTCAAAACAAACATCTAATATCTCACTACATTTATATAAACAAAAATCATCATCATAATACAACCAAGCTTTTTGGTAGATTAGGATTAATTCCTACTTTTAAAACCAGAGGAATAGAAAAACCTGGAGTTGAGGAACTTTCTAAGCCAAGTATATTTTTTGCACTTGCTATCAATGGATTTCTCCCAGATTCACGTTTTGAATTCCTGCAAACTTTCCTCCAGGTTTACCACAGCATTCAGAACAGTCTTTTAGTTTAACCAGGCTGTTTGGTAACCCAGAGCTGCTGCAAACACGTGGGATGTAGGCACACACTGTACACTGATGTCCTGGGACCTGTCCTTTGTCCTTCCCCTAGGGACACCTGCCACTCCATTTCTGGGCACTACTGAGCATCAGGCTCCTGCCTTCCCAGAGTGACCCATGGGAAGATGCTCCTGGAAATACAAGGGACAAGAGCCAGGTCAGAACCTAGCACAGTAGAACTGTCTTTTTCTCGTGTTTTCCATTCCCACGGGCCCACTCACATTTATCTACATCAAACTTAATTTACTATTTTGTGGCTTAGTTAAGCAGGATTGTAAGAGTGTTGCACAATTCTTTAGAGCTGGCCTTTAATTACCCTGAATAAATTGGTACTTCATTACCTCACTGTTCACCTGCTCTTCCAAATCGTTTATACAGCCAACACAACAGGGAGTAGAAATCTCTTTTTTTCCAGTAGGTTATTACAGTGTTTCCAGCTTTCCACAGTTGATATTGCCTATTTCAAAATTTATTTATACTTAAAAGTTACTGTTTAATTTGACATTTAGGGCTACAGAACACAGTGCTTTTCTGCAGGGGAAAAACACCCCACTGTCTTACTCATACTCTTCATTTTTGGCAGTCTCTCTCAGAAACACTTTGTCTCATCGCAGAGATCATTATCCTGAGATGATGCAGCCTGTGTGCAGCAATGAGCTATGTGCCATTATGACTCTTGCAGTAACAGACCTGATTCCAGTTTCACACTGTTACAACACGTCACACTCCGTCCTTATTTTATTGCTCTTGAGTCCATTAGGAATGACAGTTTGATCTATTATCAGGGACTTGGCTCAAAGGGAATGTAAAATAAGGAACTCCAACTTCAGGATAAGTACTGCACCATGATACTTAGAAAACTGGAGTAAGCTCGTTTAAATGTCATTTCAGTACACAAAAAGCTTTTTCCATGTTTACAACACCCATTTTGGCTTTTGGTAACACCACATTTTATAAAATTTCAAGTCAGCCTGCTACAGCAGCTTCACTGCAAGATGAGCTAACAATCTGGTGGGCCTCCTGTCCTGATCACCGCTGAAGCACAGGAATTTATTCTGAGGAGCTAACACAAGTAAAAAAATACAGAATGCAGACCTGGTGAGACTTCACACATTTATGCAAGGTAGTAGGTAAGAGGAGAGAGGAAAAGCAGTGAAACAGTTCAGTGCTGACACTTGTAAAGAAATCCAACTCAGCAGCTTATGCCTAGTAAGGAGACAGTGAGAGGCCTGCAATTCAGGTACTGAAGATGAATAAAGGAGGAATTTCTCATCAACCTGAAGTACGTGGCCAAAGCTTAGAGTAATGCCTAAGACCTAACAGATGGAAGATAGAAGATATTAACAGCCACCGAATTCAGGAGTGAAACTTCCAGTCTGAATATCTTGGTTTCGTACAATATCCTAGTTAAAGATAATAATGGAGTCACCTCCGTGCCCAGCAGCTTCAGCAACTGGTAATTTTTAACACAGTAAAGAGCAGGTAGAAACTAAAAACTGGGTCTAATTATAAAAACAATATGGGAAGTGACAATCTCCAGAGCAGTAAGAGGTTTACCTGATGCACAAAAGCAAAAGGTGCATATTACATGCTATGGCAGCCAAGCCAGGAGGAAAACAGGTCTCAGATAAACTGAGAAATGTAAATTTTGAGCACATAAGTAAGTACCGTGCCAAGTATCTGCATAAGTCAGGGGTGTGAGGAGGAAATCAGGGAGTGATTATTCTCCCGTACAGTGAAGAATCCCAACTGTTCTTGCTGTCTCTTCACACTACACAAACATTTCAGAAGAAAATATGAGAGGCCAGCATAGGAGGGCTGGAGTCCAACTCACTACAGCTTACTTACCATGTCTCATAGCTAGAAACTGGTTTGAAGACTGAAACATGCAATGAATCTCTGTTCATAATACCACCTCCCTGTACTGTAGCCATTTAGCATCATTCATTAGCAGAGATTTCCTGAAATATTTAAGGAGGAAGATAATGGTAACGTGAGATAGAAGGTGCAGGCAAATATGAGCAACCACTCTGAGTTACAAGTTAGTCAATATTTCCTAAAAAATCTCTTCCTCCTGTGATTTTCTTAGTGGTTTTTCAGTGTCATCTGCCTTTTCAGATTTTAAGAGACATTGCTCCTTGTACTGGAATGCAAGAGAGACAATGCAAGACCTCAATTAGAAATTCAAAGAATGGTTTTGAGGAAGACCATTTTCCTCTTCTAACCCTGAATTGTACATTAGTTTTGGTGTAACTTCTTCACACAGGTAACTTATCTTTCCCTTTTCCCCCCCTCCTCAATTACAAAAAGCAGAACTGGTCCCACACTTCTATGTGTCCTTTTTTCATTTAACCAACTGAGTTTCAGACTCATACTCAGAAGCATTTAAGAGGCCTGCATAAAACAGTTGGTTGCCAAAATACTTAATGACTTTTCAACCCACTGAAACGTGCTTATCATGGTACTGAAAATCTCTTCACACATCACACTTTTGCAATCTTTCATTGGCAATGCATCTTCATAGGCAGAATATTTTCAGCACTTCAGTACTGGGAGGAAGGGAGAAGAAATCTGAGAACTGCAGGCACGCAGTGCAAAGAACACAAGCAGCACGGGGTAGCCAGAGCTTGGCTTGTCAGAGGTGCAGTGTGTGCACAGTTCTCTCCCTGCTCACTCCAAGTACAAGGCTTCTGACAGTCACCCAGGGATGCCTGTTTGCTTGCACATGGATTGAGACAGCCCTAGCAACACAAATCTGTCACTTCTTGCCAGTAGTTAGGGAAACATCAGCTAAGGGAGACTGCAGTGGAAGACACAAGGAGGTCAAACAGGAGGAAAGAAAACCAGAAGAGGTGGCAGCCTCTGCTCCATTCTCCTATAACTGCAGAAAAGCCTGCACAACAGCATTAATTGATAAATGTGACTAAACAACCTAACCTAAAGTAGAAACCTGTACTACTCTAATTTTCAACTTTAGTCTCTAACATTTTCATTAATCTTGCCTTATTTAACATTTACATCTTTGGAGTCTCACAGGTGGGAAAAGTTCTGAAGCTAAGGACTGTGTGGACAATTGGGTGCTGAGCATCTCCAAGCACAGAGACTCTACAACCTCTTTTTACCATGCTCTCATTCCAAGGGGATCAAAAACTCCAGACTGGTGTCAAAAGCTGAACTACACAGGGCACACTCAGCATGACTGAGGGAGGAATCAATTCAAAGAGAGAGACACTTGAATTTAAATATACCTACAGAAGAATGAAGTGAGGGGAGTATTATTTCTGAAAAAAGAAACCAACAAGCATGTTCTTAGAAGTTAAAATTAGGTAATGACAGGTTTCAAGTGTGATACTGCTGCCTCCAGAAGAAGGAGGCCAGTCAGTATTTCTCATTCTGTTTTAACATATCCTTGCAGTCAGTTACAGCGAGAATGAAGAGATGTATCAGACCATTTCACAGAGCTGTATTCCCTACTGCCCTACTTTCTAGGAATTATCAAGAGAGTAAAATGTGGTCTTCCAAAGCCTCTCTCTTCAACACTGTTGACTTGTAATCACAAAACTGGGTGACAAGACAGAAGAGCTTTATCACTTGAATACTTAGTCTTTATACAGTCAGTCCCTCCAAAATCCTTCTTCTTCAGTGACTACCATCACTGCCTTCCCAATCCTATTTAATATTACTACCCATATACTATAAAATTCTCTTTAAAAGGAAAAGACAGCTGCAAGAAGCCATGAGAAACTTCATTCCTTTGAGCACTGCCATTACTGTCCCTCGTTAACAATCAATAAAATAAATCCCTGCACGTGCCCTTCACTTGGCCACCATCAGAAATCAATGCTGAGAGGAATGAGGAATGGTGTGCTCACCTGCCCCTCCCAGCGCTGCAGCCAGGGAAGAGGAGAACAAGCTGTCTGGAGGACCTCTGGCAGCTACTTCACATCTATGTTCAAAATCTTCTGCAAGTGCCAATTGCATAGATTACACAGCTTTTTATCTGCTTTACAGCAAACAAAGCAGTTGCCAAGATAAAGCCACTGTGTGCAACCCAGCAGGGTTACAAACGCTCAATGGCAAATTTAAAAGGTAATAGGAAAAGCAATTACCTACTACTACCCATCCTCTCCTGCCACTGTAAGGCTACACTGCAGTCAGGCTGGTTTCAAGCCAAGGGATAAAGAGAAAAAGAAGTGGCTAATCTTCAGGTCTTCATGCAATTCTGCTGTTCAGACAGAGCTGTTTGCTACCTTCTGTACCCTGACAGGAGGGTTTGCTTTTGCCAGGGGTTCCCTTCCTCTCTCATGCACCTCTAACATTCCCACATACAAGGGGGGGACAACCCTCTTTCATCAGCAACTCTTGCCAAATATTAGCATTTGAAATTAGGCTTAGGTCACAAAGAAACAAATCACAAAGGCACAAACAACAAGATTTCATCTAACATAGTGTTCATTCCCAATTAGTGTTCATTCCAGTATTTTTTTTTTTTAACACTTTTCTTTTTCCTTGTCACATTTTTTGAGACTGAGATTAAAGGGAAGCTAACAGTAAATGAGGTTTTAGCCCAAACCCCAACTATGCCTGACTCTACCAGCAAGATGTCTTCCTATCCCTTAAATCTCTTGTTATCTCCCATTAAGGACAGGGATTTACAAAGCAGAAATTACATGTCAGGTTTTTAAAATTATGGTTGTACACTGGTTTCAACATGCTTTCGTCACTGTAAATCCATTTAGCTTGTTGCTGTCCCCATGACTTTCTTGCAAATGCAGGTTTCCAGTTTGGGTTTATGTCTAACAGTAGCAAAAGCTGTCTGTTTTCTGTGTTTGGAGACAAAATACAGGAAATTATGCATCTAATCTGCAGATTAGCATAAGCAGCATAACCATCTTTTCACAGCACTCAGGAGAAAGCAGCTGAAACTCAGATGAACATACCAGATATGTTCATTTCCAAGTAAAACGCAGAGGAAGTAAGGGCTTGGTCTGAGTTCTTTTAGTTAGAGAAGAGGAGTAGGGGATGCACTCAGGGCTTTTTCTCAAAATGTTGGACCTCTCTTATTTTATTGAAGACCTTTTACATTCAGTATACTAAAACTAGGATGAAAAAAGAACCCTAGCTCTGCCTGACCCAGATATGAAATTATAGTTAGGTCATATTTAGACTTTCAGAGATGACCTAATATACTGAACATCAAAGTTAGACCAACCTGTTTCTTTATGCTTTGTTAGATGAAGCTAGAAGTTTGTTCAGTCACAGGACTGGCTGTCACATGCTCTAAACATTTCTGACTCTGAGATGACGCTGCCCCATGACAGCAAGCAGATTTCACTTTGCCATACACTCTTTCTTTGCCTACTCTGCATTTTGTGTGAGAACCCAAGAAAACCATAACCCAGATCACAAAACCATCTGGGTGACCAGGACAGACAGAACTATGTTAAAGATCTTTTCAAGTCTCTTTGAATTTTCCATTGACGTAATAAACGCTGAGACACTGGTCCTAAAGTGAAACATGTTCCAGAGCAGAGCTTTCAACTGCAAGACCATCCAGGCAAATCTCATTCCTAACATACAACTGCCAACAAATGTGCATGACTAACCCAGTATCTTTAAACTCCCTCTACCAGAATTTTGACAGCACAATTGAACTCTTTCTACAGTATGAATCTTAAATAGGTTAAATTTGTTCCCCCACGAGCATGTTGCTCTCCACAGCCTAGAAAAGAGATGAAGGCAATTAACTAAGGTAGAGACAAAAGGTAAAATGAATCCAGAGCCTGGTCTCTACACATCCCCCATAAAATCACCTCTCCTCTCAGCTACGCAGCTACTACCATCATACATTTCCCACAGTCAAGCCAGTTAAAAGATTGGAGTCTGGAGAGCAAACCAAAGAAACACAGAACCCCACCAGTCACAGTCCATCCTCTGGCTATACACAATGTGGCAGCAGTACACCTACACCGCTGAATGTAAAAGCTGGGCTGTCCATCCATTTACTTTGAACACTTGCATGACAGTAAGGAGAAATGAGAAGGTTTTTTTCCTCCTATCTATGGATCTTTCTGTGAATTTCTTTTGAAGATGGCAACCACACTACCCACATGCATAATGCCTACAAGCTGAAAAAAGTGTCGATTTCCACCAGCCTCCCACCAGCACAACTGACACCATCTGAGCTCTGAGGTTTAATCCGATTCAAGTTAACCAACCTCCTGAACCACACTCAGCAAAATATATTTTACCTTTTCCCTTTCAGGAATCCCTTCTCCCCTCCCAAGGCTTTAGAACAGTGCTCAGAGTGACTAGCTCTTTTGAAAACAGATTTTTTCAAATGACATGACAGACTGATCTGTGAGGAAACCAAAATTAATGCCCTCATTTTCAACCCATATACTCAAGATGCAGTTTTCCATGTCTTCTACAAGAAGAAGTATAAAACCCTGACAGTACGATAAATACCATTTTGAGGTAATGGGTACAGTATAAATGCAAACTTAATTAGAATAGAATTGAAAAGTTAAGACGCCATAAAAAAATATGAATAAAATATTGTCCAAAAGTACAGATAATGGATAAAAAAAACCCCTACTCTTTCTCCCTGCTCCTTCGCTCAAGTCTTTCTCTAAAATCTATTGCCATTTTTGCAGACATGTTTTGCTCAATCGTGCATTTGCTAAATGCTGACTGCTGTAACGGTTTGCTCCTAGGTTAAAAATCTGAGCTGATTCATTCTTCCGCTGTAAAAAGCTTCTACAACAAAATAAATTGGAAAAGGGCAGAAGCAGCTTTCTGCCCCACCTCCCAGCTGTGGGACTCTAAACGACCCCTCAGAAAGAAGATGGTGAAGAACTGGAGGAGCAGCACAGCCATGCCTACACTTAACCTTCAATCACTGCTTTAGAAAGACCTGCTGATGTAACTCCACATTTGAATTACAGCAAGTGTAATGTTCAAGTTGAGGACTGTACAATTTACAGGCTAATGCCTTGAAAACATAACAAAACAAACGTAGCCTTGCATATGAAATATTTTTAAACCAGGAGATGCATGAATAGACAAGTAGCAAGTTTTCTCAGTATTTCAGCTTTACTTGTGTTGATATTTTTTTCTTTTAAAGGTAATAACAGATATTCAGCAACAAGGGAGAGTTTTTATAGAGGCTGTCAAGACAACATTCTACATTTCCAGCTTTCCTCAAAGCTGACAGGAGAAATTTTGTGTATTTCTACTAGGTAAGGTTAGAGTGACCCCAGCCTCCCATAAGAATTCTTGCACTCCATGAGCCCTTCTTCCCCTTTTTTTGTTCAGTTACTACAGCCCAGTCAGAGTTCAGAAGCACCACTGCAAGTAAAAATGGCATCAATTATCAGCACTTGAGACAAGCAAAACACTTCATATGTAGGCAATTCTCCATTTCATTTGAACATCACAAAGTTAAAGATAATTTATTCATTTGGTTTAGTAAAATGCAAAGTTTTGGAGTAGCTGCCCTATTTGCTTGTTTCTCAAAGATCAATTATGAAAGTCTTCTTTTGTGCAAATGCTTTATTTAATCTCTTGCTCATTGTTAAACTTGAATGCCAAAAGAAAAACAAATGCAACTTCCTGCTATTGGGGAACACTGTACTGAGGACTTTTCATACATTTTCTTTATACTTACATTCTTACAAAGTATGTATGTGAGAAGCAGATGATGAGCAGCAATTTGGCAACACTTCACCATCTGCTATTTGCAGATCTAGTCAAATTCAGAGTTAATTAAAGATTAAAAACAAGGACCGATACTTTTGAAGAAATGAGCTTCTCTACTGGTATGACTGCAAGTAAATAACTTAGGTAGGTTGCTCCCACTCACTCCAACACAATCATAAATCTGCAACATCATAAGGGCAACACAACTCGCACTCATAAAATACTTGGGTATCTTCTATTTTAATTGAAAAAGATACTAAAATCATGTCAGCTTTTTTAGCATGCCACAATCACAGCAGGCTATGCAAAGCCTTCTTCAAGAAGAACTCTATCTGAATTACAAATATAAATTGTGAGTGAAAGACTCTTTTAGAAAGGGGCTACAGAAAACATTAGACAGAAAAAAAAAGTCAGCTTCTAACATCTTTCACCTTTGTCCTAGGCTGACGGTGTCTCCTATCCCAATCGCTTTTTGGAATTTGTTTTGTCTAAGGCGGCGAGTTTCCCCCCCCCATCTCTCGCTCTCTCGGCAGGACGCTGCCCCGGCTGACTTTACTTTCGCTTTGGCTGCTTTGCTGGCTGCCTCGGCTTTGCTCGCTTCTTGCTTGCTTGCTTTTTTTTTTGCTGGCTGCTTTGCCGTCTCTCTCTCCCTCTCCCTTTCTTTCTTCCCTGTTTCCCGAAGAATTGGACCGGCTCAGGACCTGCTCTGGATCGTGAGTCTGCAAAAGATGCGGAAGTGCCCTCCCTGCACAGCGACTGCCTGAGTAACATCTGGGGCTGTTTTTTTTCCTTTCTGTGTTGGGGAGTGTTATTTGTAAAATAAACAGGTTTTTTCCACTTTCCTCCGAGGTTTTCCTTCCCGACCTCGGGGTTGGGGGAAGGGGGGGAAGGAGATTTCTAGGGGAGGTTTTCTTCCCCAGTCTGTCCTAAACCAGGACAACCTTTTATGACATCCATATTGAAGCAAGTAATATTTAATTAAGGGTGAATGAGGGCTAAGATGACCCTGATGGGTCCCTTGCATTACTACATTGACAGCAGGCTACCTTCCTGTTGTCCAGTTTACATCTCCTATGTTGCTTCTGCAAGAACCAGCTCATGTCCGAACACCACCCTCCCTCCTTGGGGCTCCCAGACCCTCTTCCCTACAGCCTTACTTCAGCTGCCTCCCTCATTTACTGAACTTTTCTCACAGAGCTGGGAAAGAACAACGACAAGACACAAAACTGGAAAGGGTGCAACAAGTCCTCCCAAGATGCTGGCTCAGGTGTATGAAGCAAAGGTTCCTAAGAGCAGTAACCTGAGCTTGGTTTTCAGAAAGGGTCGGAAAGCTCTGCTCTGTTTCCTCTGCTACTTGAGCCCTCAGCTGAGCTGTGCCAAGCCCAAAAGCTCACCAGGCTGCTGCACAGCAGCTCACTGTGGCTGGCTGCCAGGGAGAGAGAGTGGTGCTGGTGGAGCTGAGCTCCCCAGGATGCTGCCTGCCAGCTGCCCCTGCCTGCTGCTCAGCACTCCGCAGCCAGCTGGAGAGCGACCCATGGATACACCATAACTGCAGGATGCAGGGTACAAAAAAGATCCAAAGATGGGGAGCCAGCTTGGAGAATGTTGGGGGACAGAGCAGGCTATGAGCTGAAAAAATGGCAAACTCTGTCCTCTCCTCAACAACCAGAAGCTGGTGATGGATTGAGAGGTAACTACTGAAGAGTAATTATACTAGAAACAGACTACTTCTGTAGATTGCAAATAATTTTTTTTTTTAGTAAATGTCAAACATCAGTCTTCTTGCTTTCTCCTCATTTTTGCAGCAGTAAAATTTTCAGAACTGGTTGTGTGAGCAACATGGCAGCAATCAAGCTTTGGTTCACCAGCACTTCACTGAAGTTTACCTCCTGTGAGACTGGTACCCAGGAAACAGGGCAAATAGGGCTTCAGGGAGCCTGATTTGGGTTAAACACTCTTGTTTCAACTAAGAAAAGCTGAACCAATGGAAATTTTATGTCAAAATATTTCATTTCTAAATGCCACCATTAAATTCTCCCCAACCTTTAAAATATCTCTCTGTAAGAAGTTGCCCCACACAGTTGGGGCTTACTCAGTCCCCCCACGTCAGGATAGGAGACAGAATCGGGAGAGTAAAGTGAGGAAACTCAGACTGAGACAACTTAATAGCTAAAGCAAAAGCCATGCAGACAAGCAAAGCAAAACAGGGAATTCATTCACCACCTCCCATGGGCAGGCAGCTATTCAGCCTTTCCCCAGAAAGCACAGCTCTACCACACGGAACGCTGACTCGGGAACACAAACACCGTCACTACAAACGTCTGCCCCTTCCTCCTGCAAGATGCCATTTGATGTGGGATATCCCTTAGGTCAGTTGGGGTCACCTGTCCCAGCTGTGTCCCCCTCTTTGTGCACCCCCAGCCTCCTCGCTGGTGGGGTGGGATGAGGCACAGAAAAGGCTTTTAGACTGTGCAAGTGCTGCTCAGCAATAACAAAAACCATCCCTGTGTTATCAACACTGTTTCCAGCACAAATCGCAAAAACAGCTTCATACCAGTTACTCTGAAGAAAATTACCTCTTTCCCAGCAAAAATCAGTTGATCATTCCCCTCAAGCTGGTTATTGCACTTGAGAGACATGGTATATCACATCTAAAACCATTTTTTCAGCTGTGTTTCCACTGCAGTCTATTTAGTTCATAGAAGAAGATTTAGTTCATAGTAGAAGATTTTCTGAAGTGAATATCAATGATATATTAGAGAAATATTGAGGTTAAAAAAGGAAATGTTGATTGCGCCACTCAAAGCATCCTCTTGACAGGGCATCATTTCACATTCGAATTTAAAAATATCAGGTGTAAACTTTTAAATTATTCTTGTCACTGGTATCAATTTATCAGGAGAGGTTTGAGGGTCTTCTGCTCTCTTCTGGACAGACTTCAGTAAAATTACTCATTAGTCAAAGTTCTATATTCCTATTTCTTAAACTTTCTTATTTCAAAACATTTTTTGGTTCCAGATGGTCAGCATCAGGTCATTCCTCATTAATGAGCTACATCCATTCAGCCTTTCAGTTTCTAAATACATTTAAGAGAGAGGAAAGACAGGTAGTAAACAGCACAAATTATTCAGTGTGTACAACCCTGGAACATAACAGGATAGACCTCCAAGATCAAGTCCAGCCTTTTAGAGGCAAATTTTAGATATTATAATTGGGAAGGCTGTGGTGAACAATCAGTGAGAACACCATCCACAGCCCTGGTGACCTGCAATCAAGAAATAAACTCATACCTAACAGGTGCAGAGCAGGGCTGTGATGATGATAGCAGCAACCCTGGGTCTGTTTTATGAGAAGCTAAAAGGGTTTGCCTCCTTTGGCTAGGCAAAAATGAAGGTGGGGAGAAGAGAGGGAGAAGATGGCTTTGTTGTACCTACAGCAGGCAACAAAAGGGGAAGAAATATGGGCTGGAGAGAAATATAGGAAATCTGGGTGGACAATGCTGACCAGAGAACAAGTGGGTATTCATTGGGTCATCAGTAAGAAGCTTGCCAGGCATGAGCACTGAAGAGGTCTCACACAGTCTTTGAATCCAGGTAGAATGGAAAATACATCTCAACA
This sequence comes from Dicaeum eximium, assembly GCA_013396995.1. Taxonomy (NCBI): domain Eukaryota; kingdom Metazoa; phylum Chordata; class Aves; order Passeriformes; family Dicaeidae; genus Dicaeum; species Dicaeum eximium. The sequence continues at coordinate 516,502 of VWZP01003306.1, read as the reverse complement.
GTGTTAAAGTGGAGCTTGAGCCGTTTGTGGAGAGGGCTGCAAGAATGCTAGGAGTGACATATGAGTGGATTCAGTGCTCCAGGAGAGGTCCTTCCCAGTAGTCCTGTAGTTCCTCCTCTCTGCAATTTTAAAACAGCCCTCCAGACTGCCCATCAGCTGCCATAACTGCTCTGCTGATTTCATCGCTGGTGTCATGCACACGGATTTTGCAAACAAGCCCAGAGTTCACATAAGCAGCTTTCCAGAGGACCAGCACCTGCTTGTTCATTATCAACCAAGGATTTACCTAAGCAGAACACAGGGAAGAGCCATAAGGCTGGTGAAGCACTGGAACAGGTAACTCAGGGAAAGTTGTGCATGTCCCATCCCTGGAGATGCTCAAGGCCAGGCTGGACAGGGCTTTGAGCAAATGGGGTACAGTTGAAGGTGCCCACAGCAGGGGAGTTGGAACCAGATGATGTTCAAGGTCCCTTCCAACCCAAGCCATTTAAATTTTTTAAAAATAAATTTAAAGGCAGCACTGCTAGGAGAGGAGACAAAAGAGAGGACAGAGGCTCCAGATTTAGAGGCACGAATTTCTTTGGAAATCAACACTTACAGATACAGTTTGGCTGCAGCAATACTGCCCAGCACAGGCAATTCTTAGCTGTCACTAGCAGCTTTACTTGATAGTCACTATCTTTACATTTAATTTTATAGGTATTTCCTACATGTAATTTTAATAATTCCATAGTGTGGATACACATGCAATGACTTCATGTATTTTTATATATATAAAACATTCTTATCCAAAAGTTAGTAAGTATTTAGGAAAGTACCAGTGCATATAGTGACCTCTCTACTAAATACAAGGCTGAAGACTGTTCACATACAGTTTTACTGAAAGAAGAATTCTTATATTAGGTATAAAAGCGTGAATAAATTATAGATAGTTTTACAATGTGGTTTAAATAATATTATGCCCCCTGTGCCTTTCCTTAGAGTGCTTTCTATAAAAGAATCCATTTTATTGAGTGAGATGCTTTTTGAGCCAGCAAGTCTCTTCTAGCTCAAAAACCCAGAATAATTTTTCTAACCATGGTCTTTTTTTTCCCTATTTATAATATATTACCCTCAGACACACTCTTTCTACTGTTTCCATTATGAAATCCTGTTATTTGTTAGGTACTGCCACTTCAGAAAACTCATCTGATGTAAGAGGTACATAATTCCTACTTTCATTTTATCACATGCGTTATTTCTGCAGTTTAACACACAGACACAGGGAAAGTCAATGATCTTAAGACCAGCATCTTCATTCAGGTATTTGTTTATAAAACTGACTGCCTCCAACTTGTATTTAAGCCCAACATTTTAGAACATCTTCTACCACTATACATTTTGTCACACTTAACTATGAAAATAAAGAACATTTCAATGGATGTGAGCGTAAAAATCTTAATAAACAAAATAAGTCCAATGTTCTCCTATTTATCTTGGGAGGATAAAAAGCTTTGCATTGCATAGAAAACATACTGCCATGTTTCTCTGAGAGTAACTAATTTAGGGTTGGGGGTGGGTTTTTTGCTTTGTTTTGTAGCACCCTTACTTTTTTATCACTAAGATTCATTCAACAGCTTGCTGAACACCTTGGGTTTAGGAAACACCAGTATTAAGTATTTAAAGACTATTCAACACCAATAGTTTTTTCCCCCATATTTAAGCATTCCAAGTTCCCTAATACATCCTATTTGAAAATGAAGGCATCTTAAGACTTTGCTTTTGCTAGACTTTTCTATTATTTTCTTTTTCTTAGCAATGTATCATCACTGTGAATACCTCAATTAATTCTAACTAAATTTTTAATAGTGGCATATATTTGAAGCTGCATCACAGTGATTTGAGAGTTCACTTTCTGAACTGAAATGCTGATGAACCTTTCAGTAAAACTGAGTGAGTCCCTTAATAAGATGGCAAGAGAGAAAACCAAAATCGCTCAGAATTGAACTTTTCTGTGTTTACAATTCACATATTTCCTTTAGTTCCTTTTTCTCCTCCCCTTTTCCCTAGAAAGACTGCACACAGATTTATAATAAAAGATTTTCCATGTTTTGGGTTAAGGGTTAAAGGGATAATGGTTTACCAGTCTAAGAAAGGAAAACAAACCATATGTCTGCAGAACAAGCTAAACCTGTTTCCTGTATATTCTCATATTTTGCACACTTTTATGAACTAAAAGAAATGGCAGACCAAAATGATGGCCTGCATGCAGCCACAAACAGTAAGCAGATACAGTTTTGAAGCCTATACACTGATCAAGTCTCTTCTGTAGGGAAGGTTTTCAAAAAACATACAAAAACAACAAAACCCCACAAAATAATGAGATGATCCAGGTTTGTTTCTAAATGGGTAAGGAGGAGAAGGGGCCTCCCTTGTGAAACACTTTCCAGCAAGGGCAGCTCTGTGCTCCATATGACAAGGATTACAAAGGTCAAACTATACAGAAGTCTGAAACTAACAGATGGCATCAGTCTACTTTTTTCAAACTCAACAGGAACAAGCAAATCTAAGCTAGGAAAGCAAATACTTAAACAGTGCTAACAATTATCTGAGGAAAGAATGAACACAGATCAAAACACCCACACATTCATGTCCTGGTACATGCACAGCATGTTACTGCAAATGTGACAGTAAGAAACCAAGGGGGAAAAATTTGGTTAACTTTAGTTATAGAAAATATTAGAACAAATGCCAAAAGAAAGCCAAGCACCAGCACTCAGACAAGTGAGACTAAGTAAATTCTATGCATCTGATCCTGTAAAAGACTGTTCTGAAAAAATACATTATCAAGAGATCACTTGTGTCTTTTTCATTCCAGTACAAAGGACTATCATTTTTGTGAGCTGGGGAAATATTTTTACATGTATTTTTACCATCCTGCATATTTCATATTAAGAAACATGAAGTGGCAGCCTCACTACTGACTTCAAGAAAAAGGTAAATACCTACTTTATCCCTCCTTTCCTCAAATATTTCTAGGAAGTATGATGTATGAACATTCAACCCCTACTTTTGATTTCAAAATGCATTTAAGCCTTCTATATTTTGAAGCAATAACACATTAATTTAATATTTAAAGAATACTAAATAGTAAGCCATTACCATCATCAGAACTCAGAATGCTTCAATTTTTTTCCAAAATGTTTTGAGGCCAGATACAATTAAAAAGTGTAAGCCATAAAAGGCAGCAGCTCATCCTCTGTGGCCTTGAAGTAGCTTTTATTGACTCCATCTGGCTTGATATTAAAGAAGTGCTGAATAATAATAAAAGCAATTATTTTCAGTTTCAGACTCCTACCACACTAATAAGTGGGATTTTTTCTTTTAAATAGATGGG